>JAQQSE010000341.1:0-28267 GCA_035772565.1 Antheraea assamensis
AGCGCGGGGCGCGCTGGCCGGGAGGAGCTAAGCGCGGGACTCACAGGCGCGGCAGGGCGGCGTCGCGCCGCAGCCTCACCAAAAACGCGCTCCCGCCCGGTCCCACCACGGCACACGCCCGTCACCTCAACCTTGTGCGCGTTCATCACGCCCTACCACCAAAACAAACTCCATTATCGACGTTTTAACATCGCTGAGAACTTTCACAAATGGTAAAACGGACGAAGAGATAACTACAATGAAAACTTAATCACTATTAAATGACAGTCAAGTTTAATCATTACTAAATAAAATGCGTACGTAAGGATTAATTGTACGAATTAGTACAAACCATACGTCCAGCTGTCTACAAGTAGGACGACGAGGGTGCGCGAGCGCCGCTCTTACTTTCCCCCCCGCTCGGCACGCGGGGGACCGACAGTCCATATTAGAGGCAGCAGCGATTTATTCAATTTGCAAGGTATATACAATTTGTTTTGCGGGCGCGTTTAATAACTGTACACCACATAAATTATCGGAAAATACCCATAACGCGAAAAATGTTTATTTCCTCTCCCGAGAATAACGTGTTTAATTTTTCTAATCGATTCCCGCCAAATTTGGATCTCCTCAGTTACATTTTACCATATAGCTTAACTCCTACAGGTATCTACCATAAAAATGTAGTCGAAAGCAGTTTAACCGTTTCGGAGATTAGGTTGGAAAAACAATAAATCCTGATATTTTATTCGTAAGTAGTTATTATATCGACAAAAATTGTGCATTTTGTCAAAAGCACGCCGTTCCACTGTCGACGTTATTTTACCATCGACACAAAACAATAGTGAAATTGATTACTATGTGAGGAATATGATAAACCACAGATGCTGCGCAAATGCCATTGAAACTTAAAGAAAAAGTATATAAAAAAATTAAAAAATTATAGTATTGTTTGGGTCTAAAAATTGATAAAAGAACATTTATTACACACTGAGATAAGAATCTAAATTGGATGTGTGGTGTAAGAAGAAGGAAAAAGATTATGAATTAGTTGCTTTTTCGTAATTTATAGGTTTTTAGTGTTTACCCACATTTTTCATCTGATGGTTAAATAACGATGAGTGTCTAAGATGGTAAATATGCTAAACCTACTAGCTGGTGGGACTCGCCCTCAAGTGCAGCTGTCGGAACACACCAACAACTGCTTGGTGATAGATTTTCAACTTAAGGGTGGTACCTCGCCAGATGGACTTAGGAAAAGTCCTATCACTATGCTGTGGTTTTATCACGATGTTTTCCTTCACCGAAAAGCTCCAGCTTGGTTGCAAGGAATCGAAGCTACGTCTGTTCATGCTGTGTCTGAACACGCTACCAACTGAGCTAACGAGGAGAAGTCTGTAGAAGGTTCAATTATATGAGAAGAGTGAAAGAAGAAAGAAGACGAAAAAAGAAAATATGATGAATACATTAGTCGATATTTTACTCCTGTACAAAGTCGTTTTTTTTAAACGTAATTTTTTGAAATAATAAGAACAAATGGATAACTAACATGTGTGAGGGTGTTGTCGGTGAGGCTCCAGCGCTTGAGGCTGGTGTCCCTGGAGGCGCTGTACAGTACATCATCTCCGCAGAGAGCAAGCGCTTGCACCCCGTCGTAGTGCGGCGGCTCTAACAGCCGACGGTTCGTACCTTCCCATACACCTATACGATCATTTATCTCTATTAATACCAGAAATAACCATTCTATTTTTTGTTTTTTTTATACGAATTTAGTAATTGTGTTTAAATACTTTAATTGAATACAGACCAGTATCCAATGGTTGCACGTCCAGCGTCCTAACGTAATGGTCCTTCGAGCCGGTTGCAATGAGATCTCCATTGACACCGCGGCCGAGCGCCAGACACATTACAGCTGCTGCGTGTCCCGACCACAGTTTGCACACACATTCCAACCTGAAGATGAGATATATCTTCAGATCCTTAAATTATCGAACACTTATGACGGATTCTAGTAAAAGAGGTTTTTTAAAAATTGTTTTCAAAAATATCTAACATTCATGAAATTCTGAACGCAATTAAAACAGTTATAGAATTTATTAACGTAAAATAAAATGACGCAGTTTATTTGTCACTTATTCACAACTAAACGTCTGAACCTATCAATAAAATTAGGTATTTATGTAGCCTGGGATCAGGTAAAGGACATGAATTGTATTTCATTAAGAATATACCGAAAAACACATAAACAAAGTCTTGGGAAAACTTGTTATTAATTTTGTTACATTATATTTCCGTCGTTTGACACTTTATTTTATTTAATGTTTCAGTTGTTAATAGTGCAGAATATTGTACAACTATATTTTTTTATGTTAATCTCAACTGGTACCATTCTCGATTAAAAAATACTTAGATAAGCAACCATTGGCCTATTGCGTATTATCGATATTCTTCACTGAAAAGCAATTTCTTTTAAATACTACTAGTTCTTTCTATATAATTCATCATGGCAATTAGTCATATATTTCTTCAAGCCTCAGACTGTCTCTATTGAAAAGGTAATTATCATCATTTAATTGTGAAAGGGCAACAAACAAACAGACAGCCTTATTTTCACTCTTATAATGTTAGTGTGGATTTTAATATCGAATTTTATCACAATGAAGAATAACTGAGATATATGATATAGTGAGGTACATGCGTAAGTCCCAGAGTCTGAGCTTGTCCCCGGCGGCAGTGTAAAGGCGGTGCGAGTGCGCCAAAGCTAGCGCTGTGACCGCGACTTCACCCGCGATGCCACGCGCCGTGGGACAAGGTCCTGCCACGCCCGACGACCTGTCATATTACAATTCTTTCTTAACACCTCGATGATAGTAGTTATGCGTTGTCGAAAGAAAAATTAATCATAAACTATTATTATTTAATAAGTTACAGAAAAAAATTTAAGCACAATTCAGGTTCTTGTTACTATAGTATTAAAGAGAATTAAAATTATATGTTACTTCGCTATACAAGTAACTTTATGAATATATAGGTTAACAATGAAAACATGACGGATATTAAAGGAATACAGAATAAAGTTTGCATTATACAGACCACAAAGTAGTGAGCGGTGTCCGGCTCCTAGTGTCGAATAGTCGGACGGCGCCCCCCGCTGCCGCGAGCAGCAGCCGCCCCTCTCCCTGTCCGTCCGGCTCTCCGGCGGCCAACGCGCTGACCGCACCCCCGCACCAACCCCTCCACGCCTCCCGACCCTCAGACAGGTCCCATCCACGAACTGTGCGATCTGAGCACAATCATCATACTATTGAATCAGTCTGGTCAAGTAACTTGTACATAATTTTTTCAAGTTTTTAAATAGTAGTTTCAATTTGTAATTATTATTAAACAAAACACTTCATACAATTTAGATAAGGAGAATATATTTAGGAATGTTAGAACACAACTACTGGTTTAGATAGACCTAGTAATTGACATAAACGTTTATTAATTCGTAATTTGTAAATTACTCGAACTGCCTGTTATAATTTTAGTCTGCTACGTCTAATATGTGCTAAAGTTTTAAGGTTGAAATTAGTAATTAGAACGTTCGTATTAGAAATAATTAAAGAAGTTAAGTGAAAGATGAAGGTTGATGAAGTGGAAGTGGAACTCACCGACCCCTCCGCTATAAAGCATGTGCCGCGTGGCGGAGAGCGCGAGCGCAGCGCCCGCGTGCCCCTCCGCCACGTGCGTGCATTGGATCCACACGCTCGTGCTGGTCGCGTTGCTGCCGCCTAACCGCTGTAAACATTAACACACGTTTCCATATAGATACGTTTATGATGGCTATTGTCATTTTAGATTATTTCCCATGTCTGAACCCTTAAAAATTATGGCAGGTTGGTATTGAACTTCTCTATACACGCCACAGGTTCATTTACACATTTAAGTCCACTACTTAGACGTAAGGCTTTCCACGACACAGCATTAAAGCGATAAAGAAAACTCAGTAGTTGATTTTGTAAGGATTTTTTCAGTCATTGGTTAAGTTTTAGTACCTATTATAATTTTATACTGCAAGATTCGTAATATATTAAAAAAATAGGGATGTGTCGTAGAGACACATGCGACAGAAGCGAAACTTTTGTAAGACAGGGAAACATTTTCAGGCGGTGCTCCCAGGCGGTCACCCATCCAAGTGCTGACTGCGCCCGACGTTGCTTAACTTCGGTGATAGGACGTGAGCCGGTGTTTGCAACACTCTACCAGACACAGTGTTTACCTCACTACTTTTTGTCACACAAAAAGGTTGCCGATTAGAATTTCAAAACCCTACGTAAGAAGTTTCACTTAAAAAATATTTTATTACTAAAGATTAATCATAGTGCTTACATTACTTCTAAAAATAAGTAAATAATTTTTATTATTTCGATTAATATTTAGTACATTATCAAGTGATGGCTAGCATAGGTGGAGGCATTCTAGTTTACTTTTATTGCAGAGTCTTAACTGTACTCTTCTATTCCTATGTCTCTCCAAGTTCTAAAGAAGGATGTAGTAACAAGTACCTTGGGTGCAAGTTCTTTGATGACACCTTGAGGCGAGTAGTCGTGGCCGGCGCCCGCGAGCCGCAAGAAAACGTCATCATCGCGCACGCGTCTGTTTGCTCCAGGCGACGCGGGCGGCGTGTTACTCGTCGCGGACGTCTCTCTGTTAGTCGCGACCGTTAGACACGTTCGTTAATAATGTTTTGATGAATAATGACCCCCAAATCGAACACGCACAATGAAATGTAGATGTTAAAGAATCGAAATATTTCCCACTGCGTGTGACTAATGATGTACGAGTACAGGCATTCGACAATTCAGTCTACATGTAAATTGGTATTATGTTGTAAAAGCAATATTTGAATCAATATTATTCGCATCAGACATTGATTATTTGTGCCGTATCAATATTATACTAATTTTGTTATTAATATTATAGCTTAAATATCTGTGAAATTAGCATTAGGCGAAGATAATGTGTAAATAAAAAATATTTAAATTAAATTTGTAATTATATATATAGGATGAAGTTAATAAACAAGAACTTTTATAGTATCTGTAGTTATCAAAATGAAATTGTGAACTTAATTTCGGAATTATAATTGGGAAGAATATGGCAACACAGTTCTATTTATAATTTGGTTTTATTCAACAGTTATATTATGTGAACTTCAAAAACAATACCACAATTCTTGATAAATTCATGAACTAAATTAATGAGAGTATGGCGTATGTTAATGATATGTTTAACTTGACGCAATACGTTATAATTAGTCTGTCTATACTTACACATGATACCAATTGCTTCTATTGCACAAAGTAAGTCACACACTATTCTTAATTTATTCCAGACAACACAGAATTTAAATGAACACATAAAATTAAGCTGTCTCTAATAAGCACCTCTACTAATTATACGATCACTTGTTTATTGTGTTGAATTAAAATAATAATAATAATAATAATGGTCATTTATAATTTATGGAAGTAACTTTATAAAGCAGATTTATTGCAAATGAAATCGTGTAACAATAATTACTTACTCAATACTTTATTTTACGTTGTCGAAAAAAAAATTGTTACAATACATTTTTATCTAGCAACTTACATAAATTTAATCAATTGATTGTTTATAAAGAAGTATTAATATTTACGAAATGAAAAACTATTGCCCAGCAAAAAAGGTGAGACGCCCAATAGTGGTCGAAAAATATAGAGTCGACTACCAAAGCACTAAGACCTGTTAAACAATTTATTAATTATTCTCATCAAAACTAATAACGTATACGTATATTTTAAAATGCTCTTTTACCAGTATTATTTACTCGGGATAGGCATAAATAAAATAAAAGTGTTTTATTAAAAATTTACATTTATTAGCGTTTATATTTCTACATAGATTCGTACCACCCACCGGGCATACCAAAGCACCTACTAAAAAAAAATATCTACAATCATGCGACAGAGTGTAAGGTGCGACGTGCAGAATGCAAACAAACACAAGCATCATCTCAAACATTTATTTCATTTATACACAAATTATCTACAAAACTATTGTACATATAGTCGATTAGATGCCGACGTAAGATTTTAATTTTATATTAATATTGTGACATATAATACTTAACACTTATCATAAAATATATACAAAAGGGAATATCTCAACATAGTGGAAAATATATACAAAAGGGACTATCTCAACATAGTGGATATTTACGTTATGTTGTTAACAGTCTGTTTCTATATAAATTGTTACGAATATGTCATTAACCTTATACCTTACATATTTGCCCAAGAAAATATATTCAACGTTTGTGATTAGTATTATATTCTACATTAAATATAACCTTTAATTAATTAGTATACATTAATTTAATTATTTATTGGCATATAATTGTCAAGTTTCTATTGAAATAATTTGGCCCAATACCCGTATGTATAAGAAATTACCTGAAATATGAACACTAGCGAATAAATACTTACGCTCCAATAAAACACAATCGTTCTAATCCCCAATAAATAATTTAGCTACGATAATATCAATAATAATTGATATTACTATGAAATGGGTTTAAATTAATTGGGTTAAAGGGTTTTACGACCTGAATACATCGTAAATTGCCTGACATACGTACAAATAGACTTTTAAGGCGACCGCAAAATTTACAACACTGCAGCATTATACTACGGTTAAAATAGTTTTTAGTAAACAATGTATACATTTTTAAATATATAACTATCTATATTTTGGATAAATTGTTGAAAAATATAAGTGGATACTTAAGTACCCATCTAATAGTGGTTTATGCACACTAAAAGGATTCTCAACCTAAAATAACTTGAAGAAAATCTATACATATAAATAAAGTGAAGTGTTTCAAATTTATCCGAGCTAATCACCTGGCAAAATTACAATTAATACAAAATAACTAAAAGACAGCCGACAATTAATCCAGATAAAATATCTATTTTCCGTGAAATAATAAAACTATTTTCACGAGAAACACGTCGCGGAAATCAGCTAGTCTAACATAAAAATGCACATAATCTGTGGTCTTGGCGTGCATGCGAGTACGTATATAGAGGTGTGGAGGCGGATGCGACATAGGGCGTCGTCGTGTCTGTGCGGGCTGCTCCTCCTCTAGTCCTCCACAATCGAGAGGTCGGTCAGCAGGCTGTAATCAACCGACACGCGTCAGCACCGACCGACTGACCGCGCGCGATTCCCCCTCCCTTCCCCTTACTTATACTTACTCCCCTCCCCTCCCCGTTACTTATACTTACTCTCCACCCCACCCCTTACTTATTTTGACTCCTGACTTATCCTTGCTCTCCCTTCTCTTTCCCTCTAAATTATCATCTCTTTTCCTTATCCTTCCCTTCCCTTCACGACCCACTTTCCTCTTTACAAGGTACTATCATGCGTGCAATGAACTTGTAAATCTTAAGGCAATATCCTACCGGTTTATTAATAATCAATTATTTTACTATTCAAAACTAATGGTCGCTGTTATGAAACGCTACTATAATAGTGTCCAGTTTAATTCACTAATCTTATCTGGTCAAATCTAATAAAGAATTTTAATCTTTAATCCATACTATTGAACTATAGGAGTGCTTTCAAAGTTTGCAAAGAAATAAACTGTACGTAATTATAGTTAAAGAGTTTGTATAAGCTTTTAAGTAAGTACACATCTCGGTAACGATCGATGTTTTCTCTTCAATACTTCCTAGTTGATCTAGATGTGATAATTTGAGACATTTGACAAAGTGAGCGAATCGAGAGGTAACTCGTATTCAACTTAATAGCGACCATCTTATACATAGTAAAAACCACACATTCTGTTTAATCATTATAATTTGCACACATGACAGTATATATTCAAAGTGTCCAACATACAACTACCATAGACAACCATCAAAATTATATGTGCAAACATGATAAAGCTAAATAATATAAAGGTACATATATAATTAAAAAAAACTGT
This sequence comes from Antheraea assamensis, assembly GCA_035772565.1. Lineage (NCBI taxonomy): Eukaryota > Metazoa > Arthropoda > Insecta > Lepidoptera > Saturniidae > Antheraea > Antheraea assamensis. The sequence goes on from JAQQSE010000341.1 coordinate 7,994, forward strand.
TAATATTGCGCATATAATTTTGATAAACACCAAACTATAAATTCTAAATAAGAGCACATATACCCAAGCCGATTGTACCATGCAGAAAGAGACGACGATACAGGAAATAAACGGGAGAGAATATGATAGCTAACTAGTCTACTCAAGCACCAATACCAAGTCTATAGAAGGAAGTGAAAATAAAAATCATAAGTTTTCTCATAGAACTAATATTCGAAAGTATTCATAGAAATTACACTTAAATAACATAATTGTTATGTCATACAATCCGAAACTTTTGATCTTTTACTTTAGTTTATTGACTGAGAAAATCAAATGTTAGAAGGAACTACATATATGAATCTGACCAAATTATATAATATTTTTGTTCTTGAAAAATATAATATATCGTATGTTAATATTAAAAAAATATCACTATGATACAATTCGTCAAGGATTAAAAAAATATGTATATATTAAATAGCAGTCTGAATCCATTTTAGAATTGTAACAATTTTGGCAGATATGATAAGAACTCCTCTAAAGTAAATATTTAATACGAATTACTTCGATAATCCGATAATTTAGTACCAATTTTATGGTTTTTATATAGATTAGAAAGAAAATAAAATCGATGTCGATAAACACTTTCGAACGACTAAAATAAATTAAAAAAATATGTACACTCACAAGGAAGCGGGTTTGGCGAGGCTTGTTTGCCTGCGCGGTAGCCGCGGGCTCTCCGGTGGCGGAGGCCGACGCGAACTCAGCGGAGACGACACCGGGGGACCCACTGGCTGTAGACCCCTGTGATAATGCATTGTTTATACTCAATTGTCATAGATAATAAAACAATAGTCGATGCAATAATGGTCCATAGATAGATATGAATTTAAATATAATCAATTATTTTTTAAGGGACATTTTGATCCAAAACCTTTTTGTGACGAAAAGTGGTCGGGGTAAACACTGTGTAGAGCGTACTTTTTGTTGTATCTACCTTTTATAAATACATTTAAATTTTCACAACTTTCGTGTAGTCATAAGCGTACACGCTTTATTGTATACACGCCTACCAGATTTGTTTTTTTTTTCCCTAACAGATTTGTTTTAAATGCCACCTATACTTAACGCTTCATAATGCATTGCCGGTGTAAATATTTGAAACTGAAGAATGTATTTAGCAGTTGTGTTAATATTTATTTATCACTTTATTTACAAAATTAAATTTCAATAACAACCAACTACTTACTTAAATACTTGTTAGGCGTTTATTATATTTTTATATATTAGCGCAATAAACTTTATCTGACAAAAATGTCTACCGACTGTTGTTAGAATTTCAATAACTGTGTTAGAGTAGTTTTTATTCAAAATCTATGATATATTAATGAAGAAGAATTAAGTTTGTGGTTGATATATCGGTATTATAGAATATTGACTAACTTGAGACTCCCGGGAGCGCTGGGCACCCTGGCGAGAGGAGCGGGTCTGAGCGGCACGACCTCCACCATCGACTGGGTCATCGGGTCCGCGTCCTGTTCCCGACCGATCACGCCGAGGTCACGCAGCCGGACTGACCCGCGTCGCACCCTTCAACACCAATCATTTACTTATAAACACTCTGAGATTCAATAGTGGGTATCAACAGATAGATTCCATCGAATTACACTTCTAAAAATGTCAATTCTTCTACCAACTTTGACAACCAACTGAATAATATCATTACAAATTGTCTTATGATGACATTCCTACGAAATGGTTAAATAAAGTAATAATACAAAACGAGTGGTCCTTTTTTAGAACATTCCAGAGTTTTTGCAAAAAAAAATTCACGCTCCGTGGTGTTTTTTTCTTAACCACTTCATTTATATGCAATAACCGAACGTATATTGCGTAAGATGACATCAATGACACAAAATATGCGGTAAAATAACTAAAAAATATAACAGGAGAACAATATACAATGAAGAGGCCGCGAATATGAGAAACTCTGTATAATATATTCAGTGTCATTATTATTATCAAACGTATATATTTATATCTTTTTAATGTCGTTTTATTGTTTCATCCGAGTTTCAAACCACAATAGGGCTAGATTAAGAGCCTGCAAAAAAATTCCAGTGATTTAACTGTTGTTTTTTTAAAACTACGTTTTTTAAGCATAAATTCGTACTATTTTCTAATCTTAAATATCCAATATTATAACAAAACGGTGGTCCCCTTCTTAGAAATTTCTAGAAACTTTCTATGATATCTTAAAATATATGTTTCATGTTGTTATTTTTAGTCCATATTCCTCGGACACAACCAAATTATACTAAAATGTTACAAATAAAGAGAGATCGAGATATCAGTGTTTCTATGGTACGGGTTCTGTGTGTTTTCTTGCTTAATATTTGGGAATCTGCTATATATATAGTAACTTACGTGTTCCGTTGGAAGGGAGAGTTGACATTGTCGTCGGGAGGCGACGCTGGAGCCGTACTCGATCCTCTGGCTCCATTCACCGCAGGTCGGGATTCAAACATTGTGCTGTTTTTGTCAGTCGAAGAAAATGTTATTAGATACTCATGAATTTTTGTTTTGAACTATTGTTATATATAAACAGAAAAGTTAAAATCTATGAATTATTGGCTTATGTTAGATAAAAATATTGATAGTTCTTAATTCACAAGATAATGATAGAAAAAGAATGAATAAACGTAAGTTACCTGTCGACTGGGGAAACAGATCTGGTGGAGGTTCCCGAGGAGACGTGGGCAAGTAGCGCAGCGAGTGCGACACCTGACACTCCCCACGGGTTGAGGTTCACATCGCCCGCTCCCGACTCGGAGGGCGGTGCACCCGCCAGCACGCTCTGAGTACCGGCGGCTCGTAATGCACTGGTGGCACGCTCTGTGCTCTCCTCCAACTAATTCATCAGTTTAGATGTTTAATTCTATCAGAACTTTTATAGAGGATAATTTACTTCTCGGTGAAAAATGTTGGCTCCAAAGATTAAAATTGTGTAAAATTATGCTCTTGGAGACGATACCTTTTTTGACATATGAGGTCATATGTTTTTTTTATATCCACGACAACGTGTATGCATTTTTTTTTCAAACTGACCCACAGTGTTGGCCTTGCAGGGCCTCTACAGTTCCACCGGACTACTCGTGTATGCATCATTTCATGATCATAGTAGATAAGGTGCGAGAGCATAATAAACTCTAATTTATATATATATTAGTGAGGACGATATTAAATATATAAAAAATTAGAGATTAAACTATTTATGGAGTGAACTTTTTAAACTATTTCAAAAAGGAGGAAGTTCTCAACTCGGTTGACTTTTTTTTAAATGTTTGTTGCCTTAGAACTAAGTCATTTATAAATGGATTTCGATTTTATTTTATTGGTAAAAAAATTTCAAGGGGGTCACATTTTAATTTCTTTGAGCATTGGACCTTGGACTTCAAAAGACTAGGCAGATACGTAACTATGGTCATAGATGTTATGGTGCATTTTTTATAGAATCTGTTTTTTAAGTGTATACCTTTTATTATAATTGTCTTGTTTAAAGGTAATGTACCTCTTTAAGCTGTGCCCTGGTGTCGTTGAGCATCTTGATGTTTCTGGCGGCGTCCTGCGCATGCTGAAGCACTAACGCGGCCATGCGCTCGAGCGCGTATCGTCCCGCCTCCGCACTGTCAATGTTATCCAGCAGGCGCGGTAACTCGTTCTCTTCGTTTTCTTCCTGTTCATTTACACATCATCCGCTATATTTTACCGATACATTACTACAATACAAAAATAACCTACACAGTGTTTTTGTTTCCTATTGTATGCACATTCATTTTAATATTATATATGGTCTGCCATTATGCGTGCTATCATTCAAAAACTACTCGACAGATTTCTATAAAAAAAATATTTTTGACCTACGTCTTAGACACTTGTTCCATATCTAAAGAGCAAAGAAAATACACGTCCGTGAATGCGTAGTGCTTATACAAATAGAAGTTTATTTATTCTTAAATACCTTTGTATTGAATGAAGACACAATTAATTGACATCGATCGAGTAACCGTAGATCTCTATTATTTTATTTATATATAAAAATATTTTTATATATAGTGGTAGTGCAAAATAATTCCAAGGCGGGTTGATGTCAGGTAGGTGGTCGATCGTAAAATTTAAGGCATGTCATACATCACCATATGACAAACATTTTATGCCGACCCTACTTAGGTGGGATAAGGCTAAGAAGATGATGACAAAATTAGAGATTTAATACTTTTGCTTTTTAGCGCCCGTATGATAATAGTAAAAAGATATCGTGGGGGCGTACCTCAATCTGCATGATCTGCGCTTGCGTGTCCGCGATCGCCTCACGCAGGTAGTCTAGCAGCTGCTGGTGGTCGGGCTCCGGGTCCGAGTGAGCGAGACGGCGCGCTCGCTCGCGTTGTGTCAGCTGCCGCTCCAGCGCCGCCTCTAAGTCGCCCAACGTGGTACGCGCCGCACACGCGCGCGACACCCAGCACTCCAGCCGCGACCACGCCTCCCGGTACGACTTGCGGCTACGACCACGCGACCGCTCTGCGACCACAATACATTAATTGTAAACTTGGCTCGATATTACGAGGTACCGGCCCTAAAATTCATTATCATCGCCAACTTGTAAGAAACCTCCACTACATACTACAAAAAAGGTATGGGCATAATCATTACGTAAACCAACACGATGTATTTGTGATTTCAAACGCCGAGAAATCGATAATTCTATGTGCTCCCACATACGGTGATACTATAAGAACATTTCTCAGGTTCAAGTTTCCTCGCGATATTTTCTACGTGATAACGTTTTATAAATAGATTAACGCCGGCTGCACGCACGAAAAAGCATAACTCAGTGTCAGGTTTCGCCTGAGCTGAGTGGGCAAGCAAGAGCTCAGTACAAGCTATAGAGAGGCACGATCGGTCTAAGCGTCAGGTTTGTGTCGCACCTACCTCACTTCCACTCTATCGGCAATTCACTGATAATAACTCAATTCAGTTCATAAAAATATGGAATTTTTCATAAATGTTTTCTTATGACGTTATCACGTAAAATTATCGTCAGTAAACCGACTTAATAGACAACCTATTTTTTAAATTAGTAAATGTACATGGATTTCGAAAAATTCGTTGGTACATGCCGAGGTTCAAGTCTGTGGACCTGATGTCCATATTCCACCGGTAAAACAGCTTGACTTTGCCTTAAAAGTGCCGCCACCTAAAAGATATGAAACGACGGAAATCAGCGACGAAGAATTTGGTGGTGACTTCTCGAAGCACCTGTATACGCATGTGCATGATCAACTTGTTCGGTTGTCTATTGCATTTGAAATCAATACATTATAATCTAAAATGATAATAAAGCAATAGACTGACCCTGAACTCTGCCAGCCGCTCTACTGCTAAGTTTGTCTCTATGCCCTCGTCTCAGCAATGACACTTCTTCTTGCTTACGTCGCAACACCTGTTATTTATCATATGTATAAAATTATATTTTGATCACAACCGCATAGGCCACATTATTTACAGGTAACAATGGAAGCTTTAAAATATTTTTATATATTTATTCAATAAAAAAAACATAATTGAATTTGAATTTGTAACAAATCATGTAAAAGTAAATTACCTGCTCCTTGAGTTTCGTTTCAGCCTCCAACGATCGTATTAGATTCGCATTCTTACGGGATTCTTTTCTCAGTTGCGCTACCTGATAAAACATTAAGCATATAGCAATATAGCCCCGGCAATTATAGCTAATTAAAAATAATTTGATCGATATTAAGTTAATTTTATCACGTGATATAACAAATGATATTTCACGAATAGCGATATTTAACACCTGCGGAACGGAGCCGGCAATTAAACTTACTGAAAGTAAAATAATTTAACAAGTTCACAAATTAATTTTGGAATAATAGAATACAACCAAACCAGTATGAAACCTGAGATTCAATTGCATTTAAATAAATTTTCATTTCTAGGTGGCGGCTCATATCGCTCGCAACAGTGTTATTTTTATTTCTTTGCTGCGCATACGTATATTTGTCGTTGTATGATGCAATTCTCAAATTATAATGTAACTTGCAACACATGAATTTATATCACGATATAACACGATAGCGCTATATTTAACTGGCGCGTTTAAGGAATGTCACTGCTGTCAATATATAAATAATGTGGCACGTGATATCTCTTTTAACTAGTTATGTTTCATACCTACATAGCAGACATATAAATACTCAGTACTCAGTCTATAAAGTACCTAACATTCAATCTGCACATAATTTCCCACATTTTTAGTAAAACGATATTCAGAATTTAACCATTAAATTTTAGTTAAAGGTGGCTTTTTGAACACTTATTTTATCACATAAGTGAATAGAAAATATAATATTTTGGATATACTAAAGGTGATAATCATATTTTATATGAACCGATAATTGTGTCGTTACATTTCAATATTAACCAGGTCCAATTTTATCTGTGCATAAGTTTCTTTTTAAATATCTTCAAATGTTATACATGACACATTTCAAGATCATTAAAAAAACAAAAAATATTCAACGGCAAAATTAGCACTTTAAAAAAAAGATAAATATTTTATATGAAAGATTAAAATTGGACTTGGATCATTTTGAAATGTAAGAATTATATAACGACTTATTTGGATAAATACGTACCTCTTTGGCTCTAGCTGCTTCAGATTGCGCGTGACGCTTCGCCTCGGTGCGCATTTGTTGAACTAATTTCACCTGAAATTATTTATAATTACATGACACGTGTCATCGGGGTCGACTCTTCGCATTTGTTTGTTATTCTCGACATTCTCATCGACATTCTAGACCGTATAACCAATCGGATTACCAAATCCCATAATACATCAAATAATTATATTTATACCCTTTCTTAACATATTTTAAGCATCACTGTTGTAATGTATTTTAGTGATATAGAAATTTATATTCAAATTTTTCAGTTTAATTACCGTCCACGCCAATCTTTCCGACCGCTTTGAATATAGCCGAAGATCGAGTGTGCACATAATATAAATTAACAGTTTAATACAAAGGATGTTAAAATATTCTTATATGAATGTAAAATTAACATTCATTAAATTGAACCGTTTTTTATATCGTGTCAAATTTTTTCGTTCATTTATCGCATGTCACATTATAGCCGGCCGCGGAGAAGGGGTAAATTGAATGGCGCTCGGCAGAGCAGCCAAGTCCAATATGGTGGTGATTCAAATGTTTCACTTGCATCTTGGTTTCATAAAAACACACAATTATAGTGTTCTACGCAACCATATTCAAAGCGGTGAAAAAGTTTGGCAAGGACTGTAAGAATAATTTAAAATATTCTTAGTACTGGTAAAATCCGTGCTCATAACTTGATAAAAAAATTATATTTATAACCTGACAGTTTTCGTTATAAAATTGTATAGTTAGAATGTAGCAGTTGTATTGATATCTCAAAAATAATTAATTTAAGTTTAATAAAGTACAAGATCTTAAAACGAAACGGGATACTAGAGTGAGACACCATAGAACTCTAACTTCTCTTCATGTGTACGCATTTATTAAATTATTGTATTTATTATATTAACAGTGATTATTCCCATGAAATGAGTACCTTGTCCTTCTTCATGGCCTGCAGGTCGTTCCGGAGCGTGTTGATCTGCAGCGCGGTGTGAGAATGCGAGCGCTGCAACCGCGCGTGCTCCCGCTGCGCGCCCTGCAGCCGCTTCAGCTCGCGCGACATAGCGCTGACTCGCCGCTCATACTCCTCCTTTACGCGCTTCAGCTTCTCGCTCGGGGGGGACGCTTGTGCCGCTGAATTATCAAACGACACCTCACAACTACATCTCGATAACAATATACTCTATAGCGTTCATTTTCGACAGCAGTTATTATAAACTGTTGTCAATTATTTTGCTATTTAGGTGATTAATCGTTTTCATTATAGTATTTTTTAACAGTGATGATATTTTCAAACTATTAACCAACTATTCGGTATATTGCATTAATTATTATTATAATCGACATTGATCCAATTGTAATAAAAATAAAAGTGGAATTAATAACGTGCGGTCAAGGTTTGTAATAGTAAATTAGTAACATTCCTTATTAGTAACCTTCCTTATCTCGTTACTTCTACTCAGAAGAATCTCTCTGTTTCACATCGATTCGTGATTGCCTGTTCGCATGATGTGATAGCACCAGCCGACCTCTGTCATAGTCATAATAATAACACACAACTGATAATCAATAACAATCTTCAATAATTGTGTAGGAATAATACATTACATTATTGGTTGTTCCATCACACTTCTATTCATAAATATTTACAACAATCTGTCTTATACAATATGTCAGTAAAATATGAAAGGTATTGAATAGTTACCGAGTGAGGCCAGCACTTTATCTTTCTCATCGTTAGTGGCTTTTATCTGGTGATGCAGCGTATCCAGCCGTTGCTCGTAGTGCGCTCGCAGCGCTGCCAGTCTCCGCTGCGACACTTCCAGCTGCTCGATGAGTCTCGCTTTGGTATCGATATCCTCGCTTAATGCCGCTAGCTGAGCTGATAGCGCTCTTTGACCTGCATTCAATATTAAAATAATATAAAGAAAATTAATTTGTATGTAAAAGGGAATATAAAAATCATATGTATCATAACTAGGAACATAATTAATTACAACATCTGTAATATTTGTTATGCCTATTGAAGAATATTGTGCTACTGTTGTTGATCTATTTTGAATTAAAAAAAATAATATATATATATATATACATACAGAGGTATATGATTCCAAATTAATATCTTTCATATTTAATGACCATCTTATTTTATTAACATATGACAATATGTGATACTTAAACTTATTCATTAAAAAAATGCAAAATCTCAACTGTAGTTCATATAAAAGTAATTAATTTTATGCAAACATCGAAACAAATGTTTTAGAACAAAAAAGAATATTCTAGACTCTTCCAGTGATACAAGTTAATTAACTGGAACAGTTATAAATCCTTACATCCTAACTAATAATATTATAAATGCAAAAGTGAGTTTGTTTGTTACACTCTCGTACTTTCACTACTCGACAGATCATCATGACATTTATGCATACACATTGTCAGAGTTACAGAAAAATATGTTATTATTAATACTGTTCTCGAAGAATGGGTCAAGTGTACATTCACACTAGCCGCGAGCAAAAGCTAGTAGTTTATAATAACTTAAAATTACTCATAATATAAATTACAATGCAATGTCTGGACTACAAGCTTTATGGGAACGTCAAAAGTTTTGCTCAAATATTTTAGAATAACATGGAACTTTCTAGAATCCTCCCACACCACCCGTTGATTCGGGAACTATTGAAAACTTATTTTATTTATTTTATAGTTATATTTTTTGTTGTTGTTTTAAAATTAGTTTCGGTTTAAAGAAATTTATTTATTCAAAAGAACATAGTTCACTTAATGAGAATTACATTAAAACATTAATTTTAATTAATTATCTGCAGCATCATACAGTGACACAAAAAATAAAAATCGTTTGCAATATTTCTATTACTAGCATATTAACGAAAGAAAAATAGAAAATGTCACGCTAAATTATGTATGAAAATATTTATCTTTAGATATATTTTTACTCTTAGTTTAAATGTAGTTAAGGATTCAGTTTTCGACTCTTTGGTAATCCATTAAATAGTTCAGCTAAGTTCAAAATTCAAAACAAAAATCATGCATTTAAGGGTTAATACATTCGGTGCAAAGCCAGTTTTACCTGACATGCCGTTCAGGCCTATGATATTTCGACTAAAAATTGATATTTTATCATACAATGGTAAATTACAATACGACTTCGACATAAGTAATTCTTTCGTCTTCAGTAGTTAAGGAGTGTAAATATCACATCACATTTGTGTGGGTACACGTAGCCGAAAGATCATGTTTAACGTGTACCACCGGTGATACACGTGGCACGCAACGTGTTAAGAAATAAACGTACCTTTAGCTTCTGAGTCGTCCTCGGAATCAGTGGGGTCTGCGTCTCCGTCGGAGGGCTCCGAGTCGTCCGCGCTCTCCCCCTCCGCGCGCTCGCGCTCTCCGATCGGCTCTGACGCGCTCTCGCTCATGTTCAACTTCCGCTGGAATTCCATCTCGCCCATACTTCGAGCCAGTATCTCTTTCTCCTAATCGAATATACCGTACCATTAACCTTCATAACTATATCGGAGCCCCGTTGTTCAGAAATGGGAATCTCATTCGTTATCATACATTTTTTCAGCAATAACCACCACGTCACGGTTGACGTATGGTTGGCTTGTTGGAAGGAACCGTATTTATGAATTACTACATGAAAACTAGAGATGGGGGAGTGTATTCTCATATACTACGGATGGTCACCAAGGGGAGGGAGGTCACATGGGTCACGTAGTATGGGTACGTTCCCGTAGATGTCCATAATCAGAAATGTTAAATGCGTATTTCCGATTCTTCAAAACCAGCAAATAAGCCTCCCCCATCAAGTAAACTCTTTTGAAACTGCGTTGCTAGATTCTTAGTAATAATAATGAATTGGCTGCTGATGACAAAGAGTGTGACGGTGGAAACTAGCCATTGACATTCCACGAAATATAAATAATTATATACAGAAGAAAGCGAAACTTAATATAAGCATGGTGTATGTATAGATCCTTACCAATAATTAACTCATACTGTACCAGCTTAAACTATAAGTAAGAGAACTTGAAGAGCTTTAGAGTAAAAAAAAATCAACTGAACAGAAAATGGTAAAGCAGTAGTGCAAATTCCTAACAATTATAATTATATCGACATAACAGTTTTCTTAAAATTGACTATCACACAATGCGCAATTCAACCGGTGTTTTTAGAAACAATCATAATAATAGAATTCTGTATGGATTTTTTTATACAACATAGATGAGTGAGTAATAAGGAAGGATATTTGAAAATTGTTGAGTTATAAGATGTTTTATGCATAAATTTATTTTTGGTAAGTGTTTAAAATATGGAGATTTAATAAAGAGTTTTATGTAAAGGCATCAACCGCATTGGTTAATTATAATAAAATAGGCGGTTGATGTCTCAAAAAAAGAATACATTTGTCATTAAGATAGCGATCGTAAAAAAATGTAAAAATTTCAAAGCAATATAAGATTATTTATTTTACACGGATTTTTATATCATTTTTACCAATTTTACCTTTTGAAAATTAAACATTTGGTCCTTCGATAGCGGATATATAAATAAACCAGATTTAAGGGATTCATATTTCTTAAAATCCAAGAGGGAGTTCTTATTTCTCAACTATAATATTGGCAAGTAAAACTGTGCTACCATCGGACTCTGATATCAAGAAGCATATCGACGACGTGCGGAACCGTGTGCGAGGGTACTCGGCGGTAACGTCACGAAGAGAAAAGATATCAGAGGAAGACGACGTGGATGCTCATTCGTGAAACGGAACCGTGTGCGAGGGTACTCGGCGGTGACTTCACGGAACTACAGGAGCAAGACCACTTTCTCGAACAGCGAAGGTAGGCGGAACCGTGTGCGAGGGTTCTCGGCGGTAACGTCACGAAGAGACAAGATATCAGAGGAAGACGACGTGGATGCTCATTCGTGAGACGGATCCGTGTACGGGGGTGCCCGGCGGTGACTTCACGGAACTACGGGAGTAAGACCACTTTGTCGAACAGCGGAGGTAGGCGGAACCGTGTGCGAGGGTGCTCGGCGGTGACGTCGCAACAAAAAACTAGGGTTGTACTCATATATTTATTGTCATGACAGATACTATTAAAATTCAGTATGATTTGTATGAACGTATTGTTAAAGCTGACATTAATTTTAGAAAGTGTAGTAAAGATAAAAAGACGTTGTATTACTCTATAGCTAGACTGGAAAATTTAGAAAGACTATGGTCAGAATTTATAACAAATCATAGTAGCATTGTTAAGGAGTTAGATACAGTACAATTTAAGGCCACGAATTATTTTGAATACGATTTATTTGATAAGGCCGAGGAGTTATATTTAGAAGTGAAGGGAAACTTTCAAAATTATATAAAGTCTTGCGGAGTAGTTAATAATAGTGATATAGGTAATATTAAAAGAGAGAGTGAAGCTATTGATTTACCAAAGATAATAATACCTATATTTTCAGGGAAATATGAAGAGTGGCCTACGTTTAGGGATCTTTTTATTTCACTTATTCATAATAGAAGTAAATTGGGTAATGTACAAAAATTACATTACCTAAAAAGTTATTTAACGGGAGAAGCGGAAAAATTGTTGAGACATATCTCGATTGAAGACGCTAATTATTCGAGATGTTGGGAACTTTTGAAAAGTCGGTATGATAATAAAAGGTATTTGGCGAATAAAATTTTAAATAGGTTACTCAGTCAAAAATGTGTTACACATGAGTCGGCACAGCAAATAAAAGATTTATTGACCACGGCCACAGAGTGTCTTAATTCTTTAAAAAACATTGGTGTTAATATATCTAACTGGGATATAATTATCATTCATTTGTTAACTTTAAAACTGGATCACGAATCTAGAAAACAATGGGAATTTAAAGTGTCAAGCGATATCTCATCCGAAGAACTGCCTAATTTAGAACAATTCAATGATTTTTTGACGGTAAAGTATAAGGCACTTGAATTTATAGAACCTAGATCAAGTGCTAAGCCCAAAGTTCATAATAATATAACACCATTGAATCGGCAGTCCTTTTATGTATCAAAAGACAACTGTTCTTATTGCAATCAGAATCATCACATTGAAAGTTGTAAGGAATTTAGAAGACAAGACGATTTAGAACGTCGTAAATTTTTAGCCCAGGAGCATTTATGTTATCGGTGCTTAAACTCTGGGCACAGAATCAAATTTTGTAGAAGCAATTTGTTTTGTAAAATATGCAAAAGTAAACATCATACTTTATTTCACTATGCCACAGATAATAATATACACCATAGAAAAGAAACAATTAACAATGCAAATTTTGAAAACCAGAAAACTGAACTCGCTACTAATAAATCTCCAGCAATGGTTTCATGTTTTTCGGCAAAGCCGGTTAAGAATCAAGTGCTGTTAGCGACCGCTTTAGTTAATGTTAAAAATCATAACAGCGAGCTTCATAACGTTAGAGCTTTACTTGACCAAGGGTCTCAAGCATCATTTATTACAGAAGAAGCTGTTCAATATTTAGGTTTGCGTAAAATACCTGTACAGAGTCAGATTTCAGGTTTAAACGGAAACAAAACGGTGGTTTGTAACTACATGGTGAAATTAGAGATATATTCTAGAGTGAATCCACATATTTTCATGGTAGTACATGCATATGTTTTAAAAACAATAACCGACATTATTCCTAGAAAAAAGATAAATATTATGGATTGGGAACATTTGTTGAATGTACAAATGGCAGATCCTAAATATTATCTACCAAGTCGAGTAGATATATTGTTAGGGGCAGAAGTTTATGGACAGATTATTAAAAATGGTATTATGAGAAATAGAAGTGGTACTTTGGTTGCACAATGTACTACATTAGGATGGATAATATCAGGTACTTATGCCCAAGGATCAACAAATATTGCAGTGATGCATAGTAGTATAGAAGAGGAATCATTTAATTTGAAGCAGTTCTGGGAACAAGAGACGGACCCAAAGCAAATGAATACTAAAATGAAATATACATCATCAGACTTGATGTGTGAATCAATCTATAAAGAAACTGCGGTTAGAGATGAAGAAGGTAGGTATATAGTTAATGTTTGATTTAAAGGCAGTCCGAAAAGTGTGGAGGGCAGTTCAAGAATGATTGCAATGAACTGATTTGAAAAGCTAGATCAGACATTAAAGAACAATCCTGCACTTAAAAGGGAAGATACAGATGTTATTAACAAATATTTCTTGTTGGGTCATATGGAAGTAGTAACTTATGAAAAACGAAACAAGACACTTCCGGTATACTTGCCACATCATGCTGTCTTACGTGAAGATAAATTACGATAGTATAGAATATCGCTGAAAGTTTAGCAAATAATTCAACAAGTTGGCATTTTGTTCTTCCTCATTCACCAAAGTTCGGTGGTATATGGGAGGCAGGTATAAAATCAGCTAAGTATAACTTGCGAAAAGTAATTGGTAATGCTACGTTGATTTCGAAGAAATGGCAACCCTTTTGGCACTAATTGAGGCTTGCTTAAATTCACTTCCCATTTCACAACTCAGTAATAATCCTGATGATGTAATTCCGCTGACCTCAGGTCATTTTTTGATAGGTGAACCACTTGTATCTGTACCAGATGGTAACTATCAAAATTCACCTATTAATTCACTACGTCGATGGCTATTATCGCAAAGAATGTTGTAAGATTTTTGGAAACGTTGGGCTTGAGAGTATTTAGTTCAGTTTTATAATAGGTATATATGGTCTAGAATAAACCCAGAACCATCGGTTGGAGACATTGTTCTTATAATGGAAAATAATCTTCCACCAGCTCGATGGTTATATGGTAAAATTACGGAAAAGCATACGGGTTCTGACGGAATTACCCGTGTCGTTAGTTTAAAATGTAAGAATAATACCATTAAGCGATCAGTTTCTAAACAGTGTTTTCTCCCTATTAAGTTTTCGTTTTCTAATATCACTTTTATCTTTAAGGCTTGATCTACAATTGTCGTATCTTTAATGTAAGGAATTTTGTTTTGTTTAGTTGTTTAACAAGATTTAGTTATGTTTAGTTAAGGACAAGTGTAAACCTTGTCCTTGGTGGGCGAGAATGTTTAAAATATGGAGATTTAATAAAGAGTTTTATGTAAAGGCATCAACCGCATTGGTTAATTATAATAAAATAGGCGGTTGATGTCTCAAAAAAAGAATACATTTGTCATTAAGATAGCGATCGTAAAAAAATGTAAAAATTTCAAAGCAATATAAGATTATTTATTTTACACGGATTTTTATATCATTTTTACCAATTTTACCTTTTGAAAATTAAACAGTAAGACTACTATTGGAAAATTTTATTAAATTGAAGGGGAGTTTTACATGAAAGGGGAATGGAAAACGTTGTTAAAGTTGAGTTAGAGTGGTATACCTTGTAGAGTTCTCGTTTGGCCTCATCGAGCACAGCGCTGGGGTCCTGCACAGAGTCGTGTCGTGCACGGGCTGCGAGCGTCTCCCTCCTCCTACTCCCCTCATACAGAGCATTCGCTTCCATCAGTTGAGCACGCAACTCTTCTATTTCACTGACATAACCCTGAAATGATATACACTCCGATAAAAAAATTTCAGTTTTCGCTTTCTGTACACATGATATATGTATATGATATGCTACTTTTAGAACACGTTAACCCCTCGATTGATTTTTTAAGACCCAGATTTCAAATTGGTGGATTAATTATTTTTTTATTGCACGACATCGTATATTGTACATTTCATGGTTTAGTAAAATAAAAATTCGTACAAGCGAAAAAATAATTTAAAAATACATTTTACATACTAATTACAATTTTACAATACATCATTTGTTGTTTTTTAAAGTTTTTAAACTTATGCGGCCAACAGTCTGTTGACCTGTTCCTCATATCATAAGGTCTACATTCGTTTGTATAAAACATAAACCTTTATGGTTTTGGACAACCTAGGGATTAAGCGCTTACTTTAAGTACTCAACCATAAAAATTATCCTCGCTAACGACGACAACGCAGTACATCAGTCAGGTCGTGACCACGGTCTGTGTATCTAACCTGAAACTTCAAGTACTTAAAGTGCTTAAGGTGTTCTAGGTCCGCCGAGACCCTTAATCGTGACTACCATACATTAAGTGTAGCATCTGCGATGGTAACATACTTAGGTCGCGTGTGAGAATTAACCAGTGTATAATTTACTAGCAGTAATTGTACCTAAATGCAATGGGAGAGATTAGCTTGCCCGGTACGATGTTTTTCCAGGGTTATCAAATGAAGCTCTTCATATAGGAGTCGAAATACACAAGAGCTACACACCCACCACAGGCGTTGGTAACCATTTACGACTTGATAAGCCATCTGCTTATTTGTTGCCCTTTTTATTAAAAACTCTAATTCTTACACCCTTTCAGTTTGTCGTTTTTCAGAATCACTCAATATATCTCACTGACCAGAAGCTTGCAGATCGGCATGACATCGACATTAGGTCTTGTTATGCTTCAAAACAAACCTGTACTAGTGCAGTAAGCGAGCAGTCATTCCGATCAGGGCTGGAGTCGTTGGGTGTCCAGGTGGCGAGCGCCTTCTGAGCGAGCAGGTCGCTGTTCCTGGCGGAGAGCTGGTCGATGGTGCCTTGCATGGCCTTCACCCGGCGACGCAGTGACTCCACTTCGCCCGTCAGTATCGCGTTCTCTTGCACTACGTCGCTCCAACCTTCCTCGCCGTTTTCTGACACCACCCTTTTACCCTGTAAGGCAATATTTTAGCAAAAGTATGAAATTAGATCTCGGGACTTGGGCAAAAGCTCATTAGCAATCAATAAATCAACCATTATGAAGTGCCTCGGTGATTAAGACAAGCACTATTCCCCGTGGTGTGTGGAAACTCTACTAAGAAAGCATAATTGCATGAATTTACTACAAAATAATAATACTAGTCATTCAGTGTATTGCAGTGTAAAATAAATATCTGTGGTGGACAAGTATGTAGGCGTTTCAACTTATTATTTTCAGGTAACAACTTTCAACATATACACCTCTAATTTTTTAATTAAATAAAAAGTGAACTGCTGTGGGACGAAGATATTACATCAAATTTTAAGCTAATCGAAAGAAGTGAATAAAAAGCAAAATATAAAATTATATTTTAAATTTTGTAAAAAACAAATATAAAACATGTAAGACACGTACAGTTAACAATTTGGTGCACACCATGAGAGATAGATGGCGTTAAAACTGCATATACAATTAATTTTATCACCGAACACGCTAACAGATGTTCAAAAAAGGGATCACATAGCAAATTGGGTTCTCTTTTAAATCATAATGTGATAAACACAAAAGGAATAACAAATATAGCTTTTATTATAATACCATATAACTAATATTATAAATGTGGAATGATAATAAACACATTATTACGCGTTAACTACTCGACAGATCATCCTGAAATTTTGCATACACGTTGTCAAGAGTACAGAAAAAGACACAGAGTACACATCTTCCAAAAAAATGTGGTGTTCCCTAGGGATATATCAAATTAACATAATCTACCGAAGCTAAGAGCAAAAGCTAGTTCAAAATATTTTTATACCGAGAAAGATTTTCATTCGCAAAGGTACCTTACTGGGCCGTGTTTAAAATTGGCTGTTATAGTTAGCGTTATTGTTTCTAGAATATGTTCATCTGTCCATATAATTATTTTGATACAGATGTGACAAAGTCTGGGGTATTCATCAAAATTATTGCTTTCTTTAAACTAGTGATGAATGGATTTGGAACCTGTTTGAACTCTGCTATTTCGAGCTGGAGCCTAGCGACCTCCTGGCGCAGCTGGTGTATGGTGCGCGAGGTGAGATCCTGGTTCACGACGCAGCGGTTCTTGATGTTCCTCGCTCGGTTCGCGTACTTCAGCGTGTTCAGCGTCTCCATGAAATCACGGTCGCTCGGCGAGACGCACGCTATCATCACCGTATTGCTGTTACCTTCAAACAGTACAAATACAGTCCACTATTTGTCGCTCCACCATATAATATTACTTAGTATATAAATCTATACATAATAAGAATGGTGCTTAAATTATACATATAAATCTAATTGAAACGTTTGTTGTTTGTCGGGGCCAATTCCAAAACCTTTGAACTAAGTTTGATAAGATTTTAAAAAACAAATAGAGAGAACCCTTCCGATTATCATAACGGCTACATAACATTATCATTGAAGAACTAGCTGTGCCCGCGACTTCGTCCGCGTGGAACGGAATTCAAAACACAGTGATTAATGAAACAATCTGAATTGATATCTGTGTATCTTGTATATTTGTAATGTAAAGTGTCAGGCTAAAAACTAATAATGGTAACACCCCTTTGTCACTTCAATAATAACTCAAAATTAGGGCTTCCAAATTACTTTGATGTGTGTAAAAACCGTGGACCATGCGATGCTGCATCTATCGTCATACAGTCAGATAGTTCGTAACACACGACGGTAATGTGTGCCACACCTAAAGTTATTGCGAACATGGACAAAACTTCGTGACGATACACGCAGGTATAGGAGTAACATAACACCAATATTCTAATTTAACAACTGTAAAAACAATATTAAACCCTGGACTGTACAAAACTATCAATATTTAAGTTCTATACAAACGAATGTAGACCTGAGGCATAGGTCAATAGACTGTTGGCAGCATACGCTTAAAAATACCTGATTTATTACAAAACTTTGAAAAATAACAAATGATGAATTGTAAAATAATCATTTTCATATAAAATGTGTTATTAAATTATTTTTCATTTTTACGAACTTTTTTTACTAAACCATGAAATTTACAATGTACGATGTAGTGAAATAAAAAATAATTGAAAACATAATCTGCCATTTTGAGATCTGAGTCTTAAAAAATCAGCCGAGGGCTTAAAATATTCATTCATATATACTTCACATAGCTCATTCCTATTATTATTTTTGTGTTATCCTTTCTTTATTTGCACTGCCTGCAGTCTTTTTTCTCCACGATACCGCTGGAAGAAAATGCGAGCTCCCTAATGCATAAACCAAAAAGTATTCATTAATTCAAAGCGTAATTAAGACATTAGAATCAAGGTAAATTTATGAAAATTATAATTCGAAGTAAACCTAAAAAACACAGAAATTATCTCATTGTTATCTATACTCTTCCTTGCGATAATATTCTTACGACAGTAAGCCAATAAAATTATAAGTTTAGCGCCATCTGTTGTCGTCAAAAATGTAGTCTGTTATTGCTTCTAAAGATAATTTTTTCTTACATTTATGTTCAATGAACGATTTTAGTCTCTTTTTTTTAATATAATAAAAAATTGTCCTAAAATGTGAGAAGGTTCAATAACTTGTAATATTTACAAGACAAAACTAATTAGAAATTTACAAATTTAATTATAAACCTTATGCGATCGAAAAATAAAAATCATATTTTACTTATACAAAGTACAAAATAAGTTAATCAATTTATAGAAATATGTAATATATGTAATTGGCCAATTTTTAGAATGTATATTATAGTAGTAATAGATTTAGAAAATGGCGGTTGAGCGCCATCTATTTGCAATAATGCATATTAATTAATTACTGAAATTCTTAGGTTATTAATATTTATTTGTGTGAAAATAAAATATTAACCATTTTTCTTTCGTTCTATGTCTGAGTAATGTAATATGTTTATTTATGTTATAAAATACCTTGGTTTTTGGATGAAGATAAAGTCCATTTACTTATCTATTTTTCTCTCGTACTTAACTCCCGTCGTCATTAAAACTACAATAACTTTTGATAAAGTGAACCGATTTTAATGAAAGAAAAAATTGATGTTGCTCCGGAATATTTATGATTATTTTCTGGCTGGAGTTTTATCAGAAGGCTAGTACTTTACCAGTGATGCCTGTTTAAACAAACAGACAGACGGACAGACAGACATTTCTAAAAATGATCGAAATGGATTCTGTACTTATTCCTAGACACTAGTAACAATTTTTTTCTCAAAAATCAAAAAAGTACAGACACGTTGGATTTACATTCTTATTATATGTATAAATAGGTCTAGTGATGATATAATTTAAAATGGTAATATAATGTATGTGAAATAATTATAGAAGTATTAATCAGTATACAAAGTAATATTATAAAATAACATAATTATAAAAAAAAAGGAAACCAAAAATCTAATCTGATAAACAGACAACTCCAATATCTTCGCATTTCAGACAATCGCCGTAATCAGGCAATTAAAAGCTGCTGCAGATGGCGCATCTGATGGTAAATGCTTACCATCGCCTATGGACAACTACAGAACTTGGGGTATCACTCTTGTGTGTTTCAATGCCACTTTGAAGACCTACATTTGATAACCTGGAGGAAGACCGTACGGGTAATACATACCATCCCATAGTCTTTATCACCATGTGTATGATAGTTACCATCTATTTAAGTACAAACTTTGCTAGTAAAATAGACACTGATAAATTCTGCAAACGGAAACTACC
>JAQQSE010000342.1:0-136360 GCA_035772565.1 Antheraea assamensis
TTATAAGCTTAAAATTTTTTTGCGTCAGAAAATGCTGCAAAGAGTACTTGAAGGGGAGTTGGAAAAGTTAATATTATATTAGGAGACCCAGTGCGGCTCGGATAATTTATAAGTTTGTTTCCCTAATTTCTATATGTGAGAATCAACTTTAATGAAACATGAATCCAACGGAGTGTACCTTACGAGGCTGGCATAGTCATCAAAGATGTACTGAAGCCCTCGGTTAAAATAAAAAGAAAAAAAAACTATCTTCGAGCACATCAGGTGATATTGTGGTCGAACGCCAAAATAAATTGGAGTTGGCCACAATTTCATTAATTCTTTTGTTTGTGTTTGCAATTTCCAAAACAAGGGCAGTATAAAAAAAATTGTTTGAAATATTGTACAGCAAAATGAATAATTAGAGTTAAAAAATCTTGATAAAACAGTGAGTAAAAGAGGAGGAATATCTCCAAAAACATTGACAGAATTAACACATTCAGTTGTTCAGTTCTCATTTCATTTAATTACACGGCCGTACCGCAAAAGGAACATTTGGTCCATTTCCTTGTGTAAAACAGATGCGGACAGCTGTTTAGTAGTAAAAAGTACTTCTTATTTTTATAAAGATAATGACGCGAATATTTTTTGAAGTGATAACTTCTTTAGCCCTTAATAACCTAGAGTTTCAATTTTGATACCAATCTTTTAAACCGAATGTTCACATTACTATTAGTTTTTTTTTATAGGTTGGCTGTACGTATTTTACTGTTGTATAATATTCTTTCCAACGAAATTATTTTTTTTATTCTAAATAAATATGTAAAATAAATATTGTGATTTTTTTAGCTATTTTTCCCTTCATCTACACCCTCAAGCAAACACAGTAATATTAAAAATAAACCACTTTCGTAAATCAGGCTACTAAGGGTTAGGCGCGTTGAGGACTTTTTTGGGTGAACAAAATTCGTCACCGAACGCTTTCCATGAGCTAAATGTATACTGTGTTTATTTGTACAGACATAGAATAATATACGTTTTCTTATATATTTTCCAGACAACAAAATAACTAGTTGTTGTATAAAATGCCAAAGTCCATTCCTATACTATCCATAACACTGCAAACTATAATACAATAATTCTCGAGATCGCGTCGTCGACCTGAAAGGTCTGTTCACAAGTCGCGTAACAACCAAAGTAGACTCTTATAACAATGAACTACTTAGCTAAAACTATAAATTTCATTACTTAGAAACACTGTAAACCGTGCATATGATTAGATAGACTAGTTCGACAAAGAACATAAATAATAGCGTAACATTCAAATGTATTGTTGCTATTAACAAATTATTGTTATAAGCTATTTACAATTATTCTAATGGTGGAAGCTTTGCTCTTTTGTATTGTTTAATTATTTAATTAAAATTCGTTGGTTGTATCGTGATTTTGAGTGTGTTCACAACAATTGGTGGAGCAATAATAATAACGGTGTATACTCTAGATCAACTCTAGTTCCAGTATCCTGATTTCGAGTGTCTTCACTACAATTGGTGGAGCAATAATAATAATAGTGTATACTCTAGATTAATTCTAGCTCTAATACAACAACGTCTTATAAATCGATGAACGCCGGCTACACGCACGAAAAAGCATGACTCATTATCACATTCCGCCTGAGCCGAGGGTGTAAGCGAGAGAGCGGAACAAGCAACAGAGAGGCGCGATTATGACGTTATCACGTAAAAATATCATCTGTAAAGCAACTTTACAGGCAATCATTTTTTTTGTTATTCTTCGCATACGTGAGCTTGTTAGATTCATTATAAACACATTTCATTACATTGTTATTATTTTTAAACGTAATTGGATAACATTTGGAGGTTCCTTATATAGAAGATAATAAACGTATTACATTTTTTATATATTTAACATTTTTTAATAGTTGTAGTGATCGATCAGAATCTCATCTGATGTTTAAAGAAGATGTAGTAAATCCACTAAGCCTAAACAAGGAGTGGCCTTCTAATGCAGCTTTTCCAGTGTTTGGCAGATTTTCAACTAGATGTTTACAGCTAGCCATACCGGCTTTAAAAAAGCCATACCACCATGCTATGGTTTCATCACGATGTTTTCCTTTACCAAAAGCTTCCGGCTCTTTCTCAAGGCTTCGAACTCCAAATATGTTAATTTGCATTTTACCCACCATAAAAAAAACCACCGTTTTAAAACTTTTCCTTCAAATATGAACAAACCTTTGACCTATACTATAAAACTCGGGATTGTCTTGCTGCGTCTTTATATGTGTTGCACCTTCATTAAACTTGCCCGTGTCACAAATATACCTTTACATTTGGCAACAAATCAAAAACCCTTATTCTCTGATTGATAGAGTTCAATATTGTATAGAAATAAGTTTACAATTATCTTATTAATTTTGTCGATCGGATAGCGCATCGCTCTCCACGGCGTAGCCCCAACTAGTCCAGTGGTTTAGTAGTTTTTGTTTATATTGGCAGGTATAAAACAACACTAAATAATAGCTTGTCGTGAGAAGCCTCTGTCGTGGGAAAAATGTGGCTCTCATATTGTTTTTCTTATTTTTGTTTATAGAATTATTGAACTTTATTTAGAGATTAAAGTCATTTTTTTAAATGAGCATAAAAATATTATTTACTGAGTTTATCTAAATATAAGATAACGGCAGCAGTTAGTGGAATTTGAATTACTTTTTTTTGAGATGGAGTGTTGCAATATTCTTTTTATGTACAAAACTTTGGTCTCCAAATGGTCTGCAAATTTTATGTTTGCTGAAGCCTTGGATTTTTTAAATATATTATTTTAAATAAACAAAATAATTATATTTTTTCATAATTTTAATTATGGTTTCTAAAATTATTATTGACAAATCTTACGAAATCAGGAGTAAATATATTTTTTGGGTAAGCATATGAATATCCAGAAGTAAAAACACAAAAAAAATACTGTGGTATTTGTGACTAAATTTGTATTCTGTTAAACTCCTCATGTTATCTGCAATTATTATTTGGCGAATTCTTTCAATGTACAGACACGGTTCTACAGTCTTATTACAGTGTATATAGAAGAAGATAAATTGCATAATTTGACAATAAAATCTGGTAATAATTAAGAGTGGCATCAAAAAAACAATAAATTCTTCAATCGTACAAAAAACCTGTGTAAAGTATTATAAATTACGTTTACTAATTATAAATGACGTTGACTAATATATCTCAGTAAATTGAAATCATAGATAATAGTTACCCTAGTCCCCGAGCCTAATATGTCAGTATACCCAGTATCGATATATCAAGCGACTTTCAGTTAAGTGGTCTTTGGAAGACAGAGCAAAACTGGCCTCAAAAAAGTTAGTCCTTAACGGAGCAGAACGGTATTTCACATCGGTTCATCGCCTTTAGTTATCTAAGGCACAAGTGTGTTCATAAATGGAATACTGCTCTCTCTCTCTCTCTCTCTCTGTGCCATTTACTTCCTTTTGACCAAGTCCAACGTGGAGCGGCTCGAATCGCTGACGACCGGGTGCTTTCCTTAAGGCTCGACACTTTGCAGCTTCATAGGGACATTGCGTTACTCTGCGTCTTTTACAAGATCCACCATGAAGAGTGTTCTGAAGAACAGTTCGCATTGATACATTGCTGAGTTCCATTACCGAATGACTCGCTACAAAATGAAAATTACATCCGCGTCATCTCGATGGTTGGAAGTCGTTTACTGTACGGTTTTGAACTCCCAGCGGCAGCGTTTACAGACCAATATAACCTGAAAACCTTGAAAAAACGAGCCTACTCCTTCCTCAAAAGCCGGCAACCTGTCGGAGGTGTCCATGGGCGGCGTTAATTACTTACCACCAGCTGACCCGTCTGTTCATTTACCTGAGATCGCATAACTAGATCTCAAGTTAATTATATTGATTCATACATTGTTCAGTAATTACATAGAAGGATAAAAGAAACACGACTCATCGGAAACTGTTACTTATTTATTGTATTTTATAAATTGCTAAGAATTATTGATAAACCAACCAAATAGGACGTAGATAAGACATACACGAAGACATACCATGTATTACTCATTATTATAAGAATGTGTTGAAATTAAAATAAATGATTAATCATTTCCGCTCCGGGTGATTTCACTGCGAAAAAAATAACGCTGTGTTAAAATTCTCTGAATTTATGGAAACCTTTAATCTCACAACAGTTATAGCTGTTCCCATGGATTTCAAAGAACTAGTTCGTTTAGGAGTTCTTCTTGGTATTACACCCTCCAGACGGAAAAATAATAGACCAATCTCATCAGAACTTAACATAAGTTCTAGAAAGGAATAATAACATATAATAAGAATTGAACGTGAAAGGTTAAATTATTGATGATATTATGTATATCATAATCATCATCATCATCCTACCCTTATCCCTCTTAAGTAGGTTCGGCACAACATGTTTACCTTTTCCACTCTCCCCTATCAGATATTGTCTCAGTATTCACAACTTTTATACACATGTCATTTTTCACACAATCCATCCACACCCTTTTCGATCTTCCTCTACCCTTATATCTATCCCCTTTCAAACTCATTTTTTTTCTTATTCCATGACTTTCATTTCTTCTCATAATATGCCCGTACCATGCTAACCTAAAACTCTTCAATTTCTCTGCCACTGTTGCTATTTTCAAACTTCCTTTGATATACTCATTCTTAACTTTATCTATTCTGGTTACTCCATACATTCATCTTAGCATTCGCATCTCTGCTACATTTAACCTTTTCTCAAAGAGTCGGGCTCTTTCGTAGCCCAGCGCTCTGATTCATATAACACGACTGGTCTTTTTATAGTTTTCTACACCTTCTGTTTGAGTTTCAACGGCATTCGTTTGTCAAATATTTATGGAGCGTTCAGAACTTTCTCTGTTTCACAAATGTAGTATGAGGTCCGATGTATTTGGTGTGTATTGTTGGAATGCAAAATAGTTCTGTTTCAGATATAATAATAGTACATGAGAAAGCATCAAATTCATTAAGGGCTTAACTGTGTTGCATTTATGGTTTACTGTGTAATGTTAAATTTGTCTCTATGGAAAAAATCACACAAAAATAAAGATGTCAGAAGTACGCACTTGTGTTATATTATTATAGAAAAGGACGCTATTAAATATAACTATTTTATAACTTGACGGGCAAGAAATATTTTCTTTCATGATAAATCAATAAACTCCAAATCCTATTTATTTTAAACTTCTACCATAGCGAAATAAAAAAATGTACCTCCTTAAGAAATTTCCCAGACAGTAGTTATAGTTGTGGGTTGTCCTTGATTCGTAGTGTTCTCGACCCTCGTCCCGTCGAGACCGTACCCTTTATCCATACACTTGATTATATTCAGACACCGAAAGAAATTACAAAAGATACTATTTATCATTCTTATAAATATCATGTTTAAGCATTATATCCATGTTGCGTATTTAAAATTAAATGTACATATATATATATAACTGTGCACGCGGCATTACACGCGTTTATAACAACTGCTATTGTTATTTTTATGTTAGATGAGTTATAGAAAGTTGTGTGTATACGATCGCTGAGGAATATCGTGCTAAACGTCGACATGTCATTGCATTCTTAAAGGAGTAATCAATAATATAGAAATTTAGTAGAAGTTATATCAACTTTTATTTAAATTTTACTCTATATACTTAGTCTGGCCATAAATACTGTTACAATTAAAAATAAACAAAATATTACATTTGAATCTGGAATCTGTCATTTTTATATGGTTGAGTTTTATCATTTCGGCACCAATACATTGTACAATATTTTGCGATATAAAAATGGAGTGGGGTGATAAAGAGAAACGAATCGCTGTGATTGCATTACACAAAGTAGGTATGGAGCCAAATGTAATTTTTAAAACTCTCCATATGCTTGGTATTAGTAAAATGTTTTTGGACCAGGTTATTAATAGGTACAATGAGACCTTCACTGTTTGTGACAGAAAAAGATCTGGCTAGTGTTCGTACGAAAAAGGTGGTCAAAGCAATAAGGGAAGAATTCGAAGAAATCCTGTCCGAAAGAAAAAGATTTTATCTCGGGAGATGAAGATAGCACCTAGAACCATGTCGTGGGTTTTAAAAGATGACTTCGGACTTGCAGCCTATAAAAGACGTACTGGTCATTTATTAACTGATAATTAAAAAAAAATAGGGTGGTCAAATCGAAACAACTACTAAAGCGATACGCAAAGAGAAGTTACAGAAAATTTTTGTTTACGGATGAGAATTTTTTTACAATTGAGCAACATTTTAACAAACAAAATGACCGTATTTATGCTCAAAGCTCTAAGAAAGCTTCCCCAATTAGTCGACAGAGTGCAACGTGGCCACTATCCAATTTCAGTGTTGGTTTGGTGGGGTATTAGCTATGAATGAGTGACTGAGCCATACTTTTGTAAAAAAGGTATCAAATCATCGGCACAAGTGTATCAAGATACCATTCTTGAGAAGGTAGTGAAGCCTTTTAACAACTCCATGTTCAATAACCAAGAATAGCCCTTCCAATAAGACTCGGCGCCGGGTCATAAAGCTCGGTCCACGTAGTCTTGGTTGGAAACGAACGTTTCGGACTTCATCAGAGCTGAAGACTGGACGTCGTTTAGCCCCTACCTTAATCCGCTGCGTTATGATTTATAGTCAGTTAGAGAATACGGCGTGCTCTGAACGCCATGATAATTTGGAGTCCCTAAAACAACCAGTACGATTGGCAGTGAAGAATTTTCCCATGGAAAGAGTGCGTGCTTCTATTGATAATTGGCCTCAAATTTTAAAGGACTGTATTGCAGCCAATTGAGACCCCTTCTAATAAGCTTTTTATATATGAAATTGTTTTATATTTATGTATTAAACTAACACACTGTAAAAGTATTAAATGTTATTTGCAATAGACATTTTTTATCTTTGTTTCAGTATTTATGGCAAGACTAGGTGTACTATATCATTACTGCTTATATTAAAAAGGAAAAATTTAATGATGTAATGTACTACAACATTCATAATCATGACAATGTCAGCTGTTAGTCGAGTTGAGCTAAATAGAGTACTTATTGGAGATATCGCAAAATTAAAAAAGTGAGACCCGTAATTTTTATGTGCATTTTAAGAAATTTGAAAGAAAAACTATGTAAAAATAATTCATAGGAGTTCGCTTAAAATGGTGAGAATCAAGAAAATTCATGCAAACTCATAAAATCTATTGTATTTGTAATTTTTTTATCTGTTCATCTACATTTATTCTGTTACTCTTTTGTTATTATTGTAATGTTAGCCGTAAATATTCATAAATAAAATAATTAAAAAAAACGCAAGTTCTATAATTTTTTCAATTTCAAATAATTGATTGGATGAAGTTTACAACTCGATTGATGCCTTTCGCGTCCAGAGTCAGCTTATAAGTATTGCCATACAGCCTGTCTACATACTCTGCTGGTAGTGACTTGACTACATTAAAAATACTATATATAAAACCCAAATATTTTAAAGATGTATTAAATTGGAATGCTATATCTTTATGTCTAGCTATTTCATTTTACCCGTAATCTGAAATATTGCCGACAAGTAGTGACGATAAAGGAAAATTACAATTCTTTTATACCTTTTACAACAAAGATTTCAATATACATTTGTCTTTATTTTAGACTAGCAATGATCCGATTATTCATTTATATGTAATAAAAAAAACACTGTCGACGTAATTAAGTACTTCATCATAAACTTCGTATATGACAAGACAGTTGCATAAGAAATCTACCACGCAACTGATCAGTCGTAATATCTCTATAGGCCCTAATAGTTCGGCTCTTCTCAGTAATCCTGGAACTCGTCGTGCGGTGAATCCGCCCTCAGCCCCCGTAACCCGCACCGCGCCATACGATCTTTCAGTACTTTTAATTCGTTCTCCGTTAACGTAGTTTCTAACCCACATTTTGTATACCAATAACTCCGCTCATGAGGGTCATTAGCATAATGTTAGATTTGCTACAATAAATAAGCCATATAAAATTGAAAACAAAAACTTAAATCTAACAGGTAGTTTTAAAGATTAACGCATTCAAAACAACAAATAATAACCTCTTGAGCGTTATGTTAGTAACGTAGATTATTCGCAAAACAATAATCAGGTAAAGATAAAAAACAAAACATTTATCGATTATTGTGTTTGTAAAAACATATTGTTTCGGTATTTTATAATATCAAAATATTGTTGTCAAGCAGTTATCAGCTACAGTTCCGGTCCAATATAGATATACTATCGTAATATATTTAAGTGCGTCCTTAGATAATAACAGCAAGCGCGATTCTGTTGTAAGTGGTAGCTATGATGTAACTTAATATCTCTATTTATTTACAGTTATTTTGTTTTCAAATGTTGTGACAAATATGTCTAGGTATATGACTGGCTACCTGCCCCGGCTTCGTACAGGATTACTAACTAAGAAAATAAGTTGAAATCACCCCTTTACAGTAATACCATATAATAAAAAAAAGCCACATCAATAACTAAACGTCAGTCTGTCAATATTTTTTAATAACTCCTTATTGATTTTCTCATTCTCTCACTCATCAACTCCATTTTTTAAAAGAAGATTTTTTTTTATTCTAGTTTTTCACTTTTCGGTAAGTATTTTCAAACATTTTCTGTTATACAAAGCTTGTCCTGAATATTTACACAGACAATAAAAAAAGAAATTGATCAGGTATTCGACGTGTACACAACTGTCGTCTCCTACGTCCGCCGAACCTATGCAATGGGAAGATGGGCCCCCCGACCCACCCTCGCAGGTCCAGCTAAGACGGTGGAAGAAGGCCAACAAAACGCTCTCTCCTCCGACCAAAACGCCCTCTCCTCCCACCGGCCCTCCGTTGGCGGTGACGGCCACTCCGAGGGTCCAGCTCGCGGACTCTCTCCGCCGCCTCCTTCTGCGAGATGACTCCCTCACAGAAGGAGGCTACTGTGTTCCAAACACACTCGTTGCCGAGCATGGCTCTTACCACGCTCGGCAGCGAGAGGTCCGCACCTACCGCCGCAACCAGAATGCGATTCTACGCTCAACGGTGCTTAACTTCAGTGATCGGATGAGAACCGGCGTTTTCAATACTCTACCCTACAGTATTTACCCTTTTCTTAACACAAAAAGGTTGCCGATCGGATTTCTAAGCCCTCCCATAAGAAGTTTCACTTAAAAAATAATAATGCTTGAGGCCAAAATAAAGCGAAACTGAGACATGCGCAGAATTATATCTATTAGGAGAAAGCATAAATATATACCTAAAATATTTAGCAGTATATTTCTTCAGATAATCTTGTAAAAATACTAATTACTGTTATCATTGCAGACTATAATGTTCAACAAAAGTATATTATCGAAGAATTTTCTATCCAGACCAACCGCCAATCGCCGCTTTATATCTTATCGAAATTGAGTTGCAACTGTGCAACGTGACATACAGGTGTTTGATAATAATTTGAATCGAGTAATTTCAACGTTTTAAAGAGTTTATAGTTAAAACGAATGGCTTTAATGGAGTTTACACTATACCCAAAATATATACAAAAGTGAGCAGTAGGTATTTAACGGTTGAACGATTGACTGTTTTGAATATTGGGTGAAGGATTTATTTTATTTATTAATAATAATAAATCACACCAAAATGATAGCAGATATTTTAAAATCGACTTCGATATGTCAAATTTAGATTTTCTTCGAGTCATCACCAAACCTTAGTTGAGCAATGAGAATTCTGTTGTCTCTATTATGACGTATGTATTACCGAAATCTGCCTACGACCAGTTTTATAGGGAATAGCCACCATTTTAATTTACATTAAGGATGATGCATAATTCTCAATTTATCATCATTAAACAGATATTTGACAATATTTGAATAATTCCTCGCTGTGCATACTCAATATACATAATTATAATGCCAAGGTCCGTTGTATCTCTTGTCAGAATTTGAACAAGAAAAATATTATTAA
Organism: Antheraea assamensis; assembly: GCA_035772565.1. Classification (NCBI taxonomy): domain Eukaryota; kingdom Metazoa; phylum Arthropoda; class Insecta; order Lepidoptera; family Saturniidae; genus Antheraea; species Antheraea assamensis. The sequence goes on from JAQQSE010000342.1 coordinate 10,051, forward strand.
ATTAATTTTTTCGTTTGTCTTCAGAGGACGAGATAGAAGTTATAATTACAAAAAATGTTTTTTTTTTACAATAATCCGAAATGTAGACGATTGTCAATAAGAGCTTCAATCCCAGCCTTACACCTCAACGCATTAATATTATTGAATTTAGACATATCTAATATCAGTTCATGTTCACGTAAATCAGTCGATTCTATCGTGTATTTAATCTTCTGTGCGACATTTAACTACATTTTTAGAACTCCCACTGATAATAGTGATAGTCCAAATATCAAATTAACATATCTTCACGTCAGCATCTAACTGATCTCTGGGATATACGTTATTAGCTTTCAAGCCAAAATTTTCAAGATTTTTATTAAGCTCCGAATTACAAAATCCAAACGAGTATTGTGGCCTGTGCAATTAAATATCATGTATAAAACGTCAAGAACTGGTTTAGTAAATTATCTCATCTCTAATCCTTCCCCCTTCCCTCCCCCTTCTCTCCCCTGCCCCCGCCTCCTCTCCCTTCCCCTCTCCTCCCCACCAAACTGATTCCACATTGTGCGTGCTGAGTATAAACACAGAAAGATAAAGGTTAACAATGTTGTTTATTATAATATAAATTACAATACCATACTCCGTTTAATTTCTGGGCAGAACTTCTACATAAGAAATGTTTTACAAGCCAATAATACAAACCAATATCATTCAGCAATGATTGATTCCCCAGCGTTTAAATTAAACATCTTGTCTGTCTTTGGAGTTGGATTGGATGTAATTAATAATTATAAGAGATAATAGAAATGAATAATTATAAAACTATTGTTTTTACAATAATCCGAAATGCTGATAACTGTCAATAAGGTCTCTTATTCTAGTGTTACACAACAAAGCAAAACTATTATCAAAGCTGGTCATGTCTAACATCTGTCTATCTTCATGTATATTAATCGATTCCATCGCATCCTTAATCTTCTGAGCGTCATTTGATTGCATTGTTAGAATCGGAACAAATAAAACTGATAGTCCGAACATCATTCTAGCATATCTTTTTATATCAGCATCTAACTGGTCTCTGGAGTATACGTTATTAGCTTTCAGGCCAAAATTTGCAAGTTTCTTATCAAGCTCCGAATGATAGTAGTCTATCCAATCGTGATAATGCTCCAAACGTGTCTTGTGGTCTGTGCAGTTGAAAATCATGTATAAAATATCACGAGCTGGGCTACTCTCTTTTGATAACTGATAGTCTATCATCACCGATTGATGAAGCTTATCACCCTGTAACAAATAATACATAAATAATTATAACAAGTTTTTTAAAGTTATACTCCATATATTGTCTTTTTAATGAAATTAAAATAGTTTTATAACAATGTATAATTACTATATGGTTTACCTCGTAAATTAACACCCCGATTTGAAGAGTTTTCCTAGTCATTTCATAAAAGCAATAATGAATGTAAATAAATGTGAAAATGATGATTTTTGGTGAAATGATGAAATAAAAAAAAAATTATTACAAAATTTCTTTTAAGAGACTTTATCAACACTTTTACATATAGGTTAAATAGGTTTATTATATAGGTTATATATAGGTTTATATGTAGGTATTATTAGATACTTCTTAGTCTTACATTGAATATAACTTTAATGTTTAATAATATCAACAACCATATAAGAATTTTTTTTTTTTAAATCTATCGTATCCGCTCTACATAATACCTGCCTGTTGAGAATTATATTCTTAAATCACCATCATCATCTTACCCTTATCCCATCTAAGTAAAGTCGGTACAACTAGTTTTCATTTTCCACTCTTCCCTGTCAGCTGTCATCTCAGTATTCATACCTTTTATCATCATCATCATCAGCCTATAATAGACCCACTGCAGGGCCATAGGCCTTTTCCCGAAGGAAGGTATGGGCATAATCACCACGCCAGCCCACTACGTATTGGTGATTACAAACTCTAAGAAATCCACAGTTCTATATTTTTCCCAGATACGATGGTACTACAAGAACATTTCTTAGGCTCAGGTTTCCTCACGATGTTTTTCTTCACCGTCGGCCGATAGTGTTACCAATTGAAATTAGTAAATGTACGCGAATTCCGCAAGCGATATGTATACAGTGTTATTTATTTAGATACAATATATAGAGATATATTATTCCTGCAACTCCACACGCATTATTTATCCAATAATTATTTAAGACCTCAGATTTATATTCATATTTTATGATTATTATTATATCAGAGGAAGTTTGAAAATAGCACCAGTGACAGAGAAGTGGAGGAGTAATAGGTTACCATGGTACGGGCATATTATGAGAAGAGATGAATGTCATGTAACAAGATAAGTTTTGAGTTTGAAAGTGGACGGGTATAGGAGTAGAGGAAGATCGAAAAGGTGGGGTTGGATTGTGTGAAAAATGATATGTGTATAAAAAGTGTGAATACTGAGATGACTTTTGACAGGGGAGAGTAGAAAAGGAAAACGTATTGTGCCGACCCTACTTAGGTGGGGTAAGGGTAAGATAATGGTGATCCATATTTTATGATTATGTAATAATTAATTCCCATATAGAAAATTTAATTAGAATCTTTTAAGAATTGATTTTAAGGTATCTGGTATAAAACGCTAGAAAGTGAACAACCTCATATACCATGGTTTGCTAACAGTATTCTAAATAGGTCTCTCATTGATACTGCTAAGGGAGTACGTTCAGGACATATGCCTCTAAACAAGAGATTTCTCATTAGAAAAACTGTATCACCGGAGTACCGGATCGATCAAAGATTTGCAACACTTGTTGACGGAATGTGACCGAAACGAAGCTCAACGAAAAGCTGTTACAGATAACCTATAGCTTAATACATTTGATCAGGGCATTTTCCATACAATTTCGTCTGCACCTGCAAGTGAAGAAGCCAAGATTTCATGGAAATTGGTCATGAATTCTAGAAAATGCTTGTGAATATGTTAAGGTTATGGTATGATGGAACTGACATGTTCTTTGTGGATCTAAGTTCCTAAATGAAATAAAAATTAAAAAAATGACTTTATTTATAACTAGCTGTTGCCCATGGCTCCGCACGCGTTTTTTAACTTGTATGAAAGGAATTTAAATTTTGTGAGAAGATGTAAAATTACAGAAATGCTCTGTCAAATACATTAGTTTCTATGGCATGCACGCCACCTACTGTAACATGTAAGGTGTACATTAAATTTGTAAATGTATGCCCATATTGTCAATATAGTTAAAAGTTCTTGCGACCATATAAAATGGAATCGCTATATATATCGCTATCTGTTCCGCAAGAAATTTTATTATGGAACTCTTAAGGTAATACCTGTCTGATCTAATATTGAGAATACCTCTTTTATCTTCAAAATTCCTATTAATCATAACGTTGAATGAGTTGATAATCATTTTTCTAATTAAAAATACAGAAGAAGCAAAAGTCTTAAAATTTGCATTTATATAAATCAAGGTATAAACTTACCTAACTGCAAGCAGTTTTAAATATTTTACAACTAAAATAATACTCATTGAACTCGATGCAATATTATTATACTTTGCTATGGTTGATGAGTTATGTAGTCAGGAGCGCGATATATGAAACAAAATGGCCGTCAACTTGACTAAAAAGACAATATAATTCAAATTACATACACTAAAACTTGGCCAGATAATATGCATATGATTTAAAAACGATTTAGGTAAATTGGCTCAGTATTTCTCGAGTTAGAAACACACTAACGGGCACACAGAGAGGCTGACATCGTCTTTTATATTATTACACGTAAGGACGCATAAAAAACTTACATTAAATTTAAACATAATGTTGTTTGTCCATGAATCTCCTTGCTGGATTACGGAATGCTTGTTATCAACCTCAGTCTTTGATAATTTTACTGCCAAAGCCAAAGAATTAATGATTGCACCTCTTACAACTCTTTTGTAATCTTCACTTTCCAACATTAGTTCCACATCTTTTTCAAGACGACTGAAATGTGTCAATGTTTGTGGAATTGCCGCCATCGATGCCCACATGTCAAATAAATCGCTTTTCATAGATTTAAATGTATCTGGTTCAGTATTCTTCAGTGCAAATGATAACGAATGTAAAATAGCGAAGTTTCTCAGAATTGATTTTACGCATTCGTCGGCCAAAGGTTTAAATCTATCCAGCATAATAAAATCGGACATCTGTAAATCTTCAAGTAAGATTACTTCATTCGGTACTTCTAAAAGAGATCCATAACATTCAGCGAATCTAAATCTATCTTCATCTGGCACATTCATTTTTACTTCCAATTCTTGAAATTTGGGTAAAATTTCAGTGTACATGCGGTGTTCATTCTTGAAAACCAGTTGGGTATTCGTTGTCGCTCTTTTTATTTCGTTTTGAGGTGCTAGTTTTGCGATCATCTTGAATATTCCATTTTCATCACTAACTGTTATCCTTATAACATTTGCTACATAATTATCGCCCGCTGCACCCACTGGATCGATGGTGACTATAGTATTATTATAGCCTCTTTTTTCCAGAACCTCTTTTATGAAAGTGAGCTGGCGTTCACTTATATTATCAGTAGAACCCTCGAAATTGAGACCCATAATTACAAATTATATTATATTACTGTAAGGCGTAATCAACTTGTTGTTCTGTTTTATATAAGCTCTATCTTGGATATGATATCGCCGTCTCTTTGTAAATGAAAGATTTGTTATTGGTTGCTTATTATTGGTCACGATTAGATAATAGTCGATATTGTTTGATAAAATATCAATATCTAGACACAGGTGGCGAAAATAATTATCTCATAATTAACACAGTGCATAATGCATTTAGTGTACATTTGTTATATAAGAGTTGATTTATAACTGAAGTTGATAAATTAAGCAAAACGTTTTATTTAAAGACAGTAAAATAACGAGTTTATTAGTAAGTATTTTTTGACTTTATTGTAAAAATTTTTGTCTGTTACTTTTTCACTCGAATATGTACCCGATACTTAAATCTATAATAATAAGCAACAGTACAAAATTATAGGTATATTTTAACATATACTCTTTGACAAGTTCAGTTTTCAATAACTAAACCTGTATAGAATTATCTCCAGATATCGTGAATAAATGTGGAAAAAACAAGCGACATGATTATCTATAGATGCGAAAGAAGCGTGGGAAAATACACACACATTCAAACCTTATCGCTTGGACTATATTCTAAATAAACAATGATGTTCGAAAAATAGCGCATATAGCAACTTTATAGCCAAATTGTAATTACTTTCCAGATGTTTCCAGAGATCTCGGACACCATTCTAGACACCGAAGTGGACAGAAAGAAAAACGAATAAAATAAGTATACAGGTGGACCGGAACCGTAGAGAGTAGTGTAACTTATTTATTTTTATTTTGGCAACGAATGTTCTAGATTATTACTGTTATTGTCGAGTACATAATATAATATTATAAGGTTTTTTTGTGTGAATTTCTATGTTCTCACAAGATATACCCAAATATTTTTATGTTTAGTTGATTTGATAATGAATCGTGAATTATTACTATCGTCATTATAGAGAATCGTGAAAAATGACAACAACAAAAAATAACATTCATAAAATTCAAATTTCTAGCTTTTTATACAAATAAAAAATAATACACTAAATGATTGTTTTACAAATTGTAAATATACACAGGTCTCACAAACTTGCATCCGTGTGAATGACGTTCTAATCAGAACCTTCGTATCGTATCAACACCTCAATTATGTTTTAGGGTTCCTTAAGTTAAATTATTTGAACTTTGAATGAAATATAAGCCGCAACGATTTGTTCTCTTATGTATAAAAAAATGCGTAAAAAACGGTGTAGCGGGTGCAAGGAAATAATAAAAACGATATTTTTTTAAACGAGGTAACAACGGTGAAATGCACGTCCGCGCGCAAGCAATGATTCGGACGACTCACTGGCGAGCACCCCCGCCCCTTTCGGTATCGAGTGCACTCACCGCTGTTGCCCTCCACTATATTAAACATAATAAATACAAATGTGAAACATATCATTCTTTACGCGTCGCCTACACTCCCCCCCCCTAGTGCTGGCACAGCACTCATCACCCATGGCGATATGTGCGACGCGTGTCGCGTTTCGTCGCAAAAGTCCTGTTGTCGTCATCACGTCGACGACTCGAATGCGACCGTCCTTTCCAGTTTTTTACGGCCGCCTGTAATTCTAAACACGGGATAGATACGTATTTAACTGGCGCTACCCGATGTTTGCTATAAACAAAGGCAACTTGTATTTTATTTTCAGTAATAATCCAACGCCAATATGCTACGGCGCTTATAGCTTGAGTCGATGCGTCACTAAATACGTGCAACTGTAGGTTTCTATAGCGTTCGTTGTATGACCGGGACCGCGGCGGCGGCGGCGCCGACATATTCGGTGCATGTGTACTGATTTCATGCCTTTTGCTCACTCGAGTGATCTCCTGACAGCTTAGATTTCTAGTGGCGGACGTGTAGTGCCTAGGTGAGCGTATATAATCGATATTTATTTTTTTCACGTTCACCCAGTGTAACCACTTAGTATACATATTTGCAGGCGTTTTAGTGATCGTATCCATCCATGGAAGCTCCACATACCACCGGTCGTTTTTCAATATGGCAGTACGTTCTAGGTGTTGATAAGCTCTGACATTTTCTACATTCTGTCTGGGTTTTCTTGAAACTCCTATAGACTCAATCGCGAACAACTGACGCATCTCAAATTGTATCTCTCGTAATATCCGCTCAGATTCGGTACTTTCTTCCGATAACAACAGCGTAGAGTATAGCTTAGCTTCTTTATCAGCCGGCAATAACGAGGAGCGCGTGCGTCCATGCATGCACCACCCTAATGGAGTGCGTGTGAAGAAGAGATCAGTAGGTTTATCTTTAATTATTTCTAAAGGTAACATTAAATCATAATTATCTTGGCCTATTAATAGTTCCGGTTTATATTGTCCATCACAAATCAAACTTTTTATTTCAGGTTTTATCAGTTCATAATTATTAAAATTTATTTCAGACATATTTTGCTCAGGTAAGTTCATATTTTTAACACTACGCGCACGAATAGTAAATTTAGTTCCTTCATAATTAGATAAAACAAAGTCGAGCACTTCAGTCTGGCACACTAACGTGCTATTGTTCCACGCACCACACACACGCATAGATTGTTTATCGCCGCGCAAACCAACTCGCGATGCCAGCGCGTCGCTTATTAATGTTATTGACGATCCATCGTCGAGTAAAGCGAGACAACTGAACGTACCGTTAGGTCCGTGTATATTTATCGGTACAGTTTTCAACAAAACCTTACAGCTGTTAACTTTCAGGTGATTAATGGTTTCCACTTGCGATGCAGCTTCGTTATTAGTCTCTGTTTGCGTCACGTCAGTAATATTCACACTATTGTACGGTACAGAGTTTTTATTTACCGTATAATGTAACAGGCGATGATGCGGTAGTCCACATTCATTAACGTCGCAAGCGGGAGCGGGACAACTGTTTTGCTTATGCTGCGACGTCAGGCACTTGTAGCATAATCCGTGTCGCTTCAAATAGGCCCATCGATCCTTACGCAAAGATTTTATAAACTTTTTACAGGCGTGCAATGGGTGTTTTGATATAAGACAATACTGACACGCATCATTATTACTCTTATCGTTTTGTTCATTGTTTACAAATAAAGTACGATATTTATAGTTCTCACTGTAACTTTGTTTAGTATAACTTTGCATGTAGGATAAATTCACTGAAGCTTTCGTTATCTTTATAGCTTCTTCGTTTAGAAACTCGGATAAAATTATGAGTTTTGGTTTATTTCTGTCATTGATAAATGTATAACAATAGTCCGACCACTTGGAAATGAGCACAATCGGTAATTTTGAGAGGATGACAGATACAATATTCATTCCTTTCAAATAATCTTCACAACCGATGGCAGTCACTGCTGCGACATAGTTCCTCACTTTTATTGAAAAGGGAATAATGTCCTTTTGATATTCTTGTGGTACTGGGCGTAGCTTTGTTATATCTTGTAATATTCTAGAAATTATAACATCGGGATTTCCAAATTGAAGTTCCAAGGTTGACATCACAACACTTGCGGAAGTACCACCAATAAGTAGTGCTGTCACCGCTTCCTTGGCCGGTCCTTGAAGGCTCCTTCTCAGACGCCATAGGTTTTCTTTTTCACTGAAGTTGCAGATTTGAGACGATTCTTCATATGCTTGCTTGAACTGTAGCCATTCAAGCGGGTCACCAGAATATAGTGGTAAGTCTCTCGAGGTACTTAAGCGACTGAGCATTCTGTCATTACAATTGCTGGCACCAGCAGCTGATGCTGCGGCCAGATCTTTTAGTGCACTCGCTAGGGCGTGCACGGTTTCATTAGTGCCATCATGAGCTGGTGGTGGCGAACGTGCCTTAAGCGAAATTTCTGTAGCAGGCGGTTGTGGGCCGGTTGCCCCCAACTGGTGCAGGCTCGGTTCCTGCGGTACCGGACACAATACGTCGTCAATTTTATCACAATAAGTGACGCACTGAGTTTTCACCTCCTGCCGACTACTATCTAGCCACGTTTCCACTGCACGGTTATTATACTCACTCGGTATTTTTTCTCGAGATGAACGATAACTACCCACTTCATCCAATTCTGCGAGATCTGCCTCAAGTTTTTTATCTATCAGCTCCATCCTAATGCGAGCTTTTGCTTCAGCTGCTTCTAGTTCTAGCTTTTTCCTCCTTGCTAGAGTAGACGAAGAAGTTGATAACTTTTTGTGGGTGGGTATTTGAATACTTTGCGCTGTAGAAGTTCCAGGTTGGCTTTGTTCCATCTTGTTCCCGGGTTCATTTGTTCCTACAACTTCTTTCGATACATCTGGGTGTTCGACTTTACATTCTTCTCGAACATTTTGAGCGTCATATTTTTCTTGCGCTGCCTTTTGCATTTCTTCTCTCCTCTTAATATCTCTAGTCTTAACCATAGTTTTAGGCGGTGTGTGGAACATCCAGAGATCCGGTTCGAAGACCAATTAATGTAGCGGATGCAAGGAAATAATAAAACGATATTTTAAAACGAGGCAACAACAGTGAAATGCACGTCCGCGCGCAAGCAATGATTCGGACGACTCACTGGCGAGCACCCCCGCCCCTTTCGGTATCGAGTGCACTCACCGCTGTTGCCCTCCACTATATTAAACATAATAAATACAAATGTGAAACATATCATTCTTTACGCGTCGCCTACAAACGGGATTAAATAACTGGCGATGTCTTAGTTTTCAATAGTCCTTGCTTCTTTACTATGCTAATTTATATATATATATATATTGCATACATATAAGCGAAATACCACTGAAATATCACGATATCCTTGAAGCTATATGTCCGATTTACTTGAAATTCACCATAGTTACACCTACATATGTTTTTGAAAGAGCATTTCTGTAGTTCTACCTCTTCACACTATTTTATATTACTTAAATACAATTTAAAAAACGCGTGAGGATCCGCGGACGACAGCTAGTAAGATATAGAAACCACTACATAACAGACTAAGATCCCACCAAAAACTTGTAGAATAATTTATAAGGTGTAAGTAAATTAGTGGGTAACTCTTTAATATTGAGTCTGTTCTATGTTTTTGTCCTTGTGAGTGTAAATAAAATTTCTTTTAAAGCAATAACGTACAAAACATTGTAAGTACTATTATAATTCATAAAACACATGTTTTGATTCCTGTAATTGTTCTATCTACATTATAAACACAAAAATATATATTTGTTTCATTTGAACCTGCAAGAGTACAAGTAATTGTTGTTCAATATGATATCCATTAGCACTAACATAAATAAAAAAATCGTGATTCACATTTCAGCGTCTTCGTTGAAAAGATATTTTTTTATTGAAATTTCATTTAATACTCCGTTCCTTTTATCTAGTTGTACTTAAAAAGTTCTGCACACACCAAGGAAAAACAACCGTCATTAAGATTTTGCCAGTCAGCAAGATATTGTGAACCGTGTGAGTTCAGCAACCAGTAGCAGAGACTTTTAATGCATAAGCACCTTAGGTAGGATTAACTATTCGATTTATTACAGTACCGTTTTATTTAATCAGCTTAAGGGCGACATATGACACATGTGCTTATACTCGATCTTGAATAACGAATGCTCGACATACCACTGAATGCCCGCCGTTCTGATTTCAACCCCACCAATTTACTTGCTTATGATTGGTTGTCGTACATTGACAGTATCTCGACCAATCATAAGAAATAATTTAAATACAAAACTTTATAAAAAGAATTAATAATTATTTACCCTATATGAAAATAATAATCGATATACATATTTAGATATTTATAATAACAATATATGCACGTGTACTTCTGTATAAGTGACTGTACTTCTTTCTGTAAGTCGTGGGGATCGGCGTTTCGACCGGTGGAATATCAGTCTGATGTCCGCACGTTCCAACCCCAGCTTGTACTAACGCATTTTTGAAAATTCGTGTACATTTACTAATGTATATTGGTAATATTATCGGCTGACGGTGAAGGAAAACATCGTGAGGTAACCTGAAGTTGAGAAATGTTCTTGTAGTATCACCGTATGTGATAAAATATAGAACTGTGTATAGAAATGATTACTAGGAGTTTAAAATCGCCAATACTTCGTGGGTTGGCATGGTGATTATGTCCATAGCTTCCTTCAGGAAAAGGCTTGTGAGCCTAAAGTGACACACTTACAAGCTGACGATGACTTCTTTATAGAATTTGAACAACTCTAAGATAGTGATGGAACCAAAACTAAGATTGTATTTCATGTGTCAATACCCGAGACACACAACAATCTCACAGTGAAATACATAATATATAGATTTTCAAATGTTACTGAATGAAACGAATGAAGAATATTTGACTACCAATTTTTTATATTTAAATCATAATGGCTTCTTTTTCGTCTCGATATAAACTATAAAAACTGGAAACGATTTACAAACCATTAATATAGGTAAATAATTTAGACATCCTAATTAAAATATTTTAGACCTTTGCAGAATCTAAAATGTTCCCATTGTATAGGTAATAAATGTTGTATCCAAAAATATTTTCATTGAGGCGGTGGCTCGGGGTGTTACGTACAAGGACGCCCTGTTTAGGGCAAGATCGTTGGTGGTCCTGACTAGTCTAAGAATTGAGGACCCGTCATTTGGAAGGACCGCGACCGGCGCTAACGTAGACGAAGAGTGGACATGGGGGAGGGATTCTTTCACCTCCTATGTTCATGCTTGCCGGACCAAGGGGAGATGGGTCGGGGGGCCGGTCTCTCCATTGCACTGGTTCGGACGTCTTTTTTTTTAATATTATACGCAAACGAACAGGTGGGTCACCTGATGGTAAGTGATCACCGCCGTCCATAGACACTAGCAACACCAGGGGAGTCGCAAGTGCGTTGCCGTCCTTTTAAATATGTGGGCCTAGGGCGCTCTCACTGACCGAACGAAACGCAACAGCGCAACCACTGTTACTTCACGTCGGTTTTCTGTGAGAGGGTGGTACTACCCCGGGCGAGCCGACCGATTCATGCTGAAACCAGTAATATCTTTAGCGTGGCTCTACCACCTACAGATAGTCGAAGTGTACCTGTGTGTTTCGCTTTAACTCAAGTTAGGCTTTGCAAGAGGATGGACCGACCGCCGGGCTGTACGATGCCTGCGACCACGACTTCTCCCGACTTCTTCTTCTTCCGACTCATCCCGTTATTGCGGTAAAGGGTACACACCCTGAGATTTCAGTGAGTAGGAGTCTCACACTACGGACTCTCTCCCCGGCGTATAGCGTATAGCGTATTCATGATAGATTTCCCCACATTAAAAAGAAAAAAAGGGGTTTTTAAATTGCCCGTGACGTTCGTGAATTTGACGTAAGCATGCTATCTATAAGAGAATGCAAATTACGGGCGTGGTAAGTGGTATATTTAAATTCAGATAATCCGTGATGTTTTTAAATTTCTTGCTTCGGCTTTCATTCTACAGCAGACGTGTATTAAAATCATGAATAATCAGTAATTGATTATAATAAATACGTCTCAAGTAACTATTCAAATTTGTCAAAGTAATCTGTGTGTAATTTATACACACTTACCTACCTATGATTCATTCATTGAAAAAGGAAATACAAATATGAATAACAGATAAGTTGATAGATTATTAATGTTTATGCATGTGTGTATTGTGAATGTATAATATCACTGATAAGTGATCGAAAATCAGTGATAGTTCCAAGTCGTTCCAGTTTTCATAGCATGGTTTTAATGTGGAAGGCTTCATGGGGCGCAGCGGGCGGTATTGCCATCTAGTTTTCAAATTCAGTTTATTGGTACAATCCCTATCATGCCTATCTATCCTATGTACTCAGTTTTAGTGGTGTTTATCATATTATAAAACAAAGAAAGAAAGTGACTGAATATTCCCAAAAAGGAGACCTTTATTTTGATCCTTATAAAAATTGAGCCAGATATCTTATAGTCCATTCTCAGCCGCAGAGATTCTATTTATATATTTTCTACTATAACATTTATTTATTATGAAATTTATCAATAATTCTAATTATAACTTATAAGTACGATACCTAAGGTGTATGTAGGTGTATGTGTAGGTGGTAGAGCTACGTTGAAGCTATTACTGATTTCAGCATGAATGGGTCGTCTCGCCCGGGATAGTACGACCCTCTCACAGAAAACCGACATGAAGTAACAGTGCTTGCACTGTTGCGTTTCGTTCGGCTAGTGAGAGCGCCGGAGGCCCACATATTCAAAAGGCCGGCAACGCAGTTGCGCTTCCCTGGTGTTGCTAGTGTCTATGGACGGCGGTGATCACTTACCATCAGGTGACCCACCTGTTCGTTTGCCCGCTATAATATAAAATAATAATAATAATAATAATTTTCAAACAAACATTTAGCGATTTTGAAATGATTCCACACTGCGCTTCCTCGGTATAAACAAAGAAAGATAAAGGTTAACAGTGTTGTTTATTATAATATAAATTACAATATCATACTCTGTTGAATTTCTGGTCAGAATTTCTACGTAGGAAATGTTGTTAAAACCAATAATACATCTATTGCTTATCAATGGTTCCCCAGCCCTTAAATTAAACATTTTGACTGTCGTCGTTGGAGATAAGATAAGGTAGGAGTTAATAATTATAAAAAAATGTATTTTTACAATAATCCGAAATGCTGATAACTGTCAATAAGACCTCGTATTCTAGTGTTACATAACAAAGCAAAACTATTATCAAAGTTAGACACGTCTAACAACTGACTATCTTCATGTATATTCATCGATTCCATCGCAGCCTTAATCTTCTGGGCGTCCTCTGATTGCACTGTTAGAACCGGAACAAATAAAACTGATAGTCCGAACATCATTCTAGCATATCTTTTTATGTCAGCATCTAACTGATCTCTGGAGTATACGTTATTGGCTTTCAGGCCAAAATTTGCAAGTTTCTTATCAAGCTCCGAATGATAGTAGTCTATCCAATCGTGATAATGCTCCAAACGTGCCGCGTGGTCTGTGCAGTTGAAAATCATGTATAAAATATCACGAGCTGGGTTACTTTCTTTTGATATCTGATAGTCTATCATCACCGATTGATGAAGCTCATCACCCTGTAACAAATAATACATAAACAATTATTAGAAGATTAAATTTGTAATCAAACACTGTCTTATTAATCAAATTAGAACAGGTTTATGACAATTTATAATTATATTGTATCGGGTTATTATTATAAATAAAGACTTAATACCTCGATTTGAGAATTGTCGTACAGTTATTTGCCTCATTAAGAATATTAAATAAAATCAATTAATTGGGTTAATGGTCTTGGCCATGTTAATTAATAGTCTTAGTTGTAATCGTTCCCAAGCAATGATGGTGATAACCGAACAGTTCAATATTATACAAAAAAAAAACACGAACTCAACAGTATAAAATAATATTTTATTCACTTCATTTTACATAATACTTTGTCTTAGTTTTAAAATAAAATTTAAAATACATTAATAAAACTCAGTTATATACTATATTTTTTTTAAGTCGCGGCCAAGTCCCCTGTTTCCCCTTACGTAAAAAAAAGACAAAAGACTTTCGAATTATTCCAGACTTTCACTTTTTGGGTTGGCACAAAACTTAAATTGATGCTGATTTACAAATTAAATATATATCAGGTATAATTTGAATTTTGTAATTGTATCTTAAATTATTTTTGATAGCTAAGAACTAACTATTTTATAATGTTAAAAACAAAAATTCTACATAACACTTTTGAGTTCATGTACTTGGATGTGGTTCGTTCTTCTTTTTTAAAACTATTTTTTTACACTTTTGAGTTCGTGATTTTCTGACGAAGGATTTTCTATAATAAAATATATTTTAAAAATTTGAGTAAATCATTATTTTTCATATACATTTTTCTAATTTATTTGTCTTTTTTTGGTCAATTCCTTTTTAACTGACTTCCTTATCATATACTCGTATATATTTTTATTGTTTTTTTTTTATTGTATTTATGCTTATTTTATTTAATTTCTAAATTTTGTTTAGTATTTTCAAAAATATTATTATTAATATTTATTGTCCATCAATTTCTGGACAACATATACTTATTTAGTATAAGAAATTGACCCGTTAAGAACAAACAAAAATGTAATGTTTTCAACTATATTTTTACTGTTTCTAGCAGTATTATAGTCATAGAGTTATATTTATAGAGAGCCTTTATATTAATTATGAAGCAACAGCTTTTTATGTACAAATCTAATAATAAATAAATAATAAATCGGCCAAGCCGTCACTAAGTTAAATAGGGATGTAAAAAACACCGAAAACTGCTGTTCTACAACAATTGTAATTATATTCCAACCAATTGAAAAAAAATCTTGACAAGTTATATACCTAACCCTTCCTCATGAATCAAGTCTATCTAATAATGAAACCCCTTAAGTAGTTTTTGAGTTTATCGCGAACTGACAGACAGACAAATAGACACGGTGGAAGACTTTGTTTTAATAATAATATAATATAATATAATATAATATAATATAATATAATATAATATAATATAATATAATATAATATAATATAATATAATATAATATAATATAATATAATATAATATAATATAATATAATATAATATAATATAATATAATATAATATAATATAATATAATATAATATAATATAATATAATATAATATAATATAATATAATATAATATAATATAATATAATATAATATAATATAATATAATATAATATAATATAATATAATATAATATAATATAATATAATATTTATTTAACCATTTATTAAACCATTTATTTTGATTAAGTTAAATATTTTAATGTCACGTTCATCATTTTTAGTTCACTATGTTATTTTGAAGTAATCACTGTGATTTACATTCAAAAATTAAATTGATGGCAATGCCAATTTTTAAAAATAATTTTCAGTCAAACTAGTTTCTATTGCAATACAACAGCGAAATTAAAGTATAGTGACAGATAGCCCGGTGGAACTGTAGTGGCCTTGCCAGGAAAACAGTGTAGGTCAGTTACAAAAAAAAAAAAATGTGACACATCATGACAAGCGATAAATTTGTATCTATTCAATTTGCTTGTAACCTCATAGCTTATTCCATGTATTACTTGATGTAACAAATCATACACTACAACTTGGCCAGATAATTAAAATTAATTAGAAAAAAGAAATATGTATATCGGTTCAGTAGTTCTAGAGTTACAAACACACTAACGGGCAGACAGACAGGCTGACATCCTCTTTTGTATTATGTAAGAAAGCATAAAAAACTTACATTAAATTTAAACATAAAGTTGTTTGTCCATGCATCCCCTTGCTGAATTACGGAATGCTTGCTATCAACCTCGGTCTTTGATAATTTTACTGCCAAGGCCAAAGAATTAATGATTGCACCTCTTACAACTCTTTTGTGATTTTCACTTTCCAACATCGCTTCTACTTGTTTTTCAAAATAACTACTTTGTGCTAATGTTTGCGGAATTGCTGCCATCGATGCCCACACGTCAAATAAATCGTTTTTTATAGATTTATATGTGTCCGGTTCAGTATATTTCAAGACAAATGATAAAGAATGTAAAATAGCGAAGTTTCTCAAAATGGATTTTACACATTCGTCTGCCAAAGGTTTGAATCTATCCAGCATAATAAAATCGGATATCTGCAAATCTTCAAGTAAAATTACTTCATTTGGTACCTCTGAAACAGATCCATAACATTCAGCGAACCTAAGTCTATCTTCATCTGGCACTTCCATTTTCACTTCCAACCATTGAAATTTGGGTAAAATTTCAGTATATATGAGATGTTCGTTCTTGAAAAGCATTTGAGTATTCATCGTCGCCCTTATCATTTCGTTTTGAGGTGCCAGTTTTGCGATCATCTTGAATACTCCATTTTCATCACTAACTGTTATCCTCTTAACGTTTGCTATATAATTATCGCCTGCTGCACCCACTGGATCGATAGTGACTTTCGTATTATTATAGCCTCTTTTTTCCAGGACCTCTCTTATGAAAGCCAGTTGGCGTTCATTTATATTATCAGTTGAACCCTCGAAATTGAGACCCATTTTTACAAATTATATTATATCACTGTAAGGCATAATCAACTTGTTGTTCTGTTTTATACAAGCTCTATCTCGGATATGATATAGTCGTCCCAGTAAAAGAAGGGTTTATTATCAGTTCCGTGTTTAGTTACGATTAGATAATAGTCGATATTATTTGATAAAATATCTATATCTAGATGATATAGGTGGCGAAAATAATTACTTCAAAATTAGCACTTCGCATAATGCATTTATTCTAAGTGTACATTTGCCATGTAAGGAACTCCTTTATCACTGAGTTGATGTAATTGAGCCAAAAGTTTTATTGAAGACAATAGAATAACCAGTTTAGTATTGAGTATTTCCTAATTTTATCGTAAGAATTTATGTCAGTTATTATATGATCAATTGGCATTGGAATGCCAATTTCAGTGGATCCGTAATAAATGAGGAAAATAATAAATATTTTACGAGAATATGTTGTCTTATTAGTTAGAAAATATTAAGACACCCAATCGGAGTCAGTCTCAGATGCCATTCATTATCACCAATTGTACTGTACCTAACGCCTAATTCAAGCCTCCGATCTAAGTACAAAGTAAATAGTTTTTATTAGAGCGATGCGATACTCAGTTGGTAGTGTGTTCGGACAAAGCGTCGAACGACGTAGGTTCGAATCCAAGCAAATGAGTCGGAGCTTTCGGTGAAGGAAAACATCGTGATGAAACCATAGCCTGGTAATAGGGCTTTTTCTAAGTCCGTCTGGCTAGCTACCACCCTCAAGTTGAAAATCTGTCGCCAAGCACCTGTTGGTGTGTTCCGGCAGCTGCACTTGAGAGCCAGTCTCCTTCTAGGTTAAACGTGACTTACCATCTTGGACCACATCATGATTTAATATCAGATGAGATTGTGGTCCTATAATATATAAAAAAAAAAAGATAATTTTAGGGTTTTTTGGATATTATTTTATGTGCAATCACTGGTGGTAGACCGTACATCGTTAACCTTTGATATTATTGATTTGCTTAATCTGTAGCCGCGATTGCACAGCTTACTATGATCGATCATTAGCTTATCTCCTCAGTATAGGTCTCTCGAGTATGTGTTGATACGTAAATCTATAGTAATAAGAAACATTACAAAATTATTTTTTTAACATATATTTTTTGACAAGTCAAATTTTCAAAATCTAAGCTTGTATAGAATTATCTCCGGACATCATGAATAATTGTGGAAAACAATAAGCGAAGCGATGATTCATCGTCACTAAAGAAGCGTGGGAAAATACGCACACATTAAAACCTTATCGCTTGTACTATTGTAAATAAACTAAGATGTTCTAAAAATAGCGCGTATAGCAATTATATTGCCAAATTGTAATTACTTTCCAGAGATTACTACCCTAGGATTTATAAACTTACCAATGCGCAATCACGGACGCCATTCTAGATATGAAGCGGGCAAAATAACAAAAGATAGAAACAAACAAGCAGAAACCAACCATAGAGTAGTATAACTTACAAGATATAAGTAAAATCGGGCGTAACTCTGTATTATTGGTTCGTTTTTGGGAATAAATGTATTTTAAAGTAAAAGCATACACCACATTATACGTACTATAATTCATAAAACACATGTTTTCATTCCTGTAATTGTTCAACTACATTATATACACAAAAATATTTTTTTTTATTTCAACCTGCATGAATACAAGTCATTGTTGCTTAGTATGATGTCCATTAGCGCTAAAATCGAAAGAAAATACTCGTGACTCGCAGCACCTTTTGCTGACAATACAACTTTTTATTAAAATTTGATTTATTAACCCTTTTATCTGGTTGTAATTAAAAAGTTCGTAGGAGGAGTCTGATGAAGAATTCGCGAAAACTTCTTCTGTACATACGATGAAAAACGGCTGTCACTAAGATTTTTTTAGCCAACAAGATATATGCACCATATACTTCTTTATAAATAACTGTACTTCTTTCTGTGATGATCGAGCGTTTTGAACGGTGGAATATCAATCTGATGTCCGCACGTTTGAACCCCGGCATGTACTAACGCATTTTTGGAAAATCGCGTACATTTACTAAAGTATATTGGTAGCATTATCGGCTGATGGTGAACCAAAAAATCGTGAGGACATCTGAACCTGAGAAATGTTCCTGTAGTACCACCGTATGTGAGAAAATATAGAACTCTGGTCATTTCTCGGAGTTTATAATCCCCGATACGTCGTGGACTGGCATGGTGTTTATGCCCATATCTTCCTTCTGGAACAGGCCTGTGAGCCTAAAGTGGGTCTCTTACAAGAAAATGATGACTTCTTTATAGAGTTTGAACAGTTGTAAGATAATAATGGAATTAAAACTAGGATTGTATATCAAGTGTTGATACCCGAAACACCAAAATCACACAGTAAAATATATATGTATAGATTTTTAATTATACTGAAGTAGGCAACACAGTAGTACCAAGTATTTTAGCACCATTTTTTATATTTAAATTACAGTGGCTTCTTTTACATCTTCATACAAACTATAAAAATTGGACACGAGATACAAACAGGAAAGTAGTTTCAACATTCTGACTAATACATATATTAGTCTTTTACTTCAACGAAATTGTTCCCATTATGTAGGTGATGAGTTTTGTGTAGGGAAGTGTTTGAATAGGAAAGAGTAGACATTTTATTTTTTTTAATTATGGCTGCCGCATAACCTGATTGTATAATATTCAAACAATTATTTAGCGAGTTTGCAATGATTCCATACTGCGCTTCCTCAGTACAAACATAGAAAGATAATGGTTAGCACTATTATTTATCTATACATACAATAAAAATAAAGTGTCTGTATGTAATATCAAAATAACGACTTTTTACTGATTGCATATGAATATATACACGGTACTGATAACAAAAATACAACTTTTTTAATTTTTGTCTGTCTGTCTGTTTGTTCTGGGTAATCTCCGAAACGGCTGGCCCGATTTTGACAGAAATTTCACTGACGGATAGTTAAAATTACAGCGAGTGACATAGGTTACCTTATTTTAAACTAGCTGTCGTCCGTGGCTTCGTCTGTAGTACTATCTTCAAAACGGTTCATGTGACTTTCATTGACAGATAGCTGATCTTATAAGAAGTAATTTACAATTATAAAAAAAACACATGCATAGTTTTGACATAAATTATAATACCACACTCTGTTGAATTTCAGGTCAGCATTTCTATATAAGAAATGTTTTACAAACCAGTAAAACATGTATCACTCATCAATGGTTCCCTAACGCTTAAACATTTTATCTGTGCTTGGAGTTAAAATTTTTAGTTTTTACAATAATCCGAAATGCTGATAACTGTCAATAAGATCTCTAATTCTAGTGTTACATAACAAAGCAAAACTATTATCAAAGTTAGACACGTCTAACAACTGACTATCTTCATGTATATTCATCGATTCCATCGCAGCCTTAATCTTCTGGACATCCTCTGATTGCACTGTTAGAACGGGAACAAATAAAACTGATACTCCAAACATCAATCTGGCATATCTTTTTATGTCAGCATCTAACTGATCCCTTGAGTATACGTTATTAGCTTTCAGGCCAAAATTTGCTAGTTTCTTATCAAGCTCCGAATGATAGTAGTCTATCCAATCGTGGTAATGCTCCAAACGTGCCTTATGGTCTGTGCAGTTGAAAATCATGTATAAAATATCACGAACTGGATTACTTTCTTTAGATAACTGATAGTCTATCATTACCGATTGATGCACCGTATCGCCCTGTAAAAAATAACACATGCATCAATAATTAGCACAAGATTAAAGATATGCTCATATATTGTCTTCTTTATCAAATTAGAATAAGTTTATAATTATTGTATTAGGTTATCTTTTTAATTGATACCTCCTTTTGAAGAATTGTCGTAGTCATTTCATAACAACAACAATAATGTAATTAATTTAATGAATAGTGTTTCTGTTTAATATGTAAGTTTATTTTGTCACCAATAGGTGGCGCTTATATGATTTGAAACTAGTTAACGTTATGTTGCATGTATGTATATAGGTGGTATACAAATTAAAGTATTTTACAAGGGCTATATATATATTGTATTGCAAATTGTTGTCTTAATTACTCATAGCAAAATTCAAACTAGATAAGAATAATACCAATTAAGTATTGCGAAGTGCTATACTTATATTTCAATTATTAATGTTGATAATGGTGAAAATGATAATCAATATTTTACAGTAAAATAGAAAATCTATGTAATCCTACACACATAATAATTACGGGCACTTATTTATTTTGTAATCGACTATTCCTTTTTATAAAATAATTACATTTTATAAGCGATACTAATTTTTTTTTAAAGTATTATAAAATTATTTTAACAGACTTCATCAACATGAGCGGATCTCCAAGGGTAAAATTCTACTATACTAAAGGAATATTATCTGTATTTCTTTGTCTTTTTTTTCCTAAATTGTTTAAGTATTGTACAAATATTGTAGACTAGCTTCTGCTCGCGGATTTGCTCCCGTTAATACAGCTTCACCTGTTCAATCACATTGTTATATAGCTACCATGGTCGCGATTTCACAGCACATAATGTCACATAATGATTTCACATAATGTTTGAAGCATTATTTATTTAGATACCATATATTGTCTTGCAGGTAAACTATATTCACAAATGCACACGCGTTATTTACGCTGGTAGTTATTTTAGACTCGTTATTAGATTTATACCTATATTTTATGAACAATTATCATACTCCCTCTACAGAAAACTTAATTAGAATCTGTTAAGAATTGATTTTATTTCTAAAAAAAATTTCTTTGAAAATTCTAATTTTGAAAGTATTTGTGACAGTTATCACACATGAACTGCAAAAAGATGTGTTTACAAAAATTCATCAGAATCGGTTGTGAATCTTTTTTTTTTTATTGTTTTATTCGTTCTAAAATATTATTAGAAATATTTATTGCCCATTAATTTCTGATTAACATATACTTCTTTAGTATAAAAAATAAACCGTTAAGAACAAACAACGATTTACTCTTTTCAACTATTTTTCATACGGTTTTTAGCAGTATTACAACCAATTATTATTTTTATTTATTGAAGAACTAGGTATTTCATATTATGCAAGAAGGCATAAAAAACTTACATTAAATTTAAACATAATGTTGTTTGTCCATGAATCTCCTTGCTGAATTACGGAATGCTTGTTATCAACCTCGGTCTTTGACAATTTTACTGCCAAAGCCAAAGAGTTAGTGATTGCACCTCTTACAATTTTTTTGTGATATTCGCTTTCCAACATCGCTTCTACTTCTTTTTCAAGACGACTGAAATTCCCTAATGTTTGTGGAATTGCTGCCATCGATGCCCACATGTCAAATAAATCGCTTTTCATAGATTTGAATGTTTCTGGTTCAGTATTCCTCAAAGCAAATGATAATGAATGCAAAATAGCGAAGTTTCTCAGAACTGATTTTACACATTCGTCTGACAAAGGTTTAAATCTATCCAGCATAATAAAATTGGAGATCTGTAAATCTTCAAGTAAGACTACTTCATTTGGTGCCTCTGAAAGGGATCCATAACATTCAGCAAATCTAAGCCTGTCTTCATCCGGCACGTCCATTTTTACTTCCAACTTCTGAAATTTGGGTAAAATTTCAGTGTATATGATATGTTCGTTCTTGAAAAGCAGTTGAGTATTCGTTGTCGCTCTTATAGTTTCGTTTTGAGGTGCTATTTTGGCGATCATCTTGAATATTCCATTTTCATCACTAACTGTTATCCTCTTAACGTTTGCTATATAATTATCACCTGCTGCACCCACTGGATCAATAGTGACTTTAGTATTATTATAGCCTCTTTTCTCCAGAACTTCTCTTATGAAAGTCAGTTGACGTTCACTTATATTATCAGTTGAACCCTCGAAATTGAGACCCATTGTTACAAATTATGTTATATTACTGTAAGGCGTTATCAACTTGTTGTTCTGTTTTATATAAGCTCTATCTCGGATATGATATCTTCGTTCCAGTAAATGAAGAGCTTATTATTGGTTCCTTGTTTAGAAACGATTAGATAATAGTCGATATTAGTTGATAATATATCAATGTGGTATCACTAACGGATGACAAATACAATTTGGAAAATTACAGCATAATTACAAATATAATTACGTCACACGAAGGATTCTCACACCAAGTAACTAGTCCTGGTGGCCGAACGGTTTTATATTGATTTAAGGTCATGGATGCCTGTAATGGCATGTAGCAACAATTTTTTCTGAAGTCGCGTATATTTACCCATTTAAATTATTAACAATATGTGTACGGTGAAGGAAACCGTCGTGAGGAAACCGGAACCTGAGAATTGTTCTTGTAGTACCGCCGTATGTGGGGAAATATCCAACTGTGGATTTCTCAGTGCTTGAAATCGCCAATACGTTGTTGGCTGGTGTGATGATTATACCCATAACTTCCTTCGGGAAGAGGCCCATGTGTTGACGAAAATTTGTGTACGTTAACATTATTATTAACAAACGGTAGTAATTTCGTGCGAATTTTACTTCAGAATGCTACTTTCGACCTTGGGATTACTTAACTTTTTGTCTAGTGGCATGACAAAGCATTATTTTATACAGTTTACAAATTCATGTGTAATTAAATAATAAAACTCATATTTAGCTTTGTAATATCTATATTTGTAATAGTAATGCCAAAAAAGAACAAGAAATGGAATAAAATACCAGTGAACCTCTTGAATCAGATTTATAGCGAGAAATCATTATAGCTACGACAGACCTGGAACGAGAGTCTGTGGAGATGCAATACACAGATATATCGTATATAAACGCGTCGTTACAATCTTTACCACCCGTAATCGAAGAGTTCAATATCCACGTTTGGCATCCATACGGAGTTAGGAAGTTGATGTTATAGTGGTACTACGAAATAATCCCAAGGAGGGGTGATGTCAGGCGCGCGCGGCCAATAGTAAAAATTAAGCCAAATTATACATCACAACATCACAAACATGTCGTGCTGGCTCTACTTAGGTGGGATAAGGGTAAGAAAATGATGACAAACCAATCTCATAGTGAATATCTATTTCTAGATTTTCAATTTCAATGAATTATACAAACTAGTAATGATAAATTTATCATATTTAAGCCACAATGGCTTCTTTTACTTCTCATTAGGAAATAAAAATATTAGATACAAGACGCAAAACATTATTTCTATTATAAGTCATTTCGACAGCCTATTTACAATATAATTAGTCCCTTACGATATCCACATTGTTTCCATATTGTGTTGAAATAAATTTCTAATAAATTACATTTAAAATAAACTACGCAAAAGTAAAAACAAAACTGCATTAAAAAACACTATATTTTTTTGTTATACTTCATGGGTGCGCAGATATCGCCTCTAATATAACGCCATGTTTTAATTTTTCTATTTCACTTATTATATGATAATCTACAACTACTTGAACGCAAATTTTGTATATTGAATTATGGGAACTCAATTTTGTGGTGAACGATATTTTATAAATCTAAGACACGTCTTACCAGCACAGTACTAATGATAAAAATACATTTTGTCTTAGAGAGCTTAAATTTATAATAGATATTATATTATCACAGACTAATAATACTTGAGTTATAAATCACCTGAGCGCTTCTCTGCTAAAAGACGGTCTTCTAGCAATTGCAAAACAAATATTAAAAGGATAAAGCTGGAAATTAATTAATGTAAAGAGTAAGTACAAATAATAGCTGATAAGTGATTATTGTCTATGCGTTTGAGCCAGATTTAGAGTGATCGGCTTTGCAGACATTGCAACGGCACTCAGGGAACTTATTTATAAATGTAGACTTCATGCTTCTATGTATGAAGAGTAGAAATGATAGATAGTAGATAGATGCTTACATCTTGTTACTTGTTTTCAAGACTTTATGAGGTTTTATCCCAGCCTCATAAAAGACCATTAATTTGGAATTAAAAAAAATTAAATACCAATAATGGTACGAATATTATCTTTAGATATAACACTGACTGGCTCTGATCTGAAAGTTCTTATAAGGTAAATGATTGATTTATTATTTAAATAAAAGTAATATATGGAAATATTCACAATATAATACATTTAAATTACCTTATAGCTATCTTATATTACAATATGTCCAAATCATGAGCAATGATTACAGAAATGGATATATTTTTTAAAATAACTCAAAGTGCAGGCAACTATCAATAAGATCTTGTAATTTTGCCTTATAAAATAATACATAGCTTTTATCAAAGTTAGACATGGTTAACACAGCATCATCTTGAACTGAATCAGTCGTTGCCATTGCATCTTTCATCGCCTGAGCGTCATCTGATTGCATTGTTGTAAAACGAGATAATATAACTGACAATCCGAATGATAATCTACTGTACTTTTTCAAGTCAGCATCTAATTGGTCTCTAGAGTATACGTCATCAGCTTTCAGGTCAAAATTTGCAAGTTTCTTATCAAGCTCCGAATGATAGTAGTCTATCCAATCGTGGTAATGCTCCAAACGTGTCTTGTGGTCTGTGCAGTTGAAAATCATGTATAGAATGTCACGAGCTGGGTTACTCTCTTTTGATAATTGATAGTCTATCATTATTGACTGTTGGAGCTTATCGCCCTGTAAAAAATAAGAAATAAACAACTATTGTATAATTAAAAGGTTAAAGCAATAACCATATATCGTTTACCTAAATAGGCTTCCAAATAGAAATCTATTTTATTATGATTATTATTGAAATGATTAAGCTGGTTTATCTCTGTTATGGTTTTGAAAAGATTTCGTTGGGTAATTGTATAAAAAGGATAACTGATAAAATTAAAAGTACTGAATGCAAAAATTATTACCATGTAGTGAATTAATATTTACAGTTACATTCGTATTTTATAATGGAATAGGACACCTATAATGAAAATACATTATAATAAAGGAAATTACTATGGATTATTTTAAAAGTATTGTCTTCATAATAAGATTATTTAATTAAAAAAAAACTTGTGACTTAAAATATGACTATTGCATACCTCTTGAAAATAATATACTTTTTTAAATATTTGAAATTACTAAAAATTTATCAATAGTTTTATGTCCTAAAATAAGATATTATATTATAATATAAAAGCAAAAGAAACTTACATGAAATTTAAACATAAAATTGTTCGTCCAAGGGTCCCCTTGCTGAATTACGGAATATTTATCATCAACCTCAGACTCTGATAATTCTACTGCCAGATTCAAAAAGTTAGTGAGTGAACCTCTTATTGCTGCTTTTTGAATCTCGTTTTCCAACATATCCTCTAATTCTTTTTCAAAGTAAATAAACTGTGATAATGTTTGTGGAATTGCTGCCATTGTTGCCCACATGTCAAAGTAATCACTTTTTATAGATTTAAATGTTTCTGGTTCAATATTCTTCAAGGCATACGATAATGAATGTAAGATTGCGAAGTTTTTCAGAATGGATTTTACATATTCATCTGACAAAGATTTAAATTTATCCACCATAACAAAATCAGACATTTGTAAATCTTCCAGTAAAATTATTTCATCCGGTGCCTCTGAAAGAGATCCATAACATTCAGCGAATCTAAGTCTATCTTTGTTAGGTACTTCCTTTTTCACTTCCAACTCCTGAAATTTGGGTAAAACTTCAGTGTACATGCGATGTTCGTTCTTGAAAAGTAGCTGAGTATTAACCGCCGCTCTCGTCGTTTCACTCTCGGGTGCAATTTTAACGATCATCTTGAATATTCCATTTTCATCACTAACTGTTATCCTTTTAACATTTGCTATATAATTATCTCCGGCTGCACCCACTGGATCAATTTTAACTTTAATATTTTTATAGCCTCTTTTTTCCAGAACTTCTCTTATGAAGGCCAGTTGGCGTTCATTTATATTATCGATTGAACCCTCAAATTCGATAGCCATATTGACACAAAAACCACGTTATTGCAAGACGTAATTGACTCGTTGTCCTGTCATACAAGCTCTATTAGGGGTTATATATCGTGGTCGCAATAAATGTAGGATTTATGTTATTGGTTACCTGTTTAGAAGTGATTAGATAATAACTGATAATAGTGATATTATCTGATAATATCTAGATACAGAGACTCATATGTATCATACGCAAAAACAATTTAATTGTTTCACGGAAAACATGTTTCATACAAGGAACAATGGCTATATAACAGAAGATTTCTCATAAAATTAACACATATTTTTAAAGATAATAAAATAGTCAGAAACTCTATTGTAAATAAATTAAAACGATATTATAAGAATTTATTTGCGCTACATTTGTTTCACGTTAGTAAGCGGATGACCGAAAAATCAAATAAAGAATATATTGCTTTTTATTCTCATTTACAAAATATTAAGGAAAAAATTTCTATAGACTATCTAAGACATGATCGATTTCTATATAATACCTTTAAACCGTTAGAATTATTTATTATTTCATAATAAAATAGTTTTTGGCAGTAAATACTTAAAATATTAGAATATTTCATAATAGTTTCTATTATAAGAGCAGTTCGAAGTGCACAAATTGTTATATTGAGCAAGGATTGCAAATGCCGTAAGTTTTTACTGCCCAGAAGTAAACCGAAGTGATACTGGAAAGGAAATTTCATTTTATTTATTTTAGTTCTAACTCTCAATTTTTTCCTTTTCGTATTTAGTAAACAGCGTCAATATCTATTTCAATATATATTTTGTTAGAAATTATTATATTAAAAAAAACTATTTGTACCCGTGACTTCGTCCACGTGGAATTTAATGCAAAAAAACAGTGATTAATAAAACCACCTGTAGTGATTAACCTGACTCTCGGGATGCGGCGTGGAAACAACAGTTAGCGGTGCTTCATACAGACACCTGCTTATCTTTATATGATCGACATGCTGGCCTTCGAAACTATGAATTCAAACTAATAAAAGAGTCGTTTGCTATTAACTTTCCAAGGCAAGTAAATTGTACTGATGGTCTCCGTTTGGATGGAACTGTTTTACTGTCACCTAATGTCATCTCAGAAATACTCATCCATTTATACCGGACAATTACCCAAAACCAAATTTCAATATTGACAGTGACAGTATTGTCCGAGTGTCAAAATTTCAGCAAAACTTGTTCGTAATACAATCAGCCGAAAGAATAACAAAGTAAAATAATTATCGACATTAACCAATATTTTCCAAAAATTTTAATAACAATAGCCTACCTGCCTAGCTGTGAAATTATAAGCAGACATTGGACTGTATTTTCCAGAGTAGTCGGAGACGTGGTCGACCTAACTAGACCCGGCGCAGATCTGTACTCGCAGAGGCTTCTAACATTGTACTTACCTGGTAGTGAGGTGAAACGTGAAACCACCGACAGAACGACATGGATAATGGAATAGAGAGAGATGAATGATATTTATGTTAATATTAAAATCAAGATTTGTTTTATTGTTTGAAAACGCTCGTCGCTAGAATTGCTATTTGTATTTTATAGCCTATTTTTTGAAAAACAAAACGATAAATTTAGCGCCATTTCTTGTTGTGTAAAAATCATATTTTTCTTATTATTTTTAATTTTAACGAATGTGAAAATAAAATAGTTGATAATAATTATACTTTATTTCGATTCATCACCACAATATAATTACAATATTGTATATACAATTATTTGTTAATTATATATATAGATGGACATACATGAGAGATAATAATATATCCTATGTGGTGTATTATATGTAGCTATAGTGTATAAATATTACTATGTATTATATGTATGTAAAATACATCACATATTTTACTCTGATCCACAAAATATTGCTATACCAAAATACAACAAAATCTATCCAGTAGTTTTCAAGCGACAGACGGATAGACTAAAATTCTAAAAACCGTAGAAATGTGTTCTGTTATTAAATATTAAATTAGCCCAAGATACTTTTTCTTAAATATGTTTAATGGACAATTTCATTAAAAGACTATAGGTACAATTGTGAAAGTGATAGGTTCAATAACTTTACAATATAAAAATAATTAAAAATATAAATGCAAATCTTATGGGTACGAACAATAAATATTATATTTTACCTGTACAAACTAATCCTCTTTCAACTTATAAAAATATGGTAATGCAATTAGCAAATAATTAATACTTCACTCTAGACCTACAAACAACATGAGATACATTCACAACATAAGCAGATTTAAAATACAAACTCGAATCACTTTAATTCTTTTCGACCATTGCAATGGAACGGACAATTAGACTGATTATATTCATAAATATTTCATTATAAAATAGACTACGTAAAATTTAAAAAAAACCTTATTTAAAAAACAGCGTAACAACATTTTTATAGTTCATGCGCGCGCATATCGCCTCTACAATAGCACCATCTTTTAATTTTTCTATTTAATATGATATAGTACAACTAATTGAACGCAAATTTTGAATATTGAATCATGTGAACTTATTTTTGTGGTGAAAGATATTATATAGATCTAAGACACGTCTCAGCAGCACAATACAAATGAAAGTAAGAAGTTCACACTTACAATAGATATTACATTATCACAGACTAATACTTGAGGTATGAATCGCCTGAGCTCTTCTCCTCAAACAGACGGTCTTCCAGCGATTGCAACTCAAATATTGAGAGAATAAAATTGAAAATTCATTAATGAAAAGTGTAAGTACAAATATAAATAGCTGATAAGTGATTATTCTCTACGCAATTGAGCCAGATTTAGAGTATTCGATTTTGCAATGTCTCATGTCTGTCTCAGGGAACTTATTTAGAATGTAGTAGACTTAATGCTTTTATGTATGAAGAGTAGAAATGAAGAGATACATTAAAATGATTCTGCCATATTTAAGAGAATGCACAACAAAATATGTAATTACTTAAAGATGCTTGAATGCTGTAACTTATTTTAAAGATTTTATAAAGTTTTATCCCTATCTCATAAAACACCATTAAATTGAAAATACAACAACCTAAAATGATACGAAAATGGGTAAAAATAGGTTAACTGCGCCTGATCTGAAAGTTTTTATAAGATAGATGATTGGTTCATTATATAAATAATCGTAACATTTAAAAAAATATTCACAATATAATAAATGTAATCACGAGCTCCATCGAAATCTCTGAGAGTACTTCTGAAGAATAAGAGTTTTACAAAGAAATGATGATTTTCCGTTCGTCAGTGATTTCTCAGGGCTTGAATTATATACATTTTTTGCATTTAATAACTATCTTATTCTTAACATGTTCAAATCATGTGTAATAATTACAGAAATTTATATATTTTATTAAAATAACTCAAAGTGGACGCAACTATCAATAAGATCTTGTATTCTAGTTTTATAAAACTTTACATAACTTGGATCAAAGTTAGCCATCGTTAGTATACCAGGATCTTCACGTAAATCAGTCGTTTCCATCACTTTTTTCACCATCTCCGCGTCATCTGATGGCATTGTTATAAAACGAGATAATATAACTGATAATCCGAATATTAATCTACCGTATTTTTTCAAGTCAGCATGTAACTGCTCTTTGGGGTATATTTCATCAGCTTTCAGGTCAAAATTTGCAAGTTTCTTATCAAGCTCCGAATGATAGTAGTCTATCCAATCGTGATAAGACTCCAAACGTGTCTTGTGGTCTGTGCAGTTGAAAATCATATATAGAATATCACGAGCTGGGTTACTCTCTTTTGATAATTGGTAGTCTACCATTATTGACTGTTGGAGCTTATCATCCTGTATAAAAAAAGAAATAATTACTAATCATATTTTTAGAAGCTGAAAGCTATGATCATACATCGTTTACCAACAGGTCGAAACCTAAATAGGTCCCTAAATGAAAAATCTATATTATTATAATTTATATTAAAGTCATTATATAGACCTATCCCTTTCATTGCTTCTCGTTTTAAAAAAGCTACGTTGAGTAATTTTATAAAAATAAAAAGAATAACTAATAAGATTAAAACTAGTGGTTAGAGTAATCATTTCCATGTAGTGAATTTTGTATTTTTATTTTACCCATGTGAATAATACATTATCATAAACAAAATCACTGTGGATAATTTTTATGAATGAAGTTAAAGTTAAAATAAATGAAGTTTTAAACTAGTAGGTTTATAATTATTATATACCTCTTCAACATAATACACTCACTTAAATATTTTAAATTACTAAATATTTATCAGTAGTTTTATTACCTAATATCAGATATTATATTGTAATAATATAAAAGTAAAAGAAACTTACATCAAATTTAAACATAATGTTGTTCGTCCAAGGGTCCCCTTGCTGAATTACGGAATATTTATCATCAACCTCGGACTCTGATAGTTTTACTGCTAAATTCATAGAGTTAGTGAGCGCACCTCTTATTACCGTTTTTTGATTCTCGTCTTCCATCATATCCTGTAATTCTTTTTCAAAGTTACTAAATCTTGATAATGTTGGTGGATGTACTGCCATTGATGCCCACACATCATAGAAATTACTTTTTGTAGATATAAATACATCTGGTTCAAATTTTTTCAAGGCATATGATAATGAATGTAATATTGCGAAGTTATTTAGAATAGATTTTACATATTCATCTGACAAAGACTTATATTTATCCACCATAACAAAATCAGATATTTGTAAATCTTCAAGTAAAATTACTTCATAGGGTGCCTCTGAAAGAGATCCATAACATTCAGCGAATCGAAATCTATCTTCATTAGGTACTTTCTCTTTCAGTTCCAACTCCCGAAATTTGGGTAAAATTTTAGTGTACATGAGATGTTCGTTCCTGAAAAGTAGCTCAGTATTAAGCAACGCTCTCATCGTTTTACTCTCGGGTGCAATTTTAGCGAACATCTTGAATATTCCATTGTCATCACTAACTGTTATCCTTTTAACATTTGCTACATAATTATCTCCCGCTGCGCCCAGTGGATCGATTTTCACTTTAGTATTTTTATAGCCTCTTTTTTCCAGTACTTCTCTTATGAAGGCCAGTTGGCGTTCGTTTATATTATCGATTGAACCCTCAAATTCTATAGCCATTTTGACACAAAAATTGCGTTTATTATAAGACGTAATTGTCTCGGTGTTCCGTTTTATACAAGTTCTATCGAGATATGATATCAATAAATGTTGTATTAATAA
This sequence comes from Antheraea assamensis, assembly GCA_035772565.1. NCBI lineage: Eukaryota > Metazoa > Arthropoda > Insecta > Lepidoptera > Saturniidae > Antheraea > Antheraea assamensis. The sequence goes on from JAQQSE010000342.1 coordinate 42,040, forward strand.
ATATAGGATTTACGTTATTGGTTACCTGTTTAAAAATAAATAGATAATATTTGATAATAGTGTATATAGATTGATGATATTTAGATACAAAGAATCATAGGTATCACACGCAACAAACCATTTAATTGCGTCACGCGTTTCATACAAAGTACAAAGTACAAAGGTTTGTCATAAAATAAACATATATTTTAGAATACAATAAAATGCTCAGAAACTAGAATGTAAATATTATAAAACGACATTATAAGTAATTATCTGAGTTACATTTTGTTCTTGTTTCACGTTAACAAGCGTATGGGCGAGAAAAACAAAAAATATATAAAATAAATATCCTTTTTTTTTTAATTCTCACTTTCCAAATATTAAGGCACAAAATCGTATACGCGAGTTAAGACATGATCGATTTCTATATAATACCTTTAAATTGTTAATAAATGTATGACCTCCCGCCAATGTCTTTACAAGATTTCATTATCATCGGTATAATAATTAAGACGGGGAAAACGTAACAATCGAACTAGTTTCAATAAAAATGTAACGAAATAAATAGGAATTTCAAAGAAGTGAATTTGCTTACTACACGTACTATTATGTAGATAAAAAAATCAGTAGTTGATGAGAGGTTACACTTCAACAGACGACTTTACAAAAAAGAACAATTGGTTGTCTGTAAACTCGGTTTAAGGACGATAATTTTGCGTGATAACGTCATAAGAAAACATCGATGAAAAATTATGCATCACAGGCCAAACGCTTCGGCCGATCGAGCTTTTTGAAAAATATTTGGACTTGTTCCACAAACGATGTTTCCACCAACTTATTGTGTGCATAACGCTGGTCGACCCGTCGTGCTAAATTGCACATAAAATAAATTTGCAAACATTTGTACTCACTATCCTAACGTTGGCAATAAGAAATCTTTTAAATGATATATTTAATCTGCAAGGGTTTATATACATACATATGCACATTATATGAGTAATTATATAGCTAAAGGGTTGTATCGTCCGCTTCAAAGTTTTTACTTCTATCTGAATTTGAAAGTTTGTATGAAAATCGATTATTTTTCCTATAGTGAGTTAGTGCGTTATTTTAATAGGTATATATATAGAAAGATAGATACAAAATATACAGTCAAAAATAATTACTGTAATGAAAATGCGTGCGAAGCCGCGAGAAATTGCTAGCATAATAGTGACATACGTCTCGCAATTGCTTTATAACAATTACAGGGCCATTGCTCATTTAAATTCAATAACTAATATACATATTTCGAATTTTTAGCCTTGTGCTAAGCAGATAATGCAATGCCTGATATTAGACCATCGCATTATCAGCCGTAATTATTAAATTCACCTCTGCACCGGCCTCTACGACACGCGTTCTTTCTATTCGTAATTTTAATAATGATAAAGCCTTTGTATAATTTATCTGGGAGAATACCACTCCCGTAACGATTTCTACCGAAAACTAACAGTATTCGTGCTACTGCTTTCTGAATACAAGAGTGTTTATGGAAACATGTATTGTCGCACGACATTTTGCACGGAATTCTTAGGAAACAAACCTATTAAATTGACCTTAGGTTTTACATTAGTTGACTACATAACATCAGGAAATGTATGCTTGCCTCTTTCCTATGATGATATAAAAGAAACACTACTACTTTTAACATTTAATTGCATTCTGTTGAGCAAAATCCATATATATATAATTTGATAGATGTCTATCGTTGTGTTGCGCACATCACACAAACACTACAGGATAGATTTTAATCAATTTTAGTTTCATTACTTAGATCCTTGATATTTATCTAAAACACTAATTATCACGATATATTCATTTAATATAAAGTTATCGCAAATATAAGAAACTACGATTTTTGCAAGCGCGTGGTCTTGAGTTACGTATGTTTTCTTGCCGTGGAGAAGTTGAGTAAACAATGTGGTCCGCAACGCAGACGACAACGCGGGTTTCCACTAATTACCCATATTAATGATTATGATTTTCTTCTAATTTACTGCAATATTCATTTAATTTACCTGTAAAAAATAATTATCTTTGTATAACTATCGGGTTATATTGATTGTCCCGATCTTCTAGGTTCTTTATCACTGCGAGTGCCAGCGTACTGTACACGCAAAACACCGTTGCCTGCTGTCCCGTATGCTAAATCTAACTATGCACAAAATTCAGTACTGTGTCGCATTGCTCGATCCTATAATGATGTATATAATACGATAAACATATATTTCGATATTCACGAAATACATTTAAAAATGATATCATTTACTTAAATCGCGGTATTAGATAACTAACAATACACAAAAGAGTATTAACACGAACATTTACACTCACTCACACACACTCCCTCACTTACGCACCCACCCAAACATATAGATCCGCCTAAGTACACACACACTCACATATAACGCCAGTATAGGATATGTTTTTCTTTTAATTATATAACTATTACTCTGTATCACTTCATTGTACTTGTGAAATTCTGTTTTCGCTTTAATTACTACATATCATAAGTTATTTTATAAACATACATGTATGCTGTTGGATTTCCAAATAAATAAATAAAAAAATAAAAATAATTATTCTACGTATAACAAATATTTTGAGTTAACTTTTGCTCGCGTCTTCACTCGCGTTCATGACTTGATTAGGAGTTGTGATTATTACTTGGAAGGTTTAACTTTCCTTTGGGAACTGTAAAATTTCGTCTTAATAAAAGATACCCTGTTTGGTTTTCTGTGTCCGTGACAAAAATTATGCAAAAGGTCAATTATCAACCCATTTAATCTATACTATTTTATATCGTCATCATCCAATATTCCGATAGAGTTGTATTTCATTCTATAAATATTCATTGTTAGTCTTAATAAGATTAAATGAAAGAAATCAAATAATAATTGCGAATCTAACAAAAACACCAATCGGAGCCACGATTTGCGCCTTTAGCGAAGTATGTGTAACTCGTTTTTTGGTGAAAAGTAAGAGAACAGAAAAGCTCATTGGTAAGAAAAATGCTATTATATCCACGTTTTTTTCTAATTTTAAATATATAGCAAACTCAATATTGCAAAAATCGGCAGACGCGCCGTTCCTATTTGAATTGTAGATTATATCTACATTCTTATTATTTGTATAGATATTTAAATGTAAAAATAAAATTCGTGAAATTTAAAACACTTTATTTAAAGAACACCATAACAACATTTTTATAGTTCATGCGCGTGTATAACCCTTCTAGCATAGCACCATATTTTAATTTTTTCTGTTTCACTTGTAATATGATAATGTACAACCACTTGAATGCAAATTTTGAATATTGAATTATGTGAACTTATTTTTGTCGTGAACGATATTTCATAAATCTAAAGCAATATAATAAATGTAATTACGAGATCCATTGAATTCTTTAAAAGTACTTCTACAGTATAAGAGTTTTACACAGAAATAATAATTATGTAGGTGGTAGAGCTACGCTGAAGCTATTACTGGTTTCAGCATGAATGGGTCGGCTCGCTCGGGGTAGTACCACCCTCTCACAGAAAACCGACGTGAAGTAACAGTGCTTGCACTGTTGCGTTTCGTTCGGTCAGTGAGAGAGCCGGAGGCCCACATACATTAAAAGGCCGGCAACGCACTTGCGACTCCCCTGGTGTTGCTAGTGTCTATGGACGGCGGTGATCACTTACCATCAGGTGACCCACCTTTTCGTTTGCCTCCTATAATATAAAAAAATATATATTTCGTCAGTGATTTATCAGGGCTTAAATTATATACATTGGTTTACATTTAAATAACCTTATAGCCATTCTATTTTTTAACATGTTCGACATGGATATAATTGAATCGTGAGTAATAATTACAGACATGGATATAATTTTTAAAGCAACTCAAAGTGCAGGCAACTATCAATAAGATCCTGTATTCTAGTCTTATACAATAATACATAACTTTCATCACAATTAGACATGGCTAGTATACCAGGATCTTAACGGAAATCAATCGTTTCCATTGTTTTTTTCACTATCTGAGCATCATCTGATAGCATTGTTATAAAACGAGATAACATAACTGATAATGCGAATATTAATCTACTGTATTTTTGGCTAAAATATGATAATGATTTCGGATCTAATACCATTGATGCCCACATTTCAAAGAAATTACTTTTAATGGATATAAATGTTTCCGGTTCAATATGTTTCAAGGATAATGAATGTAAGATTGCAAAATTTTTCAAAATAGATCTTACATATTCATCTGACAAAGATTTAAATTTATCCACCATAATAAAATCAGATATTTGTAAATCTTCAAGTACAATGATTTCATCCGGTGCCTCTGAAAGAGATCCATAACATTCAGCGAATCTAAGTCTATCTTCATTAGGTACTTTCTCTTTCAGTTCCAACTCCCGAAATTTCGGAAAAATTGTAACATAATACATGAGATGTTCGTTCTTGAAAAGTAGCTGAGTATTAAGCAACGCTCTCAGCGTTTCACTCTCGGGTGCAATTTTAGCGATCATCTTGAATATTCCATTGTCATCACTAACTGTTATCCTTTTAACATTTGCTACATAATTATCTCCCGCTGCACCCAGTGGATCGATTTTAACTTTAATATTATTATAGCCCCTTTTTTCCAGAACTTCTCTTATGAAGGCCAGTTATCGTTCATTTATATTATGGACTGAACCCTGAAACTGGATAGCCATATTGACACAAAAACTACGTTATTGTAAGACGTAATTGAAGATAATAAAATACTCAGAAACTCTATTGTAAATATATTAAAACGACATTATTTAATCCTTAATTAATTAATTTCCGGACTTTAACAACCTTTATTATTTTCATTTATTATTATTATTATTTTTTTTTACTATTTATTAATATCAGGAACCCTCTCCGGTGAAGGCCTCCTCCAAGGCTTGCCATTTCTCTCTAATCTGAGCAATTTGGATCCATTGTGGACCCGCGATTTTTTTGATATCATCTTCCCATCGAGTGTACGGTCTGCCTCTGTAGCGCTTGCCTGGTGGGCCTTTCCATGTGGTTATTGTTTTGGTCCACCTATGATCTGTGAGGCGCGCCACGTGTCCAGCCCATTTCCACTTCTGTTTTTGTGCGTGGTTTAGTGCATCCATTACTTTCGTGTTTGATCTTATTTTTGTGTGTCTTATCTTGTGTAGCTTTGTAATGTTTAGCATGCTCCGTTCCATTCCTCTTTGACACGTATTTATATTGTTTTTTGTTTTATTTGTGAATTTCCATGTTTGGCATGCATATGTTAGGCATGGAATAAGACATGAATCCATAACTTTCTTTTTAAGCATTATGGGTATATCGCTCTTAAATATTTCCCTACAACTCCAATATTTGTTCCATGAATTTTTTATTCTTCTCACTATTTCTTGATCATTCCTGTCTCTGCTGAATCCAATTTGTTTACCCAAGTAAAACATACTGTTCGACATATTTTATCTCATCATTTTTAATTTTTATATCTGGTCTTGTGTGGTTGGTCATGACTTTTGTTTTTGTTAAATTCATTTGTAAGCCTACTTTTATGCTAGCCTTGTGTAAGGTTTCTATCATATGTTGTAGTTGGCTGCTCGTTTCTGATAGCAAAGCTAAGTCGTCTGCAAATCTTAAGTGGTTTAAGTATTTGCCTTCGATGTACAATCCTAGTTTTTTCCAGTCTAGCTTACTTATGATAAATTCTAGTACTGCGATAAAAATTTTTGGGGAGATAGGGTCACCTTGCCTCACTCCTCTATTAATTGGAAAGCTTGGTCCAATGTTTTCTAGCTTCACTCTACTAGTGCTGTTTTCATATATATGTTTTAATATAGTTATGTATTGGACCTCTACATTTTGTGCTTTTAGTGTTTCCCATATACTTTCGTGCGAGACAGTGTCAAAAGCTTTTTGGTAGTCTATAAATGCAACATAGAGAGGTCTTTGTTGCTCTTGATATTTTTCTATTACTAAATCTAAAGTATGTATATGGTCCACAGTAGAAAACTTTTTCCTAAAACCCGCTTGTTCTATAGGTTGGTGTTGTTCTAAAGTTGCGCTTATTCTATGATTTAACATTGTAGAGAAGATTTTATATATAATTGGTAGTAGACTTATGGGCCGATAATTGCCAATATGTTTAGGATCGCCTTTTTTATAGAGCAAGATAATATTTGATTCCGACCATTGTGATGGCGTATGGGATGTTTCAAGTATCATATTGAACAATTTTTTTAACGATAGCGCCAGTATAATACTGGCTGCTTTTATTGCATCATTTGTAATATTGTCTGGGCCTGGGCATTTGTCAGGATTAAGTTTATTTATAATTCCTATAACTTCTTTAGCTTGTACAGGCTCTATGGATCCCTGTGGTTTCTCGAGTTCGAATGATTCATCTAGAGCCCGTCCATAATTACTTTGCGTATTTGTGATTGGTGCGCTATATAACGTCTTGTAGAAATTAGTCGCAGTGTTAATGATGTCTTTACGGTTATACGTTGTTTTACCAGACTCCTTTAGACCTTCAATCCACGTATTCTTTATTCGCAGCTCTTTGTATCCTCTTTTTAGGCTTCCTTTATGTTCTAGATGCTTACTAATGACCTCGGTTCTGTGCTTTTTATAGTCCATTTTTATGCATTTGCTTGTTAATTTGTATAGAGCTTTAAGTTCGTTTTGCATGGATCGAGTTTTGTTTTTAGCTTTTTGGAGTTCTTGTCTTCTACATAAAAGTTTTCTTGTGCGCTCCGTTAGTATGCTGCGGTCTCTTTTTGTATGATTTGAACTATGTGTCTCTTGCATACTTTTTGTGGTAGAACTTATTATTTTATCATAGTATGTTTGTACTGTTACAGTCATTTCTACGTCGATTAGAGATAAACTAGTTTGGAGGTTCTCTTTATATTTTTTAATTTTTTCTTCATCATTAAGTACGCTACTTTGCTTGTTTACGTAATTTCGTCTGCTTTTAATTGATTTTGAGAGTGATATTTGAGCTCTGAGGGGCCTATGATCTGAAGGATAATTTATGCTCAATGTCTCTATATTTTGAAACAATTGTGGGATGTTTGTCAATACATAGTCTATCTCATTTTTAACTATCCCATTTGGGGAGCGCCAAGTCCATCTACTTTTAGCCTTTTTCTTATAAAAAGTGTTTATAATTGCTAGCTTATTTTCCATTGCATATTTATAAGTTTTTGCCCTCTTTCGTTTCTTACTCCGTACCCATTGTTTCTCATTATTATGTATTCGTCCATTTGTGGCTCTCCTATTTTGGCGTTGAAATCTCCCATTAGAACAAATGCTTCGTGTGCTATGTCTATGGTTGAGTATATAGTTTCATCATCATCATCTTACCCTTATCCCACCTAAGTAGGGTCGGCACAACATGTTTTCCTTTTCCACTCTCCTCTGTCAGATGTCATCTCAGTAATCACACTTTTTATACACATATCGTTTTTCACAAAATCCATCCATACCTTTTTCGGTCTTCCTCTACTCCTATATCCGTCCACTTTCAAACTCAAAACTTTTCTTGTTACATGACTTTCATCTCTTCTCATAATATGCCCGTACCATGCTAACCTACTACTCCTCAACTTCTCTGTCACTGGTGCTATTTTCAAACTTCCTCTGATATACTCATTCTTAATCTTATCCATCCTTGTTACACCACACATCCATCTTAACATTCGCATTTCTGCCACATGTAATCTTTTCTCATCCGTCTCTTTCGTAGCCCAGCACTCGGATCCATATAACACGGCTGGTCTTATTATAGTTTTATACACCTTCCCCTTGAGTTTCAACGGCATTCGTGGGTCACAAACCACCCCAGACACCTTTCGCCAATTCATCCACCCTGCATTTATCCTATTCCTCACGTCCTTGTCTATTCCACCGTCATTTTGGATTAATGAGCCGAGGTACCGAAAATTGGAGCAGGCTGGTAAGAATACACCGTTTAAGGTAATATGACAAAAACTGGATGGACCTCCGAAGTCACAGAACAAATGTTCAGTTTTCATCCCACTAATCTTTAAACCAAAATTCTCCAGTTTCTGTTGCCATTTCTCCAGCCTACTCTGGACCTCGGCAGCATTTTCACCAACAAGAACAATATCATCAGCGAATAGCATACACCAAGGTCTTTCCTCCTGTATGTCTGATGTTATTGCATCCATGACAAGAAGGAATAGATAAGGACTTAAAGCTGATCCCTGATGCAAACCTACAGCCACATGGAAATTGTCGGTAATTCCAGCCTCGGACCTAACATGTGTTTGAGCTTGATTATACATACAACGGACAAGTTGTAAGTACTTCCCAAGCACTCTTTTCTCTTTCAGCGCCCACCACAGAACATCCCGAGGTACTCGATCATATGCCTTTTCCAGATCAACAAACACCATATGCAAGTTTTTATGTACACGTCTGTATTTTTCGCACAGCTGGCGAAGTGCGAAAATGGCATCTGTTGTCGAACGCCCAGGCATAAACCCGAATTGATTCTCAGTAACTTCAGTTTCATCTCTTATTCGTCTCGCTATCACTCTTTCCCAGACTTTCATACTATGTGACATAAGCTTTATCCCTCGATAGTTATTACAGTCCTGTACATCACCCTTATTCTTAAAGATAGGCACTATTATACTATTGTACCATTCATTTGGGATCTCCTCCTCTTGCAATATCTTATTAAAAAATAAAGTCAGCCACATCCATCCATCTATCTTTAGAAACTTCCATACTTCAATAGGTATACCATCTGGCCCTACTGCTTTTCCGTTCTTCATACCATTCACAGCTTCTCTTACTTCTTCCTCTTTTATCTCCTGTACAACACCTAAATTTAACGGTACAGCCTCTAGCTCTCTGGGCCAATCATTTTCTTCATTCATCAGTTTTTCAAAATATCCCTTCCAACGACTCTTTATATCCTCATCATTCGTCAAAATTTTTCCTCCACCATCTTTTATACATTTAACGTGTATAATATCCCTTGTATTCTTTTCTCTTGCTTTTGCTAATCGATACAAATAATTTTGTGTTTGTGAGCTCTCCAGTGATTGGTACAAATCATTTTGTACTTTAGCTCTAGCAATAGCAACTGCTTTTTTTGCTTTTTTCTTACATTCTGCATACATATTTCTCTTATTTTCTTTAATCGTGCTATCCCTGTCATCAACACTCTTCCACTCCTAAAAGCTGTTTTCTTTTCTTTCAAAGCCTCTTGTACTTCTTTGTTCCACCACCAAGTGTCCTTATCTATGTTTCCTCTTCCTTTCGTTTCACCAAATACATTCCTTGCCACGTTCTTTATACATGTCGCCATTTCATTCCAACATTCATTCACTGTTTTCGATTCCATATCTTTCATTTCTATCATTTTGTTAACAACTTTTGTCCTAAATTCATTCGCATATTCATCTTTTTCTAACAAACACCATTTAATTCTGGTTGGGGGTCTGGACTTACTTCCGTCCAGATGTAATTTTATTTTTAAATCTAACACTAACAAATTATGTTGAGTAGTTAATACCTCTCCAGGCAAAACCTTGCAATCTTTCACTATTTTAATGTTATTTCTTCGTAGTAGAAAGTAATCAATTTGGGTGGTGTGATTACCACTGTTATATGTGATTAGGTGCTGATCTCTTTTTTGGAAAAAAGTGTTAACTATTGCAAGATCGAAAGCAATTGCAGCTTCTACGATACTTTCCCCCTCTTTGTTTTTATTCCCAAAACCCCACCCTCCATGCACTCTCTCATAACCTCCATTCTCTTTTCCCACATGCCCATTAAAATCGCCTCCGATATATACATCCTCATCCTGTGTAATATCCATCATCACCCCATCAAAGTCTTCCCAAAACTTCTCTTTTAAAACTTCACTACATCCAGCTTGAGGTGCATATACACTCATTATATTTACCGTTATCTTTCCTATCAATAACTTCACCAATATTAATCTATCATTCACTCTTTTTACATCCGTTACGCATTTCTTAAACTCACTGTCTAAAACAATCCCTACACCATTTCTCTTACCGTTACTCCCACAGTAGTAAAATTTATATCCAGCACCAATCTCTCTCGCTTTCGTCCCTTTCCATCTCGTCTCTTGCAAACAAGCCACATTTATGCGTCTTTTTTGTAATACATCCGCTAATTCTCTTCCCTTCCCAGTCATTGTCCCGACATTCCAACTTGCAAATCTCAATCTTACATCACGAATTCGTTTCTTACTTAGCACCCTATCCTGAGGTAACCCTAGTCCACTTTGCATACTTATCATGTTGTGAAGTATGCTTTGGCTTAATTTTTACGATCGGCCGCCTGCCTGTCATCAACCCTCTTTGGGATCAACACGTAATATTCTAAATATAATTAATCATAATCCTAACAAAATACATATTGAAACAAAAACTATTAATAATCACTAGATACGAATACAATTTTAGAGCTAGAAACTAAAATAAATAAAATGTAACTTCCTTTCCACTATTACTTCGGATTACTTCTGAGCAGTGCAAACGTATGGCATCAACAATCCTTGCTCAATATTACGGTTTGTGCACTTCGTACTGCTCCTTATAATCTCCAGTCAACAGTATGTCGGTATAAAAGTGAAACTATTTTTTTTTTTTTTATTTATTTTTTATTTTTTTTTTTTTTTTTGGTTGAGTATATAGTTTCATAAAAGGAAATTATTTCTTCTTCGTCTGCTGTTTCTGTCGGGGCATAGACTTGTATTATAGTCAAATTTCTCTCAGCTAACTTTAAGTTGAGTAGAGCAACACGTTCAGAAATACCAACATAGCTTTCTATATATTGTTTTAAGCATTTATTTATTATGAAGCCAACTCCATATTGGCCGGGTGTTTGCCCAGTAAAACAGAGAATGAATTTTTCATATTCATCTATTATATTACCAAGGCGCCGGACTTCCGATATACCAATAATATCGTATTTTATATCTTCTAGCGCTTTCTCCATTTCCAATATTCTTTCATAGGCTGAAAGTGTTCGAACGTTGTAAGTTATTATATAAAGATGCTTTTTGTCCTTCGTTGCTTGTTTTGTGTGGTATGATGATGTCCTTGGAGGGTTAGGGTCGAAATCTCCCGCGGTGACCAGCCGTCTTGGAAGATGTGTTTTTGTAGGTTCTTCTTCTATTATTTTGTTATTGTTTGGGAGGGACCGGAGTGCTCGTTGCTATGTCTTCCTGGTATTGTCTTGGATGTTTGTGTTGTTGTTATTATTTTTGTTTATTAGAAATTTTAACATTCCTGGTTTTAAAGCATTTTCGGAACAGCTTGAAGATCTTTGTTTTGTGTGGGTAGTTAGAGATTTATTCTTTTTGGTTGCATGGAGTCTTGATTCAGCGGAATTGTTTGTAGTATTTTCCGGCGAATTTGAGAGATTTCTTTTTTTATTGTTAGTGTTGTATGTGTTTTTTAGAATGACAAGCTTGTCGTATTTTATTATGGTTGTGATCCCCTTCTCTCTTTCAGCTTTTACTTGCTCTTGTAGCTCTTTTCTTATTTGTAAGACTGATTGGGGGTAGTCGTCTTTTACATAATATGGTGTATATTTTAAGGTTCCTTTATTTTTGAGGATACTAATCTTTTTACCAAGTGTTGCAAAGGTAACAACTATAGGTCGTGGCTTTTCAGTCCTTTTCCCTATTCTTCTGATGGCTTCTAGATCTGTATAATCTATTTTAATCGTAAAATAGTTATGTATGAAATCTTTTATTATTTTTTCCATGCTGGAGTAGGATTTTTCCTCTTCTTGAAGGTCAAAAAATACCAAATTACGTTGTCTTGCCTGTTTTTCCCAATAATATATTCTTTGTTCTTGGATTTCCACCTTTTCCTTGAGATTTTCATGCTTTTGTTCTAGGAGTGTAAATTTTTCTTCTAAAATTTTATTTATGTTTATTGTTACCTTTTCAGTCTCTTCTTCGCCCTTTTTAATTATCAATTTTTTCTGTTCGTCAAGCTCCTTTTGAATTGAACGTAATGTCGCCATTACCTCCTCCATTGTGTTGAAAAATAATTGTTGAAGTGTTTATTTTATTTTTTTATAGTACTAGTGGTGACCCCTTGTGACTTTCTTAGTACTAGCGTGATGGATTAGATTTAGCACTATTTTAACTAGTAGTGCCCTCTCCTCTCACTTTTGAAAAATTCGTGCGTGTGTCGATTCAGGTATATGGTCGATAATCCAAGTAAAGGTAGTACCGCTACTTTCTAGAAGATGGCGTTAGAACATGGTAGCTTCCGAATAATGAACTAAGTACAGTTACTTCAGCAAGTAGGGTTGATACTTTCTTTTATTCAAAGTTTTTGACGTTTGGCTGACTCACTTTTTAGGTTAAGTTTTAATTTTTCGTTAAAATGTCTATAACAAAGTTCCACAACAAACATTTATTTATTACACTCCCACTGCCTTTGATGGTTAGGTTGCACAAAAACGTTCGTAGTTTCGCAATTTAAACGAAAAAGGTCACTATACGTATGGATGTTATTATCGCTGTTTTTGCACTGTTTTAATAGTTTATTGCATTTGTATTCACTTTGGCCGTACATTATGAACACTTATACTCTTTTTAACGACTTGTTTCACTTTGACTTCATGTTTTTAGAATTAATTTGGCAATAAAACATAGACCAGATGTTGACCGTGGCACAGTAGCGCCCTCCCTCCAAAAACGACATTATAAGAATTTATTTGCGCTACATTTGTTTCACGTGAGCAAGCGGATAACCGAAATAAAAACAAATAATATATTGTTTTTTATTCTCATTTACCAAATATTAAAGCACACAATTGTTTACGCGAGTTATAAAACATGACCGTTTTCTATATAATACCTTTACATCGTTAGAATTATTTATAATTTCATAAAAAATAGTTTATGGCAGTAAATATCTAAAATATTGGATTATTTCATGATAGTTTCACTAATATACCGCCACAGTATTGATCGGATATTATAAGGAGCAGTTCGAAGTGCACAAATCGTTATATTGAGTTACCAGAATCAAATAAAATAATTGTTTATTCAATTTAGGCCCTAGGATTACGCTTATGAAGGTTTCTATTCGTAACATTCCTCAAAATCTAAATTGCAACTCGTCACGCAGTCGACGTGGTGTTCGCGCTTGACATTAGCTTCTCCGTGGTTGAGGTGCATTGATGAGGATGTGGATGATGTTAATGGATATACAGATAATAGTGATTAGGATGTGAAGAGTAGTGTAGAGAATGTTGCCCACGTAGTTGTAGATGGTATATTTGCAGATAAACTTAATAGCGGTAGATCGACAGAAGAATTTACTTTGCATTCGAGACATTCTGCAAAGTTCGGAGATATTGTTATAGGCGAAGTTCGAGTTCTAATATGATTAGCATGTTTCCGCGTTTCCTCCCCATCAGGTATAGAAACGATATATTAGTATCTATGTTTACGGGCTCTCACAGTAGCAGGTTGCCATTTTTTCTCTGATTGTGTTTTTTTATCTAAGTGTCTTCAACTGGATAGTAAGTTAGGTTAGCAGGTTGCCATTTTTTCTCTGATTGTGTGTTTTTATCTAAGTGTCTTCACCTGGATAGTAAGTTAGGTCACAGTTCATGATATTTGTCTTGGTTGATGGATCAGACATGTCCTAAGAAATTCTAGGACATGTGGGTTCCCTCACTATGTTGTCCTTCGCCGTCAACAGATAGTAAATCGCTAGATTAATACTAATAAACTCCACAAAATGAAATTTACATTGCTACCGCCATACTGGGCATCGGAACCGCAACCTCACGAGTTATAGATCTCTTACATTGCCACTCCGCTATCACCAGTCTTTAAATTGGTAATAAAGCTCATTAATAATACGCAAAAGTTTCTACCACCCTCTCGGCTATCACCTTTTCAGACATAATACACCTTAAGTAATGCAATTAGAATGCTTGCGGCATGTTTCCGTGCAGCAACGAACGCAAGCGCATTGCAATTTGATTACAGACAATTAGAAATTTGCCACATATAACACCCTTGCTGTAAGCTGTTAAGGAGCTCCATTGATAATCATATTCCACTACGACAATTACTTGACCATAACGACGATACAGTAGATAATAATAATAATAATAATAATAAATTTATTTTATACAACAACAGTAATATACATTTACATTTTAGGGTATGCGGTACAATATTTATATTACAAAGTATTCTTATATTATGATAATTTATTATACACAATATGTCGTTATAGAATGTTACAAACTATATAGACCGCAAACTATCATAAGGTTGTTTATAATTGTTTAATTATACATGATGACCGCTGCCACCTAAACTAGGTAAGCCTGTGTCTCAGGTGGCAGTATGGTCCGGTGAAACTGTGGATGCCTTGCCGGGTTGACAGTGTAGTCAGTTCGAAAAAAAAAAAAAAAGGTGGCAGTACAGATTATGTCTCTATTTTTGAAAGCATTATACAACCGCAGTGAATATATGGTTTTAAAATACTATATGTAACATTAAATGCATGTTGACATTAGCATTAGAATATACTACATTTAAAAATGAATAATTAAACTATATAGAGGGTTGGATTTTGGTAACTAATTATTTTTCTAAGAAGTGGCCTTAACCTTATTAGATTTAATGACACTTGTACGAGGATTAAGTGTTGCCAGTTTCCTACTCTTTATACATCTGCCAGTAATATTCTTTCTGTTTCGTCATAATTTAGGTTTTGAAGCCAAGATGTAATTTTCATTTTGCATTTGTGCTTGTTTAGATGTGAAATATTTAACAATCTGTCGACTTTATTAATTAATCTATAACTCAGTATATAATATTGCTATGCAGCGCAAGTTGTTCGGTGTAATGGCATTAAAAATACAGTTTTATGTCGGTGATTCACATCGTTATCAGAGAATAATATTATTGTTGAACGCTTCCGGATGGTAGCTTTAAGAATGAAAAGCTGTCTAACCGATAGGACTTGACACTCTGAATATAGTTTGTTAGTTGGATAAAGTCTCGGTCTAGATGACATGACCTTCAGGACAGCTCTTTGGGCTCTTTCTAGAGCGATAAGAACAGACTTTGAAGCACCACCCCAAACTGGAATACAGGACGATAGCATTGACTGACATAACGAAAAGTAAACCAGCTTGAGAGTTTGATAATCAACGGAATCTCTTAATTTTTTAAATATGTATATTAATTTTCGCGTTAGATTGGCCAGAGCAACTATTTGGGATTCCCATCTTAGGGATTCATCGATGTGAACCCCTAAATATTTTATTACGTTCGTCCTTTCCAAAACTGGACAGTTACATATGGATTCAAATGTACATAAAGAATTATCAGGAGGACGCGTTAAGGTACTAAAGTTGAAGGCTATATATTTAGTTTTACTAACATTTAGCGTCAATGAGTTATCTGAAAGCCATTTCATTACAAGTTTAAGGACAGACTCCGCATGAAACGACACTTCGGACCAAGAAGATCCATAGACTAGCAGAGCAGTGTCATCAATAATCCTCAAATATCCGGATAGCTTATAAAAGATTCGGCCGAGTATTGTTAATCTGCTCCTAACAATTAAAGAGTTCCGTTACTTTGCCATGGACTCCATAATCAGAACCTAACCAAACCCTCATCAAACTACCCTACATCCCTTCCAATAAAAAATGAATCATCGAAATCGGTTGGCGTGATATTGAATCATTCGTTTTTATTTTTCGAAATGGCTACACTATTGACCTGGCAAGGCCTCTGCAGTTTCACCGGACTACAAACTGCAAGTTATTCGTCCATTTGTCGCATAATTAATGTAAAATTAAGATTTGTATGGTTTTCTCATGGATGCCATTGTCAGAACTGGACCAACGAAATAGGAACCACATGGGAAGCACCAGCTTTCAAATAAAAAAAATATCATCAAAATCAGTTTACCCAATCCAAAGTTATGAAGTAACAAACATAAAAAAAAATACAGTCGAATTGATAACCTCCTCCATTTTTAAAAAGTCGGTTAATAATACATCCAATGTGGTATAGTATATGTAACTATAGTATATAAATATGTACTATACCAAATTTTATTGTTGAGTAGTATCTGCGTGATAAGTATACCAACAATCGTAGTCCAATGAAACTGTAGAGGCTGTAGAGTAAAAAATATATACAAACCAACCGATAGGAGGACAAAAATCTTGAAAACAGTGGAAATGTATCCTGCCGTTGATTGTAGAGCTTCTCAGCATATCTATTCTCAAATGCCTTTAATGTACTGACCTCATCCCTTTAGTTTTTTTATTATAAGTATAAGAATATTATAGAAGTAATATATATAATTGCTATACAAAAATATAAGAAAATCTGTCCAGTAGTATTCACGTGGTGCGCGTACAAGCGACAGACAGATAGACTAAAATTCTAAGTCCAGTGGAAATATGTACTGTTATCAATTCTAACACAAAATTAATTAAAATATATAAAGACAACCCTTATGGGAACGAACAATAACAATTATATTTTACAGGTAAAATCTTTTTTCAACGTATAGGAACATAGAAATGTAATTCGCAAATAATTAACACTTCACTCTAGACCTAAAAACTATGTGAGATAAATTATATTACATAACATTAGCAGATTTCAAAAGTACTCCGGTGAAATTAAACAAAGACAAAACAATATTCAAAAATATGATTTTTTGCTAATACTTTATATTCAACGTAGTACTTTAGCAATGATACCTACACAAACCAACACACAGACAGGAAGATAGACGTTTCTAAAAATTACTGTTATGTATTTCAATATTATTCCTAAGTACCTGCAATATTTTTCTTTCACAAAACTCTGAAGAATTAAAACAACAGTTTTTACATTCTCATTATATGAATAGATATTTCAATGTAAACTACGTAAAATTTGAAAAACTTTATTTAAAAAACACCGTAACAACCTTTTTACAGTTCATACGTGCGTATACCGCCTCTAGAATAGCACCATACTTTAATATTTCTATTTCACTTGTAATATGATATAGTACAACTACTTCTTCTTCTTCTTCTTTATTTTTTGGCTCCGTCACGGTTTGTGCATTAGCCAACGTCAAGTAACAAGATTTTGCCAAGTAGGTGTCTTGTGATAATTATAATGTTCTAACAAGATGGTGGTTTCCTTGTTAGAACTTTCCATGGTGTTTTGGTGGCATCTCAGAATGCATGCTCCGTGGCATTATTTTCCATCCACTTCACTTGTGCATAATAACCGAACTATATTACGTAAAACACCACCAATATTACAAAATATAGAGTCTAATAACACAAGATTATGAATAAAATATAAAAACCACTACATGACATACTAAGATCCTGCCAAAAACTCCCTACAACAACTTAAAGGCAAATTTTGTGTATTGAATTATGTGAACTTATTTTTGTGATGACGGATATTTCATAAATCTAATATATGTTTCGGCAGCATTAATGATGGAGACATATTTTGTCTTAAGAATTCACATTTGCAATAGATATTACATTAACACAGACTAGTACTTGAGGTATGAATCACCTGAGCTCTTCTCCGCTAACAGACAGTCTTCCAGCAATTGCAATTCAAGTATTGAAATAATAGAATTGAAAATTCATTAATGAAAAGTGTAAGTACAAATATAAATAGTTGATAAGTGACTATTGTCTACGCAATTGAGCCAGATTTAGAGTATTCGATTTTGCAGTGTCTGCCTCAGGGAACTCATTTATAAATGCTACTAGCATTGAAGAGTAGAAATTAATAGATACATTAAAATTATTCCGACACATTAAAGGGAATGCACAACAATATATATATGTAATTACTGCTAGATGCTTACATGCTGTAAGTTTTTTTAAGGATTTTATAAAGTTTTATCCCTGCTTTATTAAAACACAATTCATTTGTAATTAAAGAAAATTTAAATACCAAAAATTGTACAAAAATGGGCTTTAAGTATATTTATACCCGAGATTGTCTGGCCCTGATCTAAAAGTTGTTTTAAGATAGATGTTTAAAATCTGGATGTTAAATAAAAAAGTTTCTGTAAAGGCAGCAACCGCATTGGTTGATTATAATAAAATAGTCGGTTGATGTCTCAAAAAAAGTATATAGTTGTCAATTATATTTCGATCGTGAAAGCTGTTGAAAATGTTCAGTACATAATAAAGCATTGTTTCTTTGAATGGATAAATGATTGGTCTAATTGTACAGATAACAGTAATATTTGGATAATCAGGAGCTCCCTAGAATTCTCTTCGAGTACTTCTATAGAAAAAGAGTTTCACAAAGCAATGATAGACGGTACGTCAATAATTTTTCAGCAATTAGGTTGTATACATTTAAATAACCTTATAGCTATCTTATATTATAATATGTCCAAATCGTGAGTAAAATTACAGAAACGGATATATTTATTAAAATAACTCAAAGTGCAGGCAACTGTCAATAAGATCCTGTAATCTAATCTTATACAACAATATATGACTTTGATCAGTGTTAGACATGGTTAATATAGCATCATCTTCAAGTAAAGCAGTCGTTTCCATTGCATCTTTCATCGCCTGAGCGTCATCTGATGGCATTGCTATAAAACGAGATAATATAACTGACAATCCGAATATTAATCTACTGTATTTTTTCAAATCAGCATCTAACTGGTGTCTGGAGTATACGTCATCAGCTTTCAGGTCAAAATTTGCAAGTTTCTTATCAAGCTCCGAATGATAGTAGTCTATCCAATCATGATAATGCTCCAAACGTGTCTTGTGGTCTGTGCAGTTGAAAATCATGTACAGAATATCACGAGCTGGGTTACTCTCTTTTGATAATTGATAGTCTATCATTACTGACTGTTGGAGCTTATCACCCTGTAAAAAAAAAGAAATAATAAATAACTGTCATATTATTAAAAGTTTAAAGCAATAATTATATATCGCTTACTAAGTTTATTATATTATAATTTTTATTGAAATTTTTATACTGACCTACCTATCCGTTTTATCGCTTCTCGTCTTGGAAAAGCATCATTGAGTAATTTTATTAAAAAAAAGTAATAATAAAATTAAAACTACTGATTGCAGTAATTAATTGAAGTAATATTTACAATTATTTTTATTTTATAATAGAATAGGACACCTATAATGTCGTCCGTCGCCTGGCAATTACACAGACCCGTGTGGTGGAGGCGCGTTGTACCACGCGACTTCTACAGGTACAACACGCCCCGTCAACCTGATGGGACTACTATCTCGACCCCTCAGGCTGCAGAAAGGGCCGAGACACCTGCCAGGGTAGCAGACGCAGTGCCGTAGGCAATTCCTGCTCCCCTCGGCTCGACAGGTGTGTGGCTCTATGACTAAAATATCATCCTAACGCAGACTGGCTGCAAGCTTTCAAGTGATTATACATCGAATATGTCTATTTTCTTTTTTCAATACTGGGCGAATGTTGACCTCTGTCACACCTGATATAAACTGAGGCCGAGGC
Organism: Antheraea assamensis; assembly: GCA_035772565.1. NCBI lineage: Eukaryota > Metazoa > Arthropoda > Insecta > Lepidoptera > Saturniidae > Antheraea > Antheraea assamensis. The sequence continues at coordinate 61,642 of JAQQSE010000342.1, forward strand.
CTAGTATGTAGCGCGTTCGCTCAGTGAATCCGCATTCACTATTCTTCTGAAGACCGTAATATTATATGTTTCGAGAAAAACAGACGCAGGTAACGCGTTCTATTCCTTCACGGCTCGCATAATAAATGAAGATGCAAAGCGCTTCGAAACAAATGAAATATGTTTTGTCACTATAGTATATACCAACATGGAGTCAGAATAAATACAGTATATTATTACACACTCTGAGTTTCACTGATACACTCTTCGACATAACCTAGACTCCTACAGGTCTAAGGAGGCACCGTGGGGCTTTAGTCCATGCGAGTTGGACGTAGCCCACCCCTCACTGCCCGGTGGGGTGGGTATCCATAAGAGAATTCCTCATTTAAAAAAAAGGACACCTATAATGTAAATACATTATCATAAAACAAATTACTATGGATTATTTTACAACTATTATTTTCATAATAGAATTATTTAGTTTAAAATAAACGTACGTTTTAAAATAATAGATATATATAACTATTATATACCTCTTGAAAATAATATGCTTTCTTAAATATTCGCAATTACTAAATATTTATCAGCAGTTTTATTTCCTAATATCAGATATTAGGATGTAGTATAATAGTAAAAGAAACTTACATGAAATTTAAACATAATGTTGTTCGTCCAAGGGTCCCCTTGCTGAATTACGGAATATTTATCATCAACCTCGGACTCTGATAATTCTACTGACAGATTTAAAGAGTTAGTGAGTGCACCTCTTATTACTGTTTTTTGATTGTCGTCTTCCAACAGATTTTCTACTTCTTTTTCAAAGTAAATAAACTGTGATAATGTCTGTGGAATTGCTGCCATTGTTGACCACATGTCAAAGTAATCACTTTTTATAGATTTAAATGTTTCTGGTTCAATATTCTTCAAGGCATATGATAATGAATGTAAGATTGCGAAGTTTTTCAGAATAGATTTTGCATATTCATCTGACAAAGATTTAAATTTATCCACCATAACAAAATCAGATATTTGTAAATCTTCCAGTAAAATGATTTCATTCGGTGCCTCTGAAAGTGATCCATAACATTCAGCAAATCTAAGTCTATCTTCGTTAGGTACTTTCTCTTTCACTTCCAACTCCTGAAACTTGGGTAAAACTTCAGTGTACATGCGATGTTCGTTCTTGAAAAGTAGCTGAGTATTCATCACCGCTCTCGTCGTTTCACTCTGAGGTGAAATTTTAGCAATCATCTTGAATATTCCACTGTCATCACTGACTGTTATCCTTTTAACATTTGCTATATAATTGTCTCCCGCTGCACCCAGTGGATCGATTTTAACTATAGTATTATTATAGCCTCTTTTTTCCAGAACTTCTCTTATGAAGGCCAGTTGGCGTTCATTTATATTATCGATTGAACCAACGAATTCGATAACCATCTTGAAACAAAAATGACGTTATTGTAAGACGTAATTGGCTCGTTGTTCTGTTTCATACAACCTCTATCACAGGTTATATATTGTGGTCGCAATAAATGTAGGATTTATGTCATTGGTTACCTGTTTAGAAGTGATTAGATAATTTTCGATAATAGTTATCAGAATAATACTTAGATACAGAGACTTATATTCATCAAACGCAAAAACAATTTAATTGTGTCACGCAAAACATGTTTCTTACAAAGAATGATGGCTATGTTAAAGAAGATTTCTCGTGAACTTATTTGCGCTACATTTGTTTCAAATTAGCAAGCGGATGACCGAGAAAAACAAAAAATTCTATACGTATGTTTAGATATTACCGAATTTTATATAATAATATTAATAAAAACTTTTTTTTTTCGAACTGACATACCCTAGTTGGCACTTTGTTGCCCTCTACAGATTCACCGGACTACACCTTTAATAATAAAGTTAAGGATTAGTCCATAGTACGAGGCTAAACATACGTTATATATCAGTATCAGTGACTTAACGAAATAAATCCGGTGTTTCGAATGTTGTGTCATCGTTGCGTTAACAATTTTAGAACATAAAAGAGTAAAGTAAATGTGTTTCTACAAACGTACAGTTCTCATGTTTTCATTTAAATATATGTCTTAATAAGAAATAAAAATACATAGATTTTTAGTGCAAATCAAACCGTGGTATAAGTTCTTACAGTGAGAGGTGATTCCCAAGGCTTTTGATAAAACTGCTATCATTGTATATGATTGATATACTCGTATGTTATAAGCTTGATTTTGAAGTGACTCTACTCAGAAGTTTTTAAATTGTTCATAAACCATATGATAATATTATAATATGTACTCATATAATAAATGACATAAAATATGTCATATTAAAATATGACACAAAATATTTTATGTCATTTATTATATGAGTACATATTATAATATTATCATATGGTTTATGAACAATTTAAAAACTTCTGAGTAGAGTCACTTCAAAATCAAGCTTATAACATACGAGTATATCAATCATATACAATGATAGCAGTTTTATCAAAAGCCTTGGGAATCACCTCTCACTGTAAGAACTTATACCACGGTTTGATTTGCACTAAAAATCTATGTATTTTTATTTCTTATTAAGACATATATTTAAATGAAAACATGAGAACTGTACGTTTGTAGAAACACATTTACTTTACTCTTTTATGTTCTAAAATTGTTAACGCAACGATGACACAACATTCGAAACACCGGATTTATTTCGTTAAGTCACTGATACTGATATATAACGTATGTTTAGCCTCGTACTATGGACTAATCCTTAACTATTAGGCTATGACGTCATCAACTAAATTGATAATACAAAGTGGAATCAAATTTTTCGTTATAAATGTCTTCTTTATTTTCTCTTAAATATGAAGTATCGTTTATAATTATGTACAGTTCATCAAATACTGTTAATTGTAACATTACCTGTAGGTGTAAACCTATGCACATTTCGTATACAGAGTAATTCACTTTACTGTGACTATGATTACCAATAATCACTAATATCCAATATCCCAATAACCCTATAATACCACAATAAACAATAATCAATAATCACTACCCCTTACTAATTTGATGTGGGCGATTATATGAGGCCAGGAAAGCACCTATAGGCTCACAGGTTTAAAGTTGTATTGGGTTTCTCGTAAGTGACAGCAACAACGTATGTGCATGCGCAAGTGTCGATGTTAAAAGGGAAAAAAGGAAGGAGTTCAGGGGTGAAAGAGATATCAAAACGGCCGGCAATATGACTATCTAATTAAATTGACCCATTTGTGACATTCATGCTCTCGCCGTTTGTTTGTACGCATATATTTACATAACAATACGCATTACTCAATTATACGGTATTCCATTATTATTATAGGTGGTAGAGCTACGCTGAAGCTATTACTGGTTTCAGAATGAATGGGTCGGCTCGCCCGGGGTAGTACCACCCTCTCACAGACAGCCAACGTGAAGTAACAGTGCGTTTCGTTCGGTCAGTGAGAGCGCCGGAGTCCCACATATATTAATAGGCCGGCAATGCACTTGCGACTCCCCTGGTGTTGCTAGTGTCTATGGACGGCGGTGATCACTTCCCATCAGGTGACCAACCTGTTCGTTTGCCCCTATAATATAAAAAAAAATATATTTTGCTCGCAGCTTCGCTCGCCTTAATTCAGTATAGTTTCGTTGTTGTAAATTACATGTTATTACCATATTCGGTCCTCTTTTTGTTGATACCAACGCACAAGCCAAACTTCTGATACAAGGTCCGTGAAAATTTGCATGTGAGTTTCTTTTTGAAAGTTTGTGTGAAAATACGTCATTTTCCCGTTAGTCAGTCAGTGCGTTATTCTTTTATATCTATGTGTATAAATAAACAGTCAAAAATAATTGATATAAAGAAAATGCGTGCGAAGCCACGAGAAATGGCTAGTATTATATATAGAAAATAACCTCGGTCTACGAACTACGAGATACGTCTCGCAGTTGCGTTTTAACGCTTAATTGATACGGCGTGGATTCGTGTAGGTCCAGGTAATATACGTGCGGCCAACCACACGGTGCCGTGTGTTTTCAATACGTCATATATATTGGCATAGACAAAAATGTTTTTTTTTTTTTATGATCGTGAAATTTTGTCAATGAATACTAAAACAGAGACTCTGTCAGGATCCGAGTATTTAATATTGGTGTTTAGAGGTCATGAGTTGAACTTTTTCAGTTCTAATATAATTAACAAAGGATTTTTTTTTATGTTTTAACTCAGCTCGGATTATCGTGCCGAAACAAACAATTTACATTCCCATAGTAAATTTAATATCCTACCAAAAAAATATGTATTGATTTTTTTTTAAATTCACTCCTGTAAAAGTTATTCAAGTTGAAAGTTTGGCATTTAAGTATTTTTGTCAAGTGTCTTCTTTTGCAGGCAAGTTAATATAATATAATCTTAAATATTGTTGATTATTAAAATAAATCAACATATTTTCAATAACGAAATTGGAAGTGTACATTTCTTGTTTGAAAATCTTTTACTGCTAGGAATTTAGCAAAGGAGAGAGAAGAAAATGGCCAATCAATAAGAACTTATCATGCTGCGTCTATCGTCACGCAGTCCGATAATTCGTTACCCATGACGATAATGTGTTCCCACACCTGCATTTATTGCGCAAATAGACAAAACTTCGTGACCATAAACGCAAATATTGTAGTAGTATAAGAATTATAAATAAACATATAATGTTCATTAATTGTGAAATTATAAGCAGACGTTGGACTGTATTTTCCAGGGTAGTCGGAGACGTGGTCGACCTAACTAGACCCGGCGCAGATCTGTACTCGCAGAGGCTTCTAAGATTGTACTTACCTAGTAGTGAGGTGTAACGTGAAGCCACCGATAGAACGAAATGGAAAATGGAATAGAGAGAGATGAATGATGTATATGTTAATATTAAAATCAAGACTTGTTTTATTGTTTGAAAACGCTCATCTCTAGAATTACCTCTAGAATTACGATTTATATTTTATAGCCTATTTATTGAAAAAACAAATAAAACGATAAACTTAGCGCCATTTATTGTTGTGTAAAAATCATATTTTTCTTATTATTTGTAATTTTAACGACTGTGAAAATAAAATAGTTCAGAATAGTTATATTTTATTTCGATTCACCACTACAATATAATTACAATATTATATATACAGCTATTTGTTTACTATATATATACATGGACATAAATGAGTGATAATAATACATCCTATGTGGTGTATTATATCTAACTATAGTGTATAAATATTACTATGTATTATATGTATGTAAAACACATCACATATGTTACTCCGATCCACAAAATATTGCTATACTAAAATACAACAAAATCTGTCCAGTAGTTTTCAAGCGACAGATGGATAAACTAAAATTCTAAAAACCGTGGAAATGTGTTCTAAATTCGCCCAAGATACTTTTTCTTAAATATGTTTAATGGACAGTTTCATTAAAAGAATATAGGTACAATTGTGAACGTGATAGGTTCAATAAGTTATGATATTTACAATAAAAAAATAATTAAAAACGTCATCATCATCATCATCTTACCCTTATCCCACTTAAGTAGGATCGGCACATGTTTTCCTTTTCCACTCTCCCCTGTCAAATGTCATCTCAGTATTCACACCTTTTATACACATGTCATTTTTCACACAATCCATCCACACTTTGTTCGGTCTTCCACTACCCTTGTATCCATCCACTTTCAAACTCAAAACTTTTCTTGTTACATGACTTTCATCTCTTCTCATAATATGCCCGTACCATGCTAACGTATTACTCCTCAACTTCTCTGTCACTGGTGCTATTTTCAAACTTCCTCTGATATACTCATTCTTAATCTTATCCATTCTAGTTACACCACACATCCATCTTAACATTCACATTTCTGCCACATGTAATCTTTTCTCATCCGTCTCTTTCGTAGCCCAGCACTCGGATCCATATAACACGACTGGTCTGATTATAGTCTTATACAATTAAAAACATAAATGCAAATCTTATGGGTACGAACAATAAATATTATATTTTACCTGTACAAACTAATCTTCTTTCAACTTATAGAAATATGGAAATGCAATACGCAAATAATTAATAATTCAGTCTAGACCTAAAAACAACATGAGATACATACACAACATAAGCAGATGTCAAATACAAACTTGAATCACGTTATTTCTTTTCGACCATTATTACAATGGAACGGAGACGAATAGACTCGTTATATGCATAGATATTTCATTGTAAAATAAACTACCTGAAATTAAAAAACTTTATTTAAAAAACAGCATAACAAAATTTTTATAGTTCATGCGCGCGTATATCGCTTCTAGAATAGCACCATATTTTTTGTTTTATTTTTCTTGTAATATGATATAGTACAACAACTTGAACGCAACATTTGATTATTTGAATTATGTGAACTTATTTTTGTGGTGAAAGATATTTCATAAACCTAAGACACGTCTCGGCAGCACAATACTAATGATGAAGATATATTTTATCTTCAGAAGTTCACATTTACAATAGATATTACATTATTACAGACTAGTACTAGCGAGGTATGAATCGCCCGAGATCTTCTCCCCTAATAGACGGTCTTCCAGAAATTGCATTTCAAATATTGAAAGAATAAAATTGAAATTTCATTAATGAAAAGTGTAAATACAAATATGAATAGTTGATAAGTGATTACTCTCTACGCAATTGAGCCAGATTTAGAGTACTAGATTTTGCAATGTCTGCCTCAGGGAACTCATTTATAAATGTAGTAGACTTAATGCTTTTATGTATGAAGAGTAGAAATGAAGAGATACATTACAATTATTCCGACATATTTAAGGGAATGCACAACAAAATATGTAAGTACTTATAGATGCATGCATACTGTAACTCGCTTTAAAGATTTTATAAAGTTTTATCCCTACCTCATAAACCACTATTAATTTGAAACTAAGGAAAATTTAACAACCTAAAATGATACGAAAATGAGTATAAATAGGTTAACTGCGCCTGATCTGAAAGTTATTATACCGTAGATGATTGGTTCATTATATAAATAATCGTAACATTTAAAAAATGTTCACAATATAATAAATTTAATCACGAGCTCCATCAAATTCCCTGAGAGTAATTCTAAAGAATAAGAGTTTTACAAATAAATGATGATTTTCCGTTCGTCAATGATTTCTCAGGGTTTCAATTATATAATTTTTTTGCATTTAATAACTATCTTATTTTTAACATGTTCAAATCGTGTGTAATAATTACAGAAGTTTATATATTTTATTCAAATAACTCAAAGTGCACGCAACTATCAATAAGATCTTGTATTCTAGTTTTATAAAACTTTACATAACTTGGATCAAAGTTAGCCATCGTTAGTATACCAGGATCTTCACGTAAATCAGTCGTTTCCATCACTTTTTTCACCATCTCCGCGTCATCTGATGGCATTGTTATAAAACGAGATAATATAACTGATAATCCGAATATTAATCTACCGTATTTTTTCAAGTCAGCATGTAACTGCTCTTTGGGGTATATTTCATCAGCTTTCAGGTCAAAATTTGCAAGTTTCTTATCAAGCTCCGAATGATAGTAATCTATCCAATCGTGATAAGACTCCAAACGTGTCTTGTGGTCTGTGCAGTTGAAAATCATATATAGAATATCACGAGCTGGGTTACTCTCTTTTGATAATTGGTAGTCTACCATTATTGACTGTTGGAGCTTATCATCCTGTATAAAAAAAGAAATAATTACTAATCATATTTTTAAAAGCTGAAAGCTATGATCATACATCGTTTACCAACAGGTCGAAACCTAAATAGGTCCCTAAATAAAAATCTATATTATTATAACTTAACTATTATAACTTAACTAATGTTAAAATCATTATATAGACCTATCCCTTTCATTGCTTCTCGTTTTAAAAAAGCTACGTTGAGTAATTTTATAAAAATAAAAAGAATAACTAATAAGATTAAAACTAGTGATTAGAGTAATCATTTCCATGTAGTGAATTTTGTATTTTTATTTTACCCATGTGAATAATACATTATCATAAACGAAATCACTGTGCATAATTTTTATGAATGAAGTTAAAGTTAAAATAAATGAAGTTTTAAACTAATAGGTTTATAATTATTATATACCTCTTCAACATAATACACTCACTTAAATATTTTAAATTACTAAATATTTATCAGTAGTTTAATATCAGATATTATATTGTAATAATATAAAAGTAAAAGAAACTTACATCAAATTTAAACATAATGTTGTTCGTCCAAGGGTCCCCTTGCTGAATTACGGAATATTTATCATCAACCTCGGACTCTGACAGTTTTACTGCCAGATTCAAAGAGTTAGTGAGTGCACCTCTCATTATCGTTTTTTGATTCTCGTCTTCCATCATATCCTCTAATTCTTTTTCAAAAGTACTAAAATTTGACAATGTTGGTGGATGTACTGCCATTGATGCCCACATATCATAGAAATTACCTTTTGTAGATATAAATACATCTGGTTCAATTTTTTTCAAGGCATATGATAATGAATGTAATATTGCGAAGTTATTTAGAATAGATTTTACATATTCATCTGACAAAGACTTATATTTATCCACCATAACAAAATCAGATATTTGTAAATCTTCAAGTAAAATTACTTCATAGGGTGCCTCTGAAAGAGATCCATAACATTCAGCGAATCGAAATCTATCTTCATAAGGTACTTTCTCCTTCAGTTCCAACTCCCGAAATTTGGGTAAAATTTTAGTGTACATGAGATGTTCGTTCTTGAAAAGTAGCTCAGTATTAAGCAACGCTCTCGTCGTTTCACTCTCGGGTGCAATTTTAGCGATCATCTTGAATATTCCATTGTCATCACTAACTGTTATCCTTTTAACATTTGCTACATAATTATCTCCAGCTGCACCCAGAGGATCGATTTTAACTTTAGTATTATTATAGCCTCTTTTTTCCAGAACTTCTCTTATGAAGGCCAGTTGTCGTTCGTTTATATTATCGATTGAACCCTCAAACTCTATAGCCATATTGACACAAAAATTACGTTTATTGTAAGACGCAATTGTCTCGGTGTTCTGTTTTATACAAGTTCTATCGAGATATGGTATCAATAAGTGTTGTATTAATAAATATAGGATTTACGTTATTGGTTACCAGTTTAAAAATAAGTAGATAATATTCGATAATAGTGGTATTATTCGATAATATTTAGATACAGAGACTCATAGGCATTATACGCAACAAACCATTTAATTGCGTCACACGAAACGTTTCATACAAAGTACAAAGTACAAAGGTTTGTCATAAAATGAAATGTAAAGTCACACGAAACGTTTCATACAAAGTACAAAGTACAAAGGTTTGTCATAAAATGAACTGTAAAGTCACATGAAACGTTTCATATAAAGTACAAAGTACAAAGGTTTGTCATAAAATGAACTGTAAACAACGGCAGATAATCAGGATAGCGGCAATACAGAATACGATTACACTCTTATAAAAATTTCAATACAATCGGGCCGAGTTTCCCCATACAACTGAACTTGGCGGTGGTTACGAAACGATTCATCATAAGCAATTTTTTTTTTTTTTTTTTCTCGAACTTATCTACACTGCCAGCTAATAATGCCTTCACAGTTTCACCGGACTACTAAGGGGAGCGCTTAAGGCACTCACCCGATTTTATATAGACGACTAGGACAAGGGCGCACGGCACGCCTCGGCTTGGGCTGTCGTCGAGAACCCGAATCTAACTAGCTAAGCTAAACCTATCCGTATCGCACTCACCCGATTTTATATAGACGACTAGCACAAGGGCACACGGCACGCCTCGGCTTGGGCTGTCGTCGAGAACCCGAATCTAACTAGCTAAGCTAAACCTATCCGTATCATACCTGTATGATAATAAAATAAATAAATAATAAAAACTTTATTTGAACAAATTACAATATGATACAGAAGGTTTATCTTTCGACATACAGTACAGTACACATTTATTTATCCTAGCGCCTGAAATGTACATGTACATGTGTATGAGTTCGTGAAATATACATGGTTACCAAGCATGTATGTTTCACGATCCCGTACATGTATTTTGTATCTGACTATCTGTGTTCTAAGCTATTTCAGTTCGAAAGGGCAAAAAAAACAAACAAAAACAGCCCACCATTATGTGTACCTACGAGCGAGTGTGTGTGCACGTGTGTAGGGTGATCGGTGTTGTGTTGTAGACGAGTGTTTGATCGAATCAGTGTTCCTCTGTTCGCGCATGCAAGCTGCTCGAGGGCTCCATATCGGAGGATCGGACCTCGGCTAGAGCAGTTGCCGAGGGAGGCCTAGGAATGTGTGCTGGGGCAAAAAGCACAGCCAAACCGCGGCGGAGTGATCTGTGATTACGCGGGCGCCATCATTCTAAGCAATGTGACACCCCGGCTTTTATAGGCAAATCATGTAACGAACTATTTAATAATTTATACTGAACACTAATATAACCTTTTTTTTTTTTTTTTTTTTTTTTTTTTTTTTTTTTTTTTTTTTTTTTTTTTTTTTTCGAACTGACCTACACTGCCAGCTTATTAGGCTTTCACAGTTCCACCGGACTACTAAGGGGAGCGCTTAGGGCACTCACCCGATTGTTTTTAGGCGAAACATCTCAAGGGCACTCGGTGCACCTCGGCTTGAGCTGTCGCCGGATTCCCGAACTAACTAAGCTAGCTAAGCTATCTATCCATACAATACTCATATATGAATTCGTGAAAAATGCATGTGTGACCATGCATGTTTCACGAATGTATATGTGTATTTGGTATCTGACTACTGTGTTACGTGACCTATTTCAGTCCGAAAAGGGCAAAAAAAAACAGCCCACCACTGACTGCCTAGATGTGCAAGAGTGTGGGGTGATCGTGTAAGTGTAGAACATGTGTAAATCACTGTATTCGCGCGAGTAACATACTCGAGGGCTCCACACCGAGGGACTACCTAGGCTCGAGCAGTTACAAGAAAAATCGCGACGAGTGTGCGGGATCGAATCTTCACCCCCCGCTCACGGAGGCGTGAGCAGAGAGAGTCGCGGGCGTGGGCGCAAACACGCATCTTTTGAGAGGGAATCGAGCTAAAAAATAAAGTACAACGGCACGGTGCCGATTTAACTAAATAATTACGTAACAAATCCTAATATATCGGTCTATTATGTATGAACACGCGGGTTCGATCTGATATTTTGATTTACGCGAATTTATTTATGCGCGGCGCGGGTTAATTGCTGTACCGTGGTCGCGACGGCCGGGAAAGCGGAGATAGCGTTTAAGAGCCCGAGCTCAGACGTACTATTAACTAACGCGTTAAATGCGATTATCTCTTGTACATCGTGTACCAAGAGTAAGCGAGCTATCCAGTCTATACCGGAGGTCGATGCTGAAACCGCGATAGGTGGCGCAGGAGTGGACAGAGCCTTTGTGGGCTGGGGCTTGGCTTTAGGAGCCGAGGGAGCTGGCGGGGAAGGCCTTACGCGCCAGGAGAGCGCGCTCGGCGGAGTAGCGGATGCTGCCGGCGCACTGGAGGTGCCCGGCAGTTCGGGGAAAGCCTTCTGGCTTTGTATGGGCGGAGGCGGAGGCCGATTCGCCGCGACGGTGATAGGTCGAGCGAGGCGCACGGGGACACCCGCGATAGTTCGCGGTATGACCCGTTTGCTCGCAGAGGACGCAGCTCGGAGGCTCGACGGATTCGGGAGTGCGGGGGCACTCCTTAGTGGAATGATCCCCGAGACACTTGACACACCTGGGACGCAGGTGGCAGTGTCGGGCGGAATGACCGTACACCTGGCAGTTGTGACACTGCGAGGGTACCTGGGACTTGCGAGGAAGCTCGACGTAGACAGGGGACAGGCCGCAAACTGAGTTGAGGCTGAAAATAGCCTTGACTTCCAAGGAGCGGTCCAGAGTGACCAACACCAAGTTGAAGGGGGCCTTCGTACGGGGGTGGCGCATGCGCTGCACGCTCCGGACTGGGAAGTCCTGACCGTTCAGGCAATCGCAGATGTCGTATTCGGTGAGCTCAGAGGGAACTCCCCGAATGACGACACGGAGGCGGCGCTCTTCCTCGAGCGCGTGGGTGAAGAAAGGGAGCTGACGCTCCCTGAAGTATCTGGTGAGCTTGCGATGCTCATCGGGGGTCGAAACACGAATAGAGATGCCGGCAACAGTGTTGACGGCAGACTTGTAGACGATTTCCTTCGACTTAAGGTCTTCAGAAATCTCTACCCATCGAGCTTTGTCACGGAAGGTGACGGGAGGCGGTAGGCGTGGCTTCTTAGCCGCGACCGCGGGTTCCGCAGCCGAGGCTTGAGCCGAATTCGCGGCAGAGGGCGTGGGAGAGGCTCGGGGCACCCGAGCGCCACCTATATTGGGCTGCTTTGGGGTCGGACGTCCCGCAGCAGAGTCGCTATCGGTCTGAATCGCGGCGCGTGGGCGTTTACCGCGGCGCGTGACGGTTGTGAAACCGTCGTCATCGGCGGGCGTGGTCGCGGGCGCAGGCACGGTCGCGGGCGCAGGCACGGTCGCGGGCGCGGTCGCGGGGACTGTATCGTAGTCCATGTCCGAGTCGTCATCGGAATCGAATTCCGAGAGCCTCGTGAACGGGTCGTCCGGGAGATTCGCGAAAGGGTTCGCGGAGAAACAACGCGGTATCTTACCGGGAGGGTTGCGCGCGTAGACTTTCCGGAGTCTATTGTATTCCGTGACGAGTTGCGGGTTTTCCTTTTCGACGAACATGTGGAAGCGTAACAGTTCTTCGAGGTCGACGGTATCATCAACGGCCGGAAGGGCCGGATGGGCACGCGGGGTCGCGGGGGTAGACATGACTAACCTCCCTGCCTGAGGGGCAGGGGGGTGCGCCTAATTCAAATCTAACGGACAATCCGTGTCCGGGCCAAAGGGAAAACGCGACACGACGCGAACGCGAATCTTCTCTTCGAAACTGCACACGGCGCGGCGCGAAGAACGACGCTCTGCACGGCACACGACGCGCTGCACGACTCTCGAAGCGCAGCACGAGGCACGACGCGTAGCACGGCGACTCGACGCACTGCAAACAGTGTGCACGGCTTCGCACCGAAAAGTGCGGTTTAAATGGTGCACTAATGGAGGTGCACCGTCGCTCTGAAAAGAGCGTACGATCGACAGTAGCCGCTCGAACACACTAAACTTCCGGACACACACGAAAATATCCGACAACTGCGCGCGAGTTGCCGAACTAACGGACCGTCAGAGCTGCGAGCGGGCGCGTGCGCACTCGGCCGCTGCTCAAACGAGACTCCACTAATATTACCATTTATACTGAAATACTAATCAATGGAAATTATCATTAATTCTAACGAACAAAGATCATTTCTAAATACTATTTTTAATTAGTACTTCCTTCGCCGGAAGTCTGTAACATATTGAGATACGTCTCGCAATTGCTTTATACCAATTACACAGCATCGTGTAGGCCCGTGTAATATACGAGTACTTGTGGCCAGTTAACTACACTGTGCCGTGTATTTTGCTCGCTTAAATTCAATACATCTTCTTCTTCTATACATATAATAAGAATGTAAATCCAACGTGTCTGTACTTTTTTGATTTTTGAGAAAAAAAATTGTTGCAGGTGTCTAGGAATAAGTTATAGAACCCATTTCGATCATTTTTAGAAATGTCTGTCTGTCTGTCTGTCTGTCTGTTTGAACAGGCATCACTGGTAAAGTACTAGGTTTCTGATAAAACACCATAATTATCAACCAAAAAAATAATCAAGCATATTCCGGAGCAACATAACATTTTTGTTTCATTAAAATCGGTTAACTCTATCAAAAGTTATTGTAATTTTAATGACGACGGTAGTTAAGTACGAGAGAAAAATAGATAAGTAAATGGACTTTAGCCTCATCAAAAAAGCAGGGTATTTTATGACATAAATAAACATTTCCACAGTATTACATTACTAAGACATAGAACGAAAGAAAAATGGCGTTCTATTTTATTTTTCGTATTTCGTAATTAATTAATATGCCTTATTGCTAATAGATGGCGTTCAACCGCCATTTTCTAAATCTATTACTACTATAATATACAATCTAAAAATTGCCCAATTACAAATATTACATATTGAATGACTTACTTTGTACTTTATATAAGTAAATTATGATTTTTATTTTTCGATCGCATAAGGTTTATGATTAAATTTGTAATTAATTTTGTGTTGTAAATATTACAAGTTATTGAACCTTATCACTTTTTGGACAATTTTTGATTATAATGAAAAAATAAAGAGACTAAAATTGTTCATTGAACATAAATGTAAGAACATTGAACATAAATGTAAGAAAATTGAACATAAATGTAAGAAAAAATAGTCTTTCGAAGCAATAACAGACTACATTTTTGACGACAACAGATGGCGCTAAACTTATAATTTTATTGGTTTACTGTCGTAAGAATATTATTGCAAGGAAGAGTACAGATAACAATGAGATTATTTCTGTGTTTGTTAGGTTTATTTCGAATTATAATTTTCATAAATTTAATTATCTTAATTCTAATGTCTTAATTACGCTTTGAATTAATGAATACCTTTTGATTTATGCATTAGTGTAAACCCTAAATGAAGCGATGATGGCTCAGTTGGTAGTGTATTCGGACACAGCGTCGAAGAACGTAAGTTCGAATCCAAGCAACTGAGTCCGAGCTATCGGTGAAGGAAAACATTGTGATGAAACATAGCATGGTGGTAGGGCTTTTTCGAAGTCCGTCTGGCTGGCTACCACCCTCAAGTTAAAAATCTGTCGTCAAGCACCTGTTGGTGTGTTTCGGCAGCTGCATTTGAGAGCCAGTCTACCTCTAGGTTAAGCGTGACTCTTACCATCTTGGACCACATCATCATTTAATACCAGATGATATTGTGGTCAAAACGTTTACCTATAAACTGTGGTACTGTGGAGAAAAAGACTACAGGCAGTGCAAATAAAAAGAAAGGATAACATAAAAATAATATTAAGAATGAAAGGATAACATGAAAATAATATTAAGAATGAGCTATGTGAAGTATATATGAAATATAGCTGATACCCGCGGCTTCGCACCCGTTTTTTTAAATTGTATTAAAGTAATATAATGGTGAGAAGTGGTAGAATTACGGAAATGCTCTTTTAAAACATTTGTAGGTATGACATGACACGCATGTTACCTACTGTTATATATAACGTGTACAGTAAATATGTAAATACTAACAGTGTGCTGGGTGGGATTTAGCAACAACAACATATTTGAAGCTTTAATTTGAACTTTAATCCCTTCAGTACTCATTTACACAGTATAAGAAAGTAATGAAAATTTCAAGATATACAATTTCTCTTTAAAATGTTGTTATATAGATATTATTAATATAATTAAGTTTTTGCGATCATACAAAAAGTAATTACTTCTCTATTCCGCAAGAAATTCTATAATGAAACTGTTAAGGTAATACGTGTCCGATCTAATATTGAAAAAAAAAACGTCTTCTATTTTCAAAATACCTATTAATTATATAAAAAATTACAAAATGGGCAAACGTGGGCAAATGAAATACTTCAAGAATCCACCTTGACATTTTCAATTTTTGAAAGTTTTTCGGACGCTGGCTGGCAATTTAAATTATGTTTATTTAACGTTTTTTGTAGAGGTTGGCAAAAAAAATTAAATGGTGAGCAAAAAGGGGAAATCGATGGGCAAACCCTCTACGCATTTTCAAATCGTTACGCGAAAAATTGGGGGCTAACTTCCCGAAGCTATGGTTAATGAGTTATGTAGACGCGATCACGGTAAATAAAAATAAAATGGCTGCCAATTTGACCAAAATACAAATTAAGCAAATTACATACATTAATATATTCATTACAATTATATTAATTCTTGGAGTCCAATACAGTGCACACCTCAAGCACATGCTTACAGTAAACAACATACTTTTACTAAATTTCACGCGGAAGAAGTCGTGGGTAGCAGCTAGTCTAAAATAAAATAACCTAAGTTAGTTCTTATAACTTCAATTATCTGCTAGGGAAAGTCATGTGAAAATTGGTCCAATCGTTTCAAATATTCCACACTGATGAAATCGCGAGTAACAGCTAGTAAATAATAAAATAGCTCAGGTTATTTCGCATTACTTTAGTCACATGTCAGTGAAAGTCTCGTTAAATTTTGGTGTATCGTTTTGGAAATTCCTTATTGGACAGGAAAAAGTCGCGAGTAACAGCTAGTCTAAGATAAAATTGCCTAAATTACTCTATATAAGATCAGCTACGTACCTGGAAAATTCATGAGGACCTTATTAGTTCTATCTGTTTTGAAGAATACACTGTGGGCACAGCTACAGATAACAGCTAGTTTAAAATAAATTAACCTAAGTCAGTACTTATAAAGTCAGTTATATGCCAGTAAAAGTCCCGTGAAGATCAATCAAGTCGTTTTGGAGATGTCACTGCGGACAAAGGCGCAGGTAACAGGTACTTTAAAAAAAATAGCTTAAATTACTTCTTATGGGGTCAGCTATCTACCTGTGAAAGTCCCGTAAAAATCGGTTTTGCCGTTTCGGATATTCCGCTACGGGCAAAGTTGCGAATAACAGCTAGTCTTAAATAATATAGCCTGTAAATTCAGCTCTCTGCCAGTAAAATTTCTGGCAAAGTCGGTCCAGCCATTTCGAAGATTACCCGGAACATACAGACTGACAGACATAAATTTTAAAATTTGATTTTTACTATAAGTAAATAGCTTATACGCTTTCATATCCAGTCAGTAAAAAGTAGGTATTTTGATAATATATATAGACACTTCATTTTTATTATATCTATAGATTGCAATTCAAAAATTCGAAATAATACTGACCTAAAATGACTTTTTTTCTTTATGAACTATAATCGATTTCTTTATTTATAAATAACCATACAAAATATTACAATATAGTAAAAGCTATACGTTTGTACCTTATTAGTTGTTAACGAATTTTATACAAAAATATTGAAATTTCTTTGAAACAAAATAATTCAGCTATTTCTGTTAAAAAATTGTCAATATTGAAATACTATAAAATTATTTAGATTTCACTGAGAAAGTGTATTTTAATAAATATTTTCACTAATATGAATTTATTATTGTAGAATTAAATTACATAGTAAATTGTTTTTGAAAGGCATTTTTGTCTTGATGTTAAGGTAAAAAATGTTTTGACGTTAATGTTTTTTTAAATTTGAATTATTAAAAAAGTGAAAAATGTTCTAACTTTCCCTATAACTATTAGTTTAATAATTCTACCTTATTTAAAAAAAATAGGAAAAGTTTGAATTTTCTATTCAAAATTCGGATAGAATAACAT
The DNA here is from genome assembly GCA_035772565.1 of Antheraea assamensis. NCBI lineage: Eukaryota > Metazoa > Arthropoda > Insecta > Lepidoptera > Saturniidae > Antheraea > Antheraea assamensis. The sequence continues at coordinate 79,086 of JAQQSE010000342.1, forward strand.
ACGATTCGTTTCGGTTCAAGAATTATTCGCACATCCCTAAAAATAAACGTGTTACCATGGCAACGGTTATAATATTATTGGTTACTATAACAACGGTTGTCTAATGTCAGGGACTATCGATGTCTGTAGAAGAATATTTAATTTTAACTGAAAAATGTATTTCGGATAGGTTTTAAGCAAAATCCGTTCTTAGTGAGCGTCTACGTTGCAAAAGGAATAACTATGGTGAATTTCAAGTCAATCGGACATACAGTTTCAGAGAAATCGTGATGAGTCAGTCAGTGGTATTTCGCTTATATATATATAGATTATAAGCCCTTTGATAGATGTCTATCGCTGTGCGAATATAATACAAACACTACAGGATAGATTTTGATCAATTTCAGTTTTTGACTTCTTAGATACTTGACATTTATCTGAAACATGTTACTGGAAATGTAAGAAACTAGGATTTTTGTAAGCGCGTGGTCTCGAGTTACGTATATTTTCTTGCCGTGGAGAAATTGAGTAAGCAATGTGCTCCGCAACGCAGACGACAACGCGGGTTTCAACTAATTAACCGTATTAATGATTATCATTTTCTTGTAATTTACTGAAGTATTCTTTTAATTTACTTGTAAAAAAAATCATTCTGCGTATAACAAATATTTTGAGTTAACTTTTGCCCGAGTCTTCGCTCGCGTTCATGATTTGATTACGAGTTATGATTATTAATTGAAGGTGATAAGGAGGTTGTGTCCTCATGGTGTCTAAAATAAGACTATTGCTCTGGGCTAACAGTTTTATTGGAGACAAAAAAAGTTACTGGTGTTCACAGTTAACCATATACACGAGAAACAAAAGAAGGAGCGCGTGGGTGTGCGTCGCCGGCACGTGTCGGTTACTAGCAAGGGTATGGAGCCGTCGTGGGCTGAGAGGCAGACTGGCGGTGGCGTGAGGACGCGGCGTCTACAAACGCACGCGCATGCGCAGAGTAGTTTTGCCCTAACATTCGCGCAGGCCCGCGGGCAAACAGCCACGAGCAGCGCGATACGGCAATAAAGGGTCGGGTTGGTTTGCTGTAAGGTTTAATTTTCCCTTGGGAATTGTATTTTTTTTTTAATAAAAGATTATGCAAAAGGAAAATTACCAAATAATTTAATCTATACTATTTTATATCGTAATCATCCAATATTCCGATAGAGTTGTATTTCATTGTATAAATATTAATTCTCAATCTTAACAAGATTAAATGAAAGAAATCAAATAATAATTGCGAGTGTGTATTACATATTACTGTTGTAAAAGGCTGTCCTGTAAAAGAGGCACTAACACCTCACAAAAACACAAATCGGAGACACAATTTGCGCCTTTAGCGATGTGTAACTCGTTTTTTGGTGAAAAGTAAGAGAACAGAAGTTAATAGGTAAAAAATATGCTATTAGATGCACGTTTTTTCCTGATTCTAAATATATAGCAAACTTAATATTGCAAAAATCGGCAGATGCGTCCTTCCTATTTGAATTGTAGATTACATAAAGTATTACTACACCCATACATGCGTGTCAAAACTTCGCCTACTTGTCGCGCTAAAACTAAACTCAAAATTAATTCCGATACATGCATAGAAACACGGGTACACTCCTTTGTCATTCCAATAATAACTTAAAATTAGCGTTGCCAAGTTTCTTTGATGTATGTAAAACCCGCAAGCTCAGTTATCATGCTGTGTTTATCGTCACACAGCCAGAGAGCTCGTTACCCATGACGATTAGTGTTACCGCACATGCATTTATTGCCACCACACACGCAGATATTGGAGTAGCATAAGAATTATTAAACACTTTAAATAAAAATACCCGCGAGGCATTTTTGAGAGCACAAATCGTTCGAACGAAAATCAATTTGTCGCGGCCAAGACCACGGCTCTGGCCCCGCCCCCTGGTGAACAGAAGGAGGTGCGAAAGGGATAGCTATATAAGGTAGAAGGAGAAGTGAACGGAAACGGATACGCTACTCTCAATAAAAAGCTTCTAATAACGGTCAAGTAGTTTAAGTAAGAGTTTCTTTATTGTTTGAACAAGCTCATGTCTAGAACTACCATTTGAGAAATAATATTTACGTTTTATAACTTATTTGTTGTAAAACAAATACAACGATGAAGTTGCGCCATTAATTGCTGCGAAAAAAAACATATTTTTCTTATTACATTTTATTACGCTTATGAGAATAAGTAGTTCATATTAATTATATTTAATTTCGATGTATATACAAACATTTGTTTATTATACATATATAGTCATATACATATATAGTCATATACATATATAGTCATATACATATATAGTCATATACATATATAGTCATATACATATTTATGTGTGTAATAATAATACATTTTATGTGATATATATTATATGATGATATATTATATGTAACTACAGTGCATAAATATTACTATACCAAATTTTATCAACATCGGATGAGTAGTATCTGTGTACAAAGAAAACCGACAGAACGACAAAAATCCCAAAAACCATGGAAATGCGCCCTGCCATTGATTCTAGACTCCCAGCATATTTATTCTCAAATAACTTTAATGTGCTAATCTCCATAATAACATGACATGATAACCAAGGATACGACCCAAATTTCATAAGATAAACAAATTTAAAATACAAACTCGAATCACATTAACTCTATTCGACCATCGCAATGGAACGGAGATAAATCGACAGAGAGGACGAAAAATTTACAAAATGCTTAAAAATGTGTACACTTTTTTTTTCGAGCTGACTACACTGTTGGCCAGACAGGCCTCTACAGCTTCACCGGACTACCAAAAAATATACAAAACTAGAGGCAAAGTCATTCAGAAAAAGATCGCCCTGATATTACGATTTAGACAATTACGTTATATGTTGAGCGCCATCTATTATCATAAATACTTATTACATACCTACTCTTCTCTCGCACTTAACTCGGGCCGTCATTCAAATTACAATAACTTTTGGTAAAGTTAACCGATTTTAATGAAACAAAGATAAAATTGAGGTATGAATCACTTGAGCGCTTCTCCGCTAAGAGACGGTCTTCTAACAATTGCAATCCAAATACTAAAACAATAAAACTGGAAATTCATTAATGAAAAGTGTCAGTACAAGTATAAATAGCTGATAAGTAATCATTGTTTATAAATTGAGCCAAATTTAGAGTATTCGATCAACAATTCGACAAAAAAAAGATTATATACATAGGTCTATATTATATACATTTTTTTTTTTACATTTAAGTAACCTTACAGACATGGACTTTTTTAAAATAACTCAAAGTGCAGGCAACTATCAATAAGATCCTGTATTCTAGTCTTATACAATAATACATAACTTTGATCACAGTTAGACATGGCTAGTATACCAGGATCTTCACGGAAATCAATCGTTTCCATTGTTTTTTTCACTATCTGAGCGTCATCTGATGGCATTGTTATGAAACGAGTCAACATAACTGATAATGCGAATATTAATCTACTGTATTTTTTCAAGTCAACATCTAACTGGTCTCTAGCGTATACGTCATCAGCTTTCATGTCAAAATTTGCAAGTTTCTTATCAAGCTCCGAATGATAGTAGTCTATCCAATCGTGATAATGCTCCAAACGTGTCTTGTGGTCTGTGCAGTTGAAAATCATGTATAGAATGTCACGAGCTGGGTTACTCTCTTTTGATAATTGGTAGTCAACCATTACCAACTGTTGGAGCTTATCACCCTGTAAAAAATAAGCAATAAATATTTATGTTTTAAAAGCTTAAAGCTATTACTATATATGATTTACCTAAGAAGTAGAATCCCAGATAGAAATCTCTTTTATTAAAATTATTGTACTGATCAAACCCTTTTATCGCTTCTCGTTCTGAGAAAATAAAAAGAACAATTAATAAAATTAAAAGAGTCATTTTAATTTTATTAATTGTTATTTTTATTTTCATAGAATTATTCATCCATTTAATTTAATGATTACTGCAACTACTGATTTTGAATGAACTGATTGAATTTATATTTTACCCATATAAATACATTTTAATAAATTTTAATAAATACTGTGGATAATTTTACAAGTATTATCTTTATGAAAGAAATATTTAACTTAAAAAGAAAACTTGATATAAAATAGTAGATCTATAATACAATTATTATATACCTCTTGAAAATAATAAACTTATTAAAATAATTTATCACTACATAGTATAAACCAAAGTCGCTTTCTCTGTCCCTATATCCCTATGTATGCTTAAATCTTTAAAACTACGCAACGGATTTTGATGTGGTTTTTTTAAATAGATAGAGTGATTGAAGAGGAAGGTTTATATGTATAATAACATAAATTAAATAGTCGAGAAATACTGTTATTTTTGCGGTTACTCCAAATTTAACGCGTGCGGGCCACGGGCAGTATTGAATAAATCAAAACTACTAAATCGATTTTAATAATTTTTTCAGTGAATGACATAGCCTATATATTTTATACCCGTGCGAAGCCGGTGTGGGCCATTAGTATTACTATATATTTCTCAGTAGTTTTATTTCCTAACATCATATATTATATTGTAGTATAACAGCAAAAGGTACTTACATCAAATTTAAACATAAAATTGTTCGTCCAAGGGTCCCCTTGCTGAATTACGGAATATTTATTATCAACCTCGGACTCTGATAGTGTTAATGCCAAATTCGAAGAGTTAGTGAGTGCATCTCTTATTACTGTTTTTCGATTCTGATCTTCCACCAGATCCTCTAATTCTTTTTCAAAGTGACTAAAATATGATAATGATTTCGGATCTAATACCATTGATGCCCACATGTCAAAGAAATTGCTTTTAATGGATATAAATGTTTCCGGGTCAATACGTTTCAAGGCATACGATAATGAATGTAAGATTGCAAAGTTTTTCAAAATAGATCTTACATATTCATCTGACAAAGATTTAAATTTATCCACCATAACAAAATCAGACATTTGTAAATCTTCAAGTAAAATGATTTCATCCGGTGCCTCTGAAAGAGATCCATAACATTCAGCGAATCTAAGTCTATCTTCATTAGGGTACTTTCTCTTTCACTTCCAACTCCCGAAATTTCGGTAAAATTTTAGTATACATGAGATGTTCGTTCCTGAAAAGTAGCTGAGTATTAACCAACGCTCGCGTCGTTTCACTCTCGGGTGCAATTTTAGCGATCATCTTGAATATTCCATTGTCATCACTAACTGTTATCCTTTTAACATTCGACATATAATTATCTCCGGCTGCACCCAGTGAATCGATTTTAACTTTAATATTATTATAGCCCCTTTTTTCCAGGACTTCTCTTATGAAGGCCAGTTGGCGTTCATTTATATTATCGATTGAACCCTCAAATTCGATACCCATGTTGACACAAAAATTACGTTACTGTAAGACGTAATTCACTCGATGTTCCTTTTTATATAAGGTCTATCACGGTATCTTATCTTAGTCTTAATAAATGTAGGATTTACGTAATTGGGTACTTGTTTGGAAATTATTAGATAACATTCGATAATATTGATATTATTTAGTTACAATTAAATTGCGTCACACGAAACATGTTTCGTACAAAATACGATGGCTATATAAAAGAAGATTTTCTGTTAAAGTTAACATATATTTTATGAAGGCAATAATAAAATGCTCAGATACGCGATTATTAATATTTAAAGGTGACATTATAAGTATTTGTCTGTGCCACATTTAGTTTTACGTAGTAACAAACGAATGAGCTGAAAAGAAAAACCAAAGAATATATTAGATGAATATATATATTGTTATTTTCATTTACTATATATAAAGACACAAATAATATTATTAAATCAGAAATTACACCTAGTTTACGTCACTTAGTATATATTATATACCAGATGTGCCCTCGACTACGTTTTCGTGAAATTTCAATTCTAAACACAGTGATTAATAAAATCGTAGATAAAAAGGCGTATCAAAACTCGACGTTTGTGAACGATTTTGTTGTTCGAGGTGTGGCGTGGCATTACTATGTATGTCTAGTAGTTGCTCATACTGTAAATGTATAATTTTGACTTTCGATACATGGTGAAGGCACTCAAAACAACAGTCAGTAATGCCAACAGCTTTTGCGTAAATTTCTTCTATTTTGTGTTTTGTTATAACTAAGATATATATGTATATTAAGGTAGATATGTACGAGTATGTTAAATATTACCTATGTGTTAACCGATGTATAATCTACTATCACACAAAATTTGATTAAAATCTGTCCAGTACCTTTTACGTTAATTTCTTCCTTTTTGGGTTTTTTTTAAGTAAAATAAATATATATACGAATGCGATATATATGTAAAACATATATGGCATATAACTAAAGTAACTAGAACTAACTTGAGCTATTTTATTTTCAACTAGATGCTATTCGCTATTTCATCCGTGTGCAATATCCGTAACGATTGGACCGATTTTCTCATGATTTTACTAGCAAATAACTGAAGTTATAAAAAGTAACTTATGGTATTTTATTTTAGACTGGCTGTCATCCACGACTTCTTCCGAGTAAAAATTAGCAAAAATATGTTGTTCACTGTAAACATATGTGTGAGACGTGCGCTGTACTGGAGTCTAAGAATTAATATAATTGAAATTCATACATATATATAAGTTGATTAATTTGTCTTTTAGCCATTTTGTTTTATTTACCGCGCTCGGGTCCACATAACTCAATAACCATAGCAACGTTAATTGTTCAATATTGCGATAAATATAGAAACGATTACTTTTTGTATGATCACCAAAATATAATAAAATGACAATGTCTATATAATAACATTTTTAAGAGATATCGTACATCTTCAAATTTTCATTAGTTTCTTATGTACTGTAAGTGAACACTGAGGGAGCTATATAGTGGGTTAAAGTTCCAAATATGTTGTTGATGATAAATCCCATCCGGCACACTATTAGTATTTATATAATTTATTTACACCTTACATATTACGTGTGTGTCGTACCTACAAAAGTTTTTGAAAGGGCATTCTACGTTTTCTATTTTATATTACTTTAATACGATTTAAAAAACGCGAGCGAAGCCGCGGATACCAGCTAGTATATGTATAGACAAAACGTTCCAACGTTTTAACTTTGTGCTAAACAGATTACGAACCGTCTGATATTAGACCATAGCATTATCAGCCACAGTTATTAGATTCACCTCTGCCCCGGCTTCTGACACGCGTTCTTTCTATTCGTAATTTTAATAATGGCCTTGTGCCTTCGTATAATTTATATGTGGGAATGCCACCACCGTAGCTATTGCTATCCAAAAGTAGTAATATTCGTGATACTGTGTTCTGTTTTTTTTTCATTCTCCTATTTTTTTTTCTTCAGACCCACGGTTCCATTTTTCAGAAATAGTTTTAAATATAAATCATTTTAAAATCTAGTGCAGCTACATTAAATAATTAAAGTGAGCAAAATAAGATATTATTTTTAAACTTAACTAGTTACAGCTAAATAAATACACAAATATATATATTTTTTAAATCTATGTTAGTAATTCTCGATTTTTGCTGCGATTAGCCGTTATGGCGGTTCCATTATTATTTTTTATGGCAATTTTGGGTTGTAATCACTTGTCACATCGGTATAGTGGACACAGGTATTAGTGTGTCTGGATATTGCCACTATAGCATGTGAGATGCTATCGTGTATCTACATCCTTCTAACGTTTGTTTGTAGGATCATCACCGATTTGAATGTCAATCTCTGGGATTCATGGATTGTCTGGACATGCGATCCTTCACCTGCACCGTAGCTATTGTTTATTAGGGCTTTTTTCTCTTCCTGTGTGTCTACCATTGACAGAATATCGGGAAGGTGTGAGGGTATTTGTTCGCTCTAATAACCCCGTATGTTCAGAGATCTCACTATCGGTTTCGGTGAGTATATAACGTCCTAAACTTGACTCTATGTGTAGGCTACATCCATTGGCTTCCTCTACGTGCAGGTGAGCTGCTGGTCTGTACCGGCTGCGGCCGTGGGTCTGCAGTAAGCCATTCGAAAGAGGTTTTCCTGGTCTATATATAATAATTAGTTGAAATCTCCAATGAAGAGAATTTCGCCTGCTTCTGCCAAACCGGCCGACTGTCAGGATAGCCCGGAAATGGTTCATGAAAGCCTCATCTACAATAAGCTGCGGACGTCTATCGAGTTCTCTGAAACCATTTACCAGTATGGAAGCCATGTTTCGGCTTTTTTGCCATGCGCTTGCACCAATCTTTCCTGAAGGTCTTTTGTCACCTCGGTTGTGATAGTCGCCACGGCGTCCCCCTCCACGTCAAAACTTTCAATCAACCATGTTGTCTTTCCACAGCCAGGAACCCCGTTTATCCATTTGATATCGGGTGTCGTTATGGTGCTCTCAGTTGTTGCTCTATTTACAATACTCGAGATGGTTTTCATCCTTTCAAGGATCTTTTCCTCTAGCATAATTCTTGTACACCGAGCGACCACTACGATTGGGTCCTCCGGAGGCGCTTGGAATTTCTGAGGTAGGGTTTCTTCCCGTGGTTCATCTCCTCTCCTAAGTACGAAAGCTGTGGTGGAATATAATAGCGTATAAACGAGACCAAGTAGCTATGCGTCATTACCCCTGCTATGACTGTGTTCTGGTTACAAGGATGTTTTTTGGAATCATGTATTGGCGCACGAAATTATCGACTGAATTTTTAGGAAACAAACCTATTTAATTGCGCTTAAGTTACATTAGTTTACTACATAACATCAGAAAATGTTGTTTATCTCTTTCCTATGACGATATAAAAGAAACACTACTACTTTTAACATTTAATTACATTCTGTTGAGCAAAATCCATATCTATATATATAATTTGATAGATGTCTATCGTTGTGTTGCGCACATCACACAAACACTACAGGATAGATTTTGATCAATTTTAGTTTCACTACTTAGATACTTGATATTTATCTAAAACATAAATTATCACGGTATCTTAATTTAATATAAAGTTATCGCAAATGTAAGAAAATAAGGATTTTTGTAAGCGCGTGCTCTTGAGTTACGTGTATTTTCTTGTTGTTGAGTTGAGTTGAGTAACCAATGTGCTCCGCAACGCAGACGAAAACGCGGGCTTCAACTGATTAACCGTACTGATGATTATCATTTTCTTCTAATTTACTGAAGTATTCTTTTAATTTACCTGTAAAATATAATCATCTCTGTATCTATCATTCTGCGTATAACAAATATTTTGAGTTAACTTTTACTCTCGTCTTCGCTCGCGTTGATGATTTGATTATGAGTTGTGATTATGAATTGAGGGTTTTATTTTACCTCGGGAACTGTGCATTTTTTTTCAGAACGAAATATTATACCCTTTGTGGTTCTCTGTGTCCCTCACAAAGATTATGCAACCTAAATTAATCTATATTGTTTTATTATCTTCAAATATTCCGATAGAGTTGTATTCCATTTTATAAATATTAATTGTCAATCTTAATAAGATTAAATGAAAGAAATCAAATAATAATTGCGAGTGCGTATAACATATTACTATTGTAAAAGGAGCGAATGTAACAAAAACACAAATCGGAGAAAAATTTGTGCCATTAGCGAAGTATGTGTAACTCGTTTCATGATTGAAAGTAAGAGATCAGAAGCTCATAGGTAAAAAATGCTATTAGATGCACGTTTTTTCCTGATTCTAAATATATAGCAAACTTAATATTGCAAAAATCGGCAGATGCGTCCTTCCTATTTGAATTGTAGGTTACATAAAGTAATACTACACCCATACACGCGTGTCGAAGCTTCGCCAACTTGTCGCGCTAAAACTAACTTCAAAATTAATTCCGATAAAGGCGTAGAGAAACGTTTACACACCTTTATTATATACCTTCATTCCAATAATAACTTAAAATTAGCGTTGCCAAATTTCTTTGATGTGTGTAAAAACCGCAAGCTGAGTTATCATGCTGCGTTTATCGTCACTCAGCCAGATAATTCGTTACCCACGACGATAATGTCTTACCACACGTGCATTTATTGCCACCGTACACCCAGATATTGGAGTAGCATAAGAATTATAAATGATCAAATAAAATTCAATAATTGTGAAACTATATATCCCCATGAATCCCCAGGGTAGGTGGTCGACGTGATCGACCTAAATAGATCTGTGAAGCCACTAACAGTACGAGATAGAACAGCATCGTGTCTGCCCTTTGCTCTGACAATTGGGGAATATAGGATTTCAAGAGAGAGAGAGAAAGATTAATTTTTTATATGTTAATATTAAAATTAAGAGCTTTTTTATTGTTTGAACACGCTCATATCTCTTGAAGTATATAGCTTATTTATTGAAAAAGTTTATAAACTAAATTAGATAACAAAACAATCCTTAAGATCACAGATATTGCCATACGAAATGTAAGTCATTATAAATGCAGTAATATCGGGTGGAAGGTATGACGCGGCACGTGCTAGAGACGGTAGAAATCAAATTGACCGCCAAACGGGAGCCGAATAGTGCCGAAACGGACCGAACTGTGAATGCCTATATCAGGAAAGTATTATACCACACGGTTCACTACGGTACTTATTGAAATAAATCATTAAACTCGTATAAGATCATGGGGCACAACTAGTTATTTATTATTAATGCAAAATTTGTTTGTATGTTTGTTACGCTTTCATGTCTTAATTATTAAACCGATGAATTGAATTTTGCATGCACGTTGTCAGGGACACAGAAAAACACTTTGGATACCTTTTATCCAGATAAAATGTACTATTGTTCCTGTGTAATAGAACAAATCTACATTATAAGCAAAGCCACGAGCAAAAGCTATTACAAATATAAGGCTATACTTGAACCTGGAGGAATACAAGCCATTTTAGTGCAATATGATATTCCCTCAGCACTACATATACATCTGTTACAATCGATTTGAAAATTCGTGAATGGTTCACATTTCAACGTGTCCGCTGAAAACATAGATTTCATTTGAAAATCCAATCTTTTTACCTGATTAAAACCGAGGAGTTCTGTTGATGAAACTGATGAAGGCTTGACAAATAGGTCTGCTGTATATATCTGAATAAAAGTTATCATTGAACTGATCTTTTTAGCTGCTCTGAACATTGCCGTAAGTTCAGCCTTGGCGCATAATATGGTCACAAATTTATCACAAGATAAAGTGAAATATTACTGTAAAATATTACTATAAATATATAAAATTGACTTTTGTTTATCCTTAACTTGTCTCGATGTGGCACATTTATATCAAGTCTCGAGACCAGGATTAAGGGTTGGTTTACATTTATTACTATTTGATAGCCGTGACTTTTTATGTGTTGTTATTATCTTAATAATATATTTTATTTACATAGGAAAAACATAAAAAAAATTGAAAGCAAATATATATGTTTTGCTTATAACATTGCCTTAGTCTTTTGTAGTGTTCATAAAAATTATAACTTCTTAAAGCTTTAATAACTTTATCTTAAATGAAAATAACGAGATATATTTTTAGAAAATAAACAAATGTCTATGACGTATCCACGTAAACTAAATCAATTGAATCGAAATCAATCTTGTAGTTTTTGCGTAAGCACGCTCAACACTTTGGCAACTAATCTTCTAGATTATTACCGCTTTTGTCGAGTAGGTTACAAGGTTTATATTACAAGCGTCTTGCGATAATTTCAATGTTCTAACAAGATGGTGGGCCTCTTGTTAGAACTTTCCAGAAAGTATTTGTCTCAGAATTCATGCTCGTGGTAATATGGGACATATTACCATCCACTTAACTTGTGCACAGTAACTGAACTGAATTACATAAAATACCAGCAATATTAAAAAATACAAAGACAAACAACACAAGATTACGAATAAAATATAAAATCCACTACATGATAGACCAAGATCCCGCCAAAAAGTTCCAATCTTTGTATTTATGTATAAAAGGTACTACGAATATAACATAACACACCATTAGTTATATGTTGTGCATAAATTTTCGTTTTCAGATTGAGAATTAACCAAATTGTATTAAAAAGCTACTAAATTATTTTTTTCTCACGATGCTTTCCTTCACCGGGAGTTCAAGCTACAATGTAGAATTTAAGCTCACTACGACACAATGTTTGTGACATCACAGGTTCAATTATGTCTATCATATAATGAAAAGTTGGAAGAGTCCGTTGCACAGTTTTTACACCATAAACTACGTCTCCTAAAGGCACAAACCGTATGTTTTATCAGGTATATACGTATAACGTGTGCGTACATCGCCTCCAGTATAATAACATGTCTTCATTCTGCGACGTCACTTGTAATATTGTCCTCAACTGTAATAAACAAAAATGTATTCTACATTAATCATTATCAAGAATACTTTATTTATTTTAAATTTAAAACTGTAATAACTTTGTATTAAACGAAGAACGAAGAAATTTTTAATGTGAAAATTTCTATTTTTTTTTATCCGCGTTGAGTGATTTTTGGTATGGGAAAAAATTATGGGTTCGTATCACCTCGACATACTTGTGATGTATAGCGCTTGAACCAGACTAGCAACGCGTACTATTGATATTTTATATCGATCTTGTCCAGCTAATGATATGTTTGATTGATTAATAAACTGTACCAAAATGTATATAATTATTGTTCGGACTGCCTATAGATGTGAAAGCCCGACTAATGTTAATAATTTCAATTTACAAATTACGAAATTTAATTAGTTCAGACTATAATTGATTTAAATTAAAAAAAAGGACATGGTTATTCCATTATTTTGAGCTTTTACTCCTGTGAGCAGTCCTGGCTACCTCGACTTTTTTCTATAATGACCTAAGAAGCCCTTAGAGAATTGAAGTAAATCTTGAAAAAAAACATTTTTTTTCGAACTGACATACCCTGTTGGCACTCTGACCTATACAGATTCACCGGACTACAACTAAAAAATAGTTATCGAAATCTACCCAATACTTTTTGAGTGATGCGCGCACAATGGCAGAGCTCTATCATATTATTTACCTAAATAAAAGTATTATGCAAATATTTTACTAACACTACCATTTAAAAAATCCTATTTAATACAGTTAATGAATATCCTTACCAAAATAATAAAACTCGTAAATTTACGAACAAACATTTTTATTAAACAATATATGAGTCGATATCAAAAGAAAACGTTATTTTCATTACAGAGGAACGACTCGACTAGTTTTTTAAATTAATTTTGCAATTTACTACATTTCACGATAACAATAATTACATCGATAGGCGGTATATATATGGGAGCCACATATATTAAATTCTTTATTCTTAAATATTAAATTCTAAAAGGTGTGTCCTACAATTTAAATCATGTACATTTTTGTTCTGATTCTTAGAATTGTTACTTTATGCTATAAAAGGTTCCTTAATTAACGGACTATCGAATTATATCTAACGCAAGAATATTTTATCAAATCGGATTTGCAGTTGCAGAGATTACCATGTTGAAGTAAAATTTCATTTGGCAGGGCATTGACATTCTGATCGGCGACCTTTTTGTCGACGAAAAGTGGTGGGAGTAAACACTGTCGGGTGAAGTGATGAAACATCGGACGCGATCAGAACTTGGATGGGGGTGACCGCCTGGGAAAACCGTGTGACGCTTTGTGTTATATTTTTTTAAATTAAAATGTTTCCCTGTAATACCATCCTTTCACTTCTGTCGTGTGTTTTGACGTCACGCCCTGTCTTTTTTAACACACCGCTTCTTAATTTTTGTATTATTATAAACTAGCTACCCATCCCCGCTTAGAACGGATATCTTAACGAAGGAAATATAATCAAATCGCCCCTTTACACTACGACCATTCAATAAAATAAAAAAAGGTCACCAAACAACTTGACGTTGAAATGTTAATTCTATCAATAACTTTGATTACTTTTTTATTAAGATTTTTTAAATCAAATATTTCACTTTTTCATATGATTATTCAAACCTTGCCCTGACAATTACAAAAACAACAAAAAAAGAAGGAAGCAAATAGGTGCAGCCGTTCAGAAGTGATGCGCTTCGGCTCGATTCTGCAATTGAGTTTTACGTACAACTGTTAAAACAACATTCCAGTGTGCGTGTATTCGTAATTCTTATCCTCCCAAATAGTTTTACCGATCTTGATGTTTATTTGTTCTTATAGGATTACCTGGATGGTTCTTATTTACAGTTGTACCCGGTAGGCGGCGCTGTGATTAGGACCTATTGTTTTTTTTTTTTTTCCACCAATACATTGAATTTCTTATATTAAAAAACACATATAAGGTTAAGTAATCGAATGAAAAAATAATAATTTAAAAACATTAATTCTTGGGAACATTAAAATCACACTAAAGAAGATATTAGGTTCTATTTCTTATTCACTGAATAAACATACCTTTAATAAATCAAGATAATTCATACGTTATTTAAATAAAATCATAAAGTTTCGTTCACATTTACTTCACAATTGTCACACAATTAAACCCATTATGGCAAGATACTAAAATTACACTTAACCAGAGACACGCGACCAGTAACCCTAAATACACAATTTGCATCGCGTGGACTCCGCTTAAGAATAGGGTGACTATAATTTCAATAATTATTAATTTCACAGCTCCATGTTATAAAACTCTTTTATCTGTATCATATTATATATAGAGCTATCTCCAACAGATGTATCTATTTAGTGCTAAGAATGTATTAATGGCAAAATAAATTATTTCCTATACTAATAAATCTGTATTTTGGGTGGTACTTATATATCTAATATTATTACAATTTTTGTAAAGAAATATCTATATTACAGCTTGCTCCTAAAATAGTCAAGAATTTAAGACAAAATAATGTTAAAATATTATTATAGTATTCTAGTTCTAGCTTCCATTTGTTTATCCTTAAGTTGCCTTCATATTATACATACAATATAATACGTATTTATACCTAAACTTATGTTCTTCGCCAATCATGTTTTAGAATGGTCCAAAAGAATAGTTCGGTGAAGTTGTGAAGGCCTATCCAACCAATCAAAATCAGTTCGAAAAAAAGTTCAAAAGTTTGGTGAAGTCTTTATAAGTCATGCCTAATTCACTAGACATAACAATCTTCTGTATTATGTTTAGAACTAGTAACAAAAAAAAACATATTTTTGACTAACAGATTTTGTTGAAAAATTATATAGAACAAGTACATAAAATTACAAATGGATAGGCTTTTGTATTTATAAATAATACTCTCAGAAATCGTAAAACAAAATTAACGATGCAACTATTATAAATACAATAATTATTATAAATATTAAATAAGATATTATTATTGCTGTTACCGAAAAAGAATAGACAATGTGAAATATAAAAAGAACTTTTATTAATCACCTCAGATAGTCACCACAACAAACCTAAATTGGTGACCCCGACGTGATTAATAAAAGTTCTTTTTATATTTCACATTGTCTATTCTTGTTCGGTAACAGCAATAATAATAATACACCATTTTATACCATCTTATTTAAGAACGCTTAGCTTGCACATCTGTACACGTACATTCGCGTACATGGTTACAGACGGACTGTGGACTGTGGAAAAGCAAAATGATGAGCGAGACTTGACACATACATACCTATGTGTGAGTCCCTACAAAGAAATAAAAAAATACCTTCAACAACCACAATTCATGGTCACAGTACATTCGATTCGAACTAAGCAAATCCGCTCCCCGTCGTTGTTGTACGTTAATTCTTTTTTCATTTCTCACGGGAAACGGGACTGCTTCACAGGATTCTGTGAGAATTCGATAACATCCGTAATGGTTATATCATGGGAATACTTTTTTATTTCTCCTTTGATCTTCAATTAATTCGGACGCTTA
The DNA here is from genome assembly GCA_035772565.1 of Antheraea assamensis. Taxonomy (NCBI): domain Eukaryota; kingdom Metazoa; phylum Arthropoda; class Insecta; order Lepidoptera; family Saturniidae; genus Antheraea; species Antheraea assamensis. Next base: position 95,030 of record JAQQSE010000342.1, read on the forward strand.
CTTCTGATTTAAGTGTAGTTAAATTAATCGCAAAGTTTACTCTTTTTTATCATATTCTGATTCTTAGTATGGATTTTAATATAACGAGAATTAAAGACTATATTATATTATTTATTACTAATGTTTTCAATATAGTTAAAATTTATTAAATTACTAGCTGACCCCGGCGAACTTCGTACCGCCTAACAGTCGATTTTTTTAATACTTATTATGCTATTCGGGATCATCGTATAAATGTTGACATTAATATTTATACAATACTAACGTCACTCAATTGTTTTGCCTTCCCGGAACCTCCCCACTAACACTTAAACTTTATGATATAGTACTAAAGTTCAAATTGAGTTTTAAGTATTATTACGAATCATTTGTATGGGAGTATAGAAAAGTGTTGTTTTTAGATTTTTTCAGGCATTTTTTTTTATTTTTCTCTCCGTAAGATCCATCCTCGTACTTCATGGAATATTCTAAAAAAAGAATTAGCGAAATCGGTTCAGCTGTTCTCGAGATTTGCGCTTAGCAACACATTCAGCGATTCATTTTTATATTATAGATAACTACATTATAAGTTATATGTAAATTAAATTGAATTATAATTTCAAATTTAAAACTTACATAGACATTTCTAAATAGGTGGTGGTTCTAAATTGGTTAGCGTGTTCGAGTACCGCATCCATTGGTTCTAATTATTGGGAATGAGGCGCAGTTCTTAAGATGGTAAATTAACACGTAAAACTAGAGGGGAACTGGCTCTCAAGTGCAACTACAGTATGCAACTGCAACTCGTTGGTGGTAGATAGCCAGGCAGTCTCAGAAAAAGGCCTACTGCCATACCACGGTTTTATCACGATGTTCTCCTTCACCGAAAGTTCCGGCGCATTTCTAAAAATTTTAACCTACGTCGATCAACGCGATGTCCTAACACGCTAACCACTAAGCCATCATTGTTTCAAATGATTATTAATTACAGTAATCTACATACCTATATATACAATATAAGCATTTAACTTTGTATACAACAAGACAGACTACTTACTATGAAATTAAATATGGCGGCTTGTAAAAACCTCCACGATTATTGTAATAACATATTCCTATAAAATGATTACACGTATTATAATAAAATGATTACATACACCTAACCACATTTACTTAATAAATTCCCAACGAATTCACATTCACGTGGGAAACGGTGCCGTCTCGTGGGAAGCAACCAGGGTGGCCAGATATAACATTTAAAAAATAAGGCAAACAGCAAACGAGTGTTCGATGTGACGTTTTATTGCGTTTTTTTTTTTTATAGTTATATTTTTAAACTGAAAAAATAGCTTGTTTACAAAAGTTGTGTGTTTATTTTTGTTATTCGCTTCAATCTCATCTTCGTAGTCCGATCACTGTAAAAATAAATTAAAAATTAATGTATTCGTTTTACTTAGGCATTTAAATGTTTATCTGTGAAAGATAAATATCAATTTGGTATTTTATTATTATTCAAAATTGTATTTTTTTTTAATTCTAATAAAGCTTCTATAAAGAAATCCAAAACCAAAATACAGATTTTTGCAAACAATTTGACTTGATCAAAATAATTAAAGTGTGATTTAAAAAAATCATCGAAATATAATATGTAAAAGAAAATTATATATATTCTATATCTGTAAATGCCACCAATATTTATAATTATCTTACAAATACCTTATAATTTTAGTAACATATTTTTATACGATGGTACTACAATTGAAAACATTAATTATTTATTTTTTAATTGTTATCCCTTTTTAATGTGTCCAACTATCTTGAACGCAAGCTACAGAAAAATCAAAACAGTCGGGGAAAGTCGATATATCTGGTCACCCTGAATATAACCGACCTTGCCCGTTGACCTCCCTTATTAACTGTGGTGTAGTGGAGCAAAAAACGCTTCCCTCGTGTATCAACGACGTTTCACACGCACATTTTTTTTTACATTATTAAAGTCATATCATTACCGTCTTTACGATTTTACTTTTTGTTTATTCTATGGAAGGTACCTCTTTTTTGTTTTCTTTTTTTTATCCTGAGTCAAAATTTCATGAGAAAGGAAATATTGTACATTAATATCGAATGATCTCTTTTTTTTTAATTCTGAAGGTAATGTGATCAAGAATAAACGTTTAATTGAATTATGTATTTTATAATTCTTTTGTTAATTTTTCTTTTTTTTATACCATATACGTTAGCGTTTGACCACAATCTCATCTGATTTAAAATGATGATGTGGTCTAAGACGGTATAGTCACGCAAAACTTAGAGGGACACTAACTCTTAAGTGCAACTGCCGGTACATACTAACTAACACTAACAGGTTTTCAACTTAAGGGTGGTAGCTATCCAGGCGTACTTAGAAAAAGCCCTACCACCAAGCTATGGTTTCATCACGATGCTTTCCTTTATCGAAAGCTTCCGACTCAGTCATTAGGACTTCGAATCTACGTCCCTCGACGCTGTGTCCGAGCATGCTATCAGCTAAGCCACCATCTCTACAATTTACATTTGATTCCATAAATTAACAAACTCTTTTTTTTTATTATTTGTTTTGATCATGATTTGTGAATTATTGTAATTACCAAAGTTGGTAAAATATATATAGAAAATCGTGAAAAAATTACACTGAATATATATGACACTCATAAAATCCAGTTTCTCATTTTTTTTCATACAAATAACAAATGTAAATGATTGATTCACAAATACATGCAAGTATATAAGGTCTCACGACCTTGCATCCGTGTGAATGTCGTTCTTATCAGGACCTTCGTATCGTACCAACACCTCATTTATGTTTTAGGGTTCCTTAAACGAAATGATTTAAATTTTGAATGAATACTGCAAACGATTTGTTCTTCTATGTATATATTAACGATGCATAAAAACGGAATTATATAATTTGTCATGTTTAAGTTGTCAATAGTCTTTACTTCCTTACTACATTAATATTACAAATGCGAATGTGAGTGTATTTATTTGTTACACTTTCACGCCTTAGCAAATAAATCGATCATTATAAAATTTTGCACACGCGATTGTCAGGGATACAAGAAAGGACAGGATACTTTTATCCAGAAAAAAGAACTACTCCTAAGGGCTAGATCAAGTCTACGTTATCACGAGCAAAGCCGCTGGTAAAAGCTAGTATTTTATAAAGTAAGTACTAGTTAGTTATATTTTAGCCGTGGGACTGAAATCGACTATGATTTCTTCGTAACACAAAAACTGTCATTATACCTAAACCTTTGTAAATTAACTCTTTCTTCTAAGGGAGCATTAATACAATTATTTGAATTAATGAATGAATACCTGTCTAACGTCTCTGAACAAAACATCATAGGAACTAATGACAAATTAAAAAACAATATTATTGAAGACAATATGCGGAACCTTTATCATAAAAATTGTTGGTTTAAAGAATTTTATTACCTCTGAACTTTATATCTTTCGATTCCCACAAGACGTATTTTCACATGAGAATGTAGGATTGTGGGAATATTTGACGCGTAGCGTAGGGGAGCTGACGCGTGCCGGCGTTTGTGTGGTTATCAGAGCATTTAATGCGGTGGGAATATTATGATAACAGTCATATATTAGGCAGACTATGACTGTATGTTTGACTCATGTTTTTTTAAGATACGAGATTTCATGCTAATCTATATATTTTAAGAAGCTGGTTGACTGACTCATTAAGAAGGCACCTCGGAAACTGCTGAAGCAAGAAACATAACCTTTGGACAGTAATTTCTTTTTGTTACCGTAGAGAACCGAAGGCAGCTATTTTTTTATTCAACCCCTAAGGTGATAAACACCGAGTGTCAAAGATTATACGGGAAATAAGAAAATCGTCACTCACTAACTTGTTATTTAGTACAATAACATTTATAATGAAATGTATGAATATACATTTGTTTCAGCATTTGCCAAATTTCATCCCTTAAGTGTGTACGATATGAGGTGAAATTTTTCATTAACACTTTTAAGTAGATGCTTATTATTTTATGGATTTAAAGCTTTAGAACAAATAATTACTTGATTTTTTTATTTTACTAAAATTTGGTTTATCTCCTAAGGATACATATTATCATACACCAAAGCGATTCAAATCACGAGCAGAAGCTAGTAACTATTTATTTTAACTAAGGGAAACTGTTGCGAGTTGTATTCATTCACCTAGGGACGTTTCTACTCTTTGTAACCGTAGCAAATGATTATTTTAGCATACAAATTGCAATATACATAATTAAAATAATAAAGGTCTGTCGTGCGCGCATCACGCAAAACTTCTATCGACTTCAATAATGTTTTCGTTTCATTTCTTAGTCACTTGGTTCTTATCGAAAAAAATAATTTATTGAAATATCTTCATGTTATACAAAGTTATTAAGGTTTTAAAAAACTATAATAGTTACAAGCACTACGCGTTCAGCTAAGTGTATTTTCTTGTCGCGGAGAAGTGGGGCAAACGGTGTGTTGCTTATGTTTTTTGCTCTGTACATAAAATATCACACAAGTAGGTATACCTATGGTAGAAAGGTTTTGTTTTGTTCTCTTGTTTTCCGAACTTGGTCAGTTTAGTTTAACCGAGTTGTCAAGTACAAAATACATGTTTGAGTTCGTTGAGGCACACATACTGGTACACATGCGTGCTTCGCTAATTCGTATATGTATGCGTAACTTGGCTAGGTTAGCTCAGACAGTTTCGCGTTGTTGTATCCAAGGCAACAGACAAAGCCGAGATTCGGCTACTTGAGCTTGTTGACAAGTACTCACCCTATTAGTCCGGTAAAGTTCTGGAGTTCCATCAGGACAACAGCAGCAAAGATATCAGCGAAGCGAAGCAGATCGAAATAAAAAAATAAAATATGGTGTTAACATAATAAACTACGCTGACGAAATCGCAGGTATCAGTTAGTTCAGGGATAAAACAGGATCATAAATGTTAGGCGAAACCGAAAAAGCACTAATATTAAAAGACAAACAAAAAACTTTTCCATGACATATCCTAATAAAAGTCGTAAATTTAATTTCTTCTTATCAAAAATAATCCAACATTTTCCCACGCATTCTAAATCCCACGGTCACCTACCGTGTAACAACGTGTTTCATAAACGAAAAACGAATGTTGCACGATTCTAATCTCTATATCTTTGCAATAAAAAACCAACAACGTATACTGAACAGCAAAATTAATTTGGTAAATTACCACCTCATCGTGTTCAAGCAGGACCTTTGAGAGTATAAATAGGGTAACATTTTTTTTATAATTTTCGTTTGATGTTTAGAATTTGTGAAATCAACAAGCCTTTACCTTTGGTATACATTTAGATGTCGCGTCGTCGTTGCTTAAAATTAGTGATTTAAATAATTGGACTTATCATAGACATGGATCTAATTTTTCTATTCGAGCCTCATCAAAAATACAGTGTGAACTGTTTAAATCAAACTCAAACCAAAAATACTTGATTAAATTCATGCTCTAAGAAGGTGCTTATCACTACATAGTATAAAACAAAGTGGCTTTCTCTGTCCCTATATCCCTATGTATGCTTAAATCTTTAAAACTACGCAGCGGATTTTGATGCGGTTTTTTTAATAGATAGAGTGATTGAAGAGGAAGGTTTATATGTATAATAAGATAAATTAAATAGTGGAGAAATACTGTTATTTTTGAGGTTACTCCAAATTGAACGCGTGCGGGCCACGGGCAGTAATGAATAAATCAAAACTACTAAATCGATTTTAATCATTTTTTTAGTGAATGGCAAAGGCTATATATTTTATACCCGTGCGGGCCGGTAGTGAACGATAAAATAACCACCAGTTCGGAAAACGACCTAGTCATCGAGAAGAACGGATAAGAAACTCGATCGGGTTAATCTCTTTAACGTACATATATTTATAATACGTTAACGCTACAATAGTTACGATATTGCAATCAAAGAATAATAATAAAGCAGATGTTTAAGACCTCGAGTGTCCTTCTCAGAAGTTTCGGAACTTCAAAAGATTTAGTTAGAGGCTTCTGCAAACTAATAACATCTTCTTATATATAAATAAATAACTTCTTAGACCATTCAGTTAATGATTTACGCAAGGATTATCTACAAGAAATACCACTGTATTCTGATGTACTGCAAAGTTATTAAAGTTTTAAAAAACTAGGAAATATGCACGGATATAGGACAAATTTTCTGAGTACTCTTCGATTTCATTTAGTTATGATTTTTATAGTAAACATAGGTATAATATATTGTTAAGATAATAAAGAACGAAGACGAAGTCGCGGGTATCATCTAGTAAACAATAATACGTTCTGTAAATATAATAACTGATTTTAAATGAAGCTATCGCGATAACCTTTTTTTAGATAAGGGCAGAAAGAAAAGACATTTATGAAACCACGATGCAAGTGAATTTTTTTTTCTGATCGTAGGTATTTAATTGATAATTTCCGGAAATATATTCAATGATGGGTATTGAAATCGCATTTTTAGTCTTTTTCAAAACTGAGCAAAATATTAATTTAAATCATTGAATCATTTAGAATTGAGCCATGGGTCCCGCCATATTGCCCTTCACTTTGCCCCAATTCTGTGGCCGGCGGTAGTTCGACATGCAATAGATGAAAAAATTTAAGGCCATTTAAAAAAAGTTTCACTTAAAAAAATTGATCAAAATCTATCCAATACTATTTTTAACAAAGAGATGCGCTCACAAAAAGTAGACCTATATCATTTTATTTATATATAGGTATAGAAGAATACAATTGGAATAAAACCGTTGAATTCATAAAACAGAGTGCTAATAGCGTACGCGCGCGCTTACAATTTATTCCTGTTTCACAAGTTATTAATCCCCTTTCCCATCAGCGCATTCCGAGGCACGTTCGAGATAGGTAGTTTATTAAAACCAAAAAAAAAAATATCAACTCCGTAAAATCGTCGCAGTACAGTCTGTTTGCACGGAACGCGGGGCGCGCGCTCCGGCTCGTTTGCGCCGAACGATGATTGAAAAGAAAATATTGCCAGTAGTTACGATAGTTCAAATTTCAATTCGTGCAACTGCAGTCGAATTGATATTTAAGTGGAAAATGTATTATGTAGGTGATCTTTTATAGACATTTCCTCTTATTGATATTAACCATAACTACAAGTCTTTTTTTTTATATACTTTATAGGTTTGCGCTTGACCACAATAATATCTGATGTTAAATGATGATGTGGTCTAAGATGGTAATCACGCTAAGCTAGAGAAAGACTGGCTCTCAAGTGCAGCTGCCGGAGCACACCAACAGGTGCTTGGCGGATGATTTTCAACTTGAGGGTGGTAGCTAGCCAGACGGACTTAGAAAAAGCCCTACCACCATGCTATGATTTCAACACGATGTTTTCCTTCACCGAAAGCTCCGACGCAGGTGCCAGGATTCGTACCTACGTCCTTCGACTCTGTATAGAATATAAAAAAAACATTTCTCTTAGATTCGGTATGTTTCAATTATTTTATTAGCTTGTCAGTTTTGATTTTAATTAGATACTCTATAATATATGGTCTTACATAGAAAAATATAAGACAAGAATAGCTTTAAGACTAAAACAGAATCATGAAACTTTCTTACACAATATCGCTACGTTAAAATGCGAAGTGGCAACGCGAATTCATTTAAAAATTTCGTTTCCATCTTTTTCAACGTCAACCGAACGCAGGGGTCCATAAATTAAGGTGTTCAGGGCTCTCGAAAGAAGTCAATTCGTTCCTTAAACTCGTCGATGGCGATAATTAAAACCTACGGCGAATAAGTAACACTCATCTTTTAAATTGTACGCTTTCAATTGTTATTAAGCTGCCATCCCGAGCCCGCGCCGCGCCGTAGCGAAGATAATTTAGTATTTTGAACTTATATCAACCTCTTCTTATATCCGAAGCTACAGGTAAAACGTTAAATATTGAATAGGTCAAAGTATTGGCGAGCTTCGACGATATTAAAAAAAATGCGTGAACACAACGCTTCGATTTGTGGCCTGCAGATATGCTGTATTAAAAAAAATATATATATTCTAAAGTAAGAAACCATATAGCAGTTTATTTAAAAATAAGTTTGTGACGACAATGTTAATTCAGGGACATTAGAATTATGTACATAGACAAATGAATGCGTAAACAATATATAGTTATTTTAATAGGTAATGATGCCAAAATTCTCACTTTTAACACAAAAATTATATAGTAACTTTTGATGATACGATAACACCAATATAACACAAAAACAACATTTTTTTTGTAAAGCTTGCTCCATATAAAAATAATGCTATAAAATGATATACAGAAACTATGGTATATTCTGGAAAGAATATAAATCCTGTAATACTAAATATATTCTCAACATAATTACTTATAATTGGAGTTAGTTATCTTATATTGAATGTAGTTTTAACGTCAGATTTATCAACATTTATCAAACTTTAAAGAATGAATCTTAATTATAACATTTAATGTCAATAGACGAACGACGCTGTACTTATTTTGCCTAAAGTTGAGGAATCCTAAGTAGCATTTCAGTTTATATTTTTATTAAATAAACTCGTTGAGTGCACTTTATGACTTGAAAAAGCTAGTGAATTAATCACTTCGTAGATTCCAAGCATGAGACTAGTTACTGAGTTTCTTTTGAATTTGATTTTGTCATTTTAATATTATTTGCTCCACGCAAAAAGGATAATTTTGACGGCCTTACCCCTAATACAAATACATCATACGAAGTCAATAGAACAGACAATATTATTTTGATATACGTTTGCATAAATTATTTACTTTTTGCTAATGCTTTAATTTATGCAAAACCATATTAAAAAAAATTAACGCGTATGTTTTATTGAAACAAAATGTTATAAAATTTAAAATCGTCACTATAGTTTTTCATCAATTTATCTATTATAACTTACTTAACTAATATAACTTATATAAAACCAATTGATTACTTGGTTTTAATCCAAACTCTCATCTTCTCTTCTCTTCTTCTGCCTAGCGTTTTCCCGGCTCGGTGCCAGGGTCCGCTTTCCTACTTGGCTTACTCCACTTTGCCCGGTCTTAGGCATCCTTTTCTGTGAGCTCATTCTCCTTCATGTCCGACATCACGTTTTTTGGGCCTGCCCGAGATCTAAACCGTTGTACGGTGATGTTGAGACATCTGTTCCCGACGTAATCTTCTGGCCTGCGATTTATGTGACCATACCAGCGAAGACGACATTCCTGTAGCTTATCCGCGACGTCATGGACTCCAAGGCTGCCCCGGATGTGTTCGTTACGAATGTGACAATATGTACTTCAAATGAAATATGATTCTTAATTATCCACGAGGAAGTTTTTTATTCCCATTATAAAATAAAATAAATATAGAGATTAAAACTCATTATACAGTATCCATTGAATACTGAATTGAGAGAAGTAACTTCTGTTATTGCGTTGAATCAGTATTATTCAAATCCGAAGAAGGAAAATGTCCAATAAAAATGCAAAGAGGAGTTCTTTCTTCGTACTAACTAAATAGCCGTGTTAAAGGTGTGGTGTCAATATCAGCTGATGGTTTCTATTTTAAATGTTAGTTTTACTAATGTTACGAGAATCATTGTATTATTAGTGACCATAGTAATATCACAAGCGGCCCTCAAGAACAATAAAATATTTTATTAGACCATAACCGCTTTAAAACAAGCCACACCCATTACGTCTCTGAGTACATTATGAACTAAATTTTTGTGATGTAATTGACGATTTCGCGTCCTCCGTGGCTTAACTTCAAAATTTCCATTTAATAATATTTCAAAACGAAATAATTTTTAAACCATAAAAAACAATTCTAATCTTTCACAATTTTAAAAGGATTTAAAAAAAAAGCAGGTCCCACCGAGATTTGAACTCGGATCGTTGGATTCAGAGTCCAAAGTGCTAACCATTACACCATGGGACCGATATTGAACGGTCAAAAGATTCGGACACAACCTATACTAGTATTAATACGCATGACAAATATTCATCTTTATCACACCTAGCTTGCTATTCCATTCGCACTACAAAGTAGCACGTTCAATAAGGTGAATGTGCTCTGGCCGTCACAACATAGTACGCGTACAATATCACAAATGTTACCTTGTATCTTTCGCAATCGTATTTCGTAGACTTACTTAGAACACTTATTATTACTTATTATAATAAAATATCTTCGATATTTAGAGTACTGTAAATACATACAGGAATAATATGAAATTGTATTTATTATGGATAAAAAATATGTCTCAAAGTATATAGGTTGTCATAGGACAAATACTTGTTTACATTTTAGGTTATCTTATTATTGAAATGTGAAAATATCTTTGCTTATTGTTTAATGAGGCTCGACGCCCGACTAGACGGACATTGAGTGGTCATGTAGTACATAATAACTCAAAATGGACGGATAGTAAGAATTAGTCGACCGATACTTTTTCTTACAATCTTGGGGCTAAATGTAAAAAATAAAGCAATTTTTCGTAGAGAAGACAAATGATGGTTCTGAAATTCGGTAATATTCAGGCGAGTTAACCTTTTTTATATGAATATTATAGGAATAGTAGGCATGTATGCGAACACAATTTTTTTAATGATATTTGCTTATCAAGTTATAGGCTTATACAGAATAATCCTATTTGAAATGTTAAAGTAGTTTACAATGAAATAACAAATTTATCGAGGAATATCGAAATTTCTAGATTATTTAGACAATATTGTCAACACCACACTCTGAAAAAATTCGCAAAAAGGAGGTTATGTAAAGAGGTTATATTAATGTCACTATAATTTATTATTATAGTCCTTGTCATCTTTTCGGCAACTCTGAAAATAGCCGTAAATTGCGGCTTGTGCATAATATAATCAACAGTTTAATACAAAACAAAGTATAAATATTATTATAGGATCTAAAAATGGCATTTGTTTATCCATAAGTTGTCTCCATGTTATACATATAGTATAATATATATTTATACCTACATATAATTCGAATGGTCAAAAAGTTTGGCGCGAAATGTAGATATTGATTGGTTGTGCTTATTAAGTTTATAATGGGAGAATATTATGAGACGCATCAATCATGAGCTAACCCCTGGACTGTCCAAAACCATGAAGGTTTAAGTTCCAATCAAACGAATGTAAACCTCATGAGGCACAGATCAACAGACTGTTGTCTCCATAAGCTGATTGATTGATTTATTACAAAACTTACATAAATAAAAAATTATGTTTTATAAAATTGTAATTAATAGGTAAAATGTATTTTTTCATTTATACAAACTATTTTTTACTAAGCCATGAAATTCACAATATAGGATATCGGGAAATTAAAAAAAAACATAATACGCCATTTTGAGTAAAATTTTGGGTTTTAAAAAATCAACCGAGGGGTTAAACCATTATGAAATTAAACGGCAAGGTAAGGTAATACGAAATGAGGGATTGGCAAAGATACCTACATATTTTTTGGAGCCGGGAGCTGTCAGATATCAGCACAGACTAAAAATATAGTTTCGATAACATTATTATTATTATTGAATTGACTTCTAAAAATAAATATGTATCAATTATAAGATTTATTTTTATTATGATAAGCGTATCTTATTTCTAGCCTTAAATTCATAGAGATATACATACGTAATCTATTTGATTGAATTAGTTATCTTGTACTTGCGTTGTTCTATTATTTATTGTTTGAATTAAATACATTGACCTATCATGTAGCCTATAATCTATACTCACTCTTTATCTTACTTTTTAGTTTTTTCATGTCCGAAATCATTTAGAGCACTCAATAGACATAGATATTCGTGTGTAATTGAAGGACAGTCATAATATTATTAAAATGTGGGTAATATTTATTTACACACTTTTTATTTACTTACTTTGTCTTTAGCCCACTCGATAATGAGTGAAATGATTAACATTGTGTACCGACTAGTCACTTTGGCCAATATTAGTCGAGATAAACCAGACCTAAAACATTGCCCGTCAAATGTTTCGTTGTGTCACATTGCTCTCACCGATTACACGATTGTGACGTCACTTTAAGTTCGTTTCGTGACTGTTTATAGCGTGTAAAGAAATACGTTTACAAATATATATTCTAGGAGCTTCGTAGTATAGTCATTCTCATTTCTGAATAATTTTTCGAAAGTTGTCTTTAAGTCGATATCCTGGTTAATTTTGTTTAATTAATTTTAACAGCGTATAATTCACCTCTTTATAGGTTTGTTATTAAACGGATACAGATAATATATATAACATATACTGCGTCCGTACTATGGACTGACTACTATTTATCCCGTTCTAAGTCACCATTAGTTGGAGGTATCAGCTGTTCATGCATCTTGATTATTATGTGCTATCATCTTTGGTTGAATGTCTTAGAAGACGAGCGACGATTAGGGAGAGTAGTCCGATAAAGCTGTAGAGGCCTGTCAAGCCGAAAGAGAATTCGTAACTATATTCAGTATTGCATTTCTATATCGACTAACGTTTTTATTCGATTGCGTTTGGCTTAATGAACGATCAAACCATAACCATGACGTCACTATGGATGATGTCATACTTGTACATGAACTTTATTTTACCTTCGCTCCGACATATATAATTTGAATGACAAGCGACTCTTTTTAGTGACAAATTTATTATAAAGTATATTTTTTTGGAGTATCCTTTTGTAGACTTGGTGAATCATAGATCAAGAATACATTTATTTTATATCAAAGTCATTTCGTTATATCTACGTGGATATCATTGATTGATTGATGTAGGTAGCATTATTAGTATTATATTAGTGGCGCGGCATATATGTTGGAATTGAATACTTATAGCTGTTTTTTTTGTAGTATCTAACTAATTATTGCTTAACACAGGTAGATATTTAATTGTCAATTATAACGGTAATATTAATTACGTTCTTGTGTTATTTTACAGCATTTGTTATTATATATTGTCTTCAATTAATCTGCTGTCGAGCAATTCGGTACTTTGTATCATATTTCTATTTTTAACTATGATAAGATAATGAAATGAATAATCGTTGATCGTATCTTCACTTTCGGGTGCAAGCGACGCGAAATGCTCCCCCATTCTCACCTATTGATTGTTGCATAATGCTTGCTTGAGGTGGTTCGTATCTTCCCCCATTCTCACCTATTGATTGTTGCATAATGCTTGCTTGAGGTGGTTCGTATCTTAACTTTCGGGTACGAACGGCGTAAAATGCTCCCCCATTCTCACCTATTATTGATTGTTGCATAAGGCTTGCTCGAGATGCTGGCCTAATTTTTACAATCGACCGCGCGCGCCTCACATAACCCTCCTTGGAATTATTTTGTCCTACGATTATATATGTGGGAAAAATATGTAACTTTTGATTTCTCTACATTTACTAGGATGATGTGGGCTGAAGAGATAATTATATTAATTGTTTCCTCCAGGCAACAATTTTGTTAAGCAATGGTACGCATACATGCTGACATCCATTACTATGTTATTATAGTACCTAATAATGCTTTAATTCCAACTGTTCGTTCAATTTGTTTTTACAAATTTAAACAATAATTCGTTGTGTTTTATTTAATATAATTATACGCTACTTTTAGACTAATTATATTATTAATATCAGTGGTCGTCCAGTCGACCATAATAAGGGGTACAGAGTTCTTTTATCTGTATTGTGAATTGTGAACGTCAAGAGCGTGAAATATAGCGAATAGAAATTTATAATTAATGGCTTCGACTCATCGATTGTATGGAAAAGAAAAACGAAGTATTTCAATTTTTCACTGATAACATTAAAACTATTCAATAGCTATTGAATAAATAAATTTGGCTCCAAAATAAAATGAAAAATATACCGAAAAATATACCGAAAAAAATTATCTTCGCTTATCTATAAAGTGTTTTTTTTATATATTATAGGGGGCAAACGAACAGGTGGGTCACCTGATGGTAAGTGATCACCGCCGTCCATAGACACTAGCAACACCAGGGGAGTCGCAAGTGCTTTGCCGGCCTTTTAAATATGTGGGCCTCCGGCGCTCTCACTGACCGAACGAAACGCAACAGTGCAAGCACTGTTACTTCACGTCGGTTTTCTGTGAGAGGGTGGTACTACCCCGGGCGAGCCGACCCATTCATGCTGAAACCAGTAATAGCTTCAGCGTAGCTCTACCACCTTTAAAAAAAGTGTTAGAAGATTATGTAGTCTGTATTACAATTTAAGTTATTAAGTGTAAATTATTTGGCGAATGCGCTTAATTATACGACATTTTAATTGGATTTCCCACTTTGTATAAGCTTATGTTCATAGCAATAATACAATACTCCACACAAGGATTCCGGAACCAATTATTTGATATGAATGCATATAATAAACCTATTAATAGTAATCCAACTGACCCGTGCAGCGTTTCAAACCGATATTAACCGGAACTTTGTGTCATGATTTCTATTTTTGTTAATTGATTTTAATAAAATAATATTGCCTTTATAATATATTTTTATTAACTAAAATGATATTCAAATGATTTAAACTGACTTCAGTGAGCTTCCTGTTGTCACTTTTAGTATTTATTTAGTCTTTCAATTTATCGGTCCCCGGTAATGCATTATTCGTATTCTAATGTCGTCAGCGACAAAGGTGGGATAGTTAGTTCTTGTTCACCCATCGGACGAAAAGCTCGATAACAAATAAGTATTTGCTAAACTATAAAGTTAATAAAAGGTGTTTAGTAAATCGGTTCTAAAGAAAAAAGAGATTTTTAAATAGGTTATTATTTTGATAATATTTGTGTTTTGTTCAATTAAATGAAATGTGTATATACAAATGGTTAATTGTTATAAATGTATTAACAATATAACCTAAAGACATATGACGTATGGACATGGTCTTGACAGGCCTCTACAGCTTCACCGGACTACACGACATATTATAGAGTTAGTGTGTGCTTGATATAGGAATATTTACATATATTTTTTTCTTTCTTAACCCTAATTTTGTGACCGTTCCTTTCAGCTGTATAGTCTACAGCTGTATCATCATCATCATCATCTTACCTTTATCCCACCTAAGTAGGGTCGGCACAACATGTTTTCCTTTTCCACTCTCCGCTGTCAGATGTCATCTCAGTATTCACACTTTTTATACACATATCGTTTTTCACACAATCCATCCACACCTTTTTCGGTCTTCCTCTACTCCTATATCCATCCACTTTCAAACTCAAAACTTTTCTTGTTACATGACTTTCATCTCTTCTCATAATATGCCCGTACCATGCTAACCTACTACTCCTCAACTTCTCTGTCACTGGTGCTATTTTCAAACTTCCTCTGATATACTCATTCTTAATCTTATCCATCCTTGTTACACCACACATCCATCTTAACATTCGCATTTCTGCCACATGTAATCTTTTCTCATCCGTCTCTTTCGTAGCCCAGCACTCGGATCCATATAACACGGCTGGTCTTATTATAGTTTTATACACCTTCCCCTTGAGTTTCAACGGCATTCATGGGTCACAAACCACCCCAGACACCTTTCGCCAATTCATCCACCCTGCATTTACCCTATTCCTCACGTCCTTGTCTATTCCACCGTCATTTTGGATTAATGAGCCGAGGTACCGAAAATTGGAGCAGGCTGGTAAGAATACACCGTTTAAGGTAATATGACAAAAACTGGATGGACCTCCGAAGTCACAGAACAAATTTTCAGTTTTCATCCCACTAATCTTTAAACCAAAATTCTCCAATTTCTGTTGCCATTTCTCCAGCCTACTCTGGACCTCGGCAGCATTTTCACCAACAAGAACAATATCATCAGCGAATAGCATACACCAAGGTGCTTCCTCCTGTATGTCTGATGTTATTGCATCCATGACAAGAAGGAATAGATAAGGACATATATTATATATATGTATATTAAGTCTACAGCTGTATATTCTCAAAAAAAATACAAAACAGTTACTTTCGCCAACGATGATTTCAGTATATATCAATTTTTTTTTGTTATATTAAAACTTAAGTTTTTGTATATAAAAAAAATTGATGGCGATTTATCGAAACCAAGACAAATACAAAAAATACTTTATTTAATTTAGGCCACTGAGAGAGCACAAACTTCAAAACTACCAATAAAAAGTATAATTAAATTGTATAGGTACCTACTATTATTTTTACGTAAGCTTTTAACATCAAAAAACGTTACTCTAATCTTTAATACACTAAAGGAGACGTTGATAGTAATAAGAAAATAATAACTTCGTTAAATATTATGTAACACAAAATTAAATTTACACGGCCTACATTTCAAACGGATATTTTCTTTTTTATTTCTAACTGATTACACGATGTCGACCAGACGACGGGTCCTTATAGCTACACGGGACTTTCTTGGACGAGTACTAAGAGCACTCAGCTGTATGGCAACAAGCTTAAGTGACTTTTTTTTCTTTTTTTTTATATTATAGGGGGCAAACGAACAGGTGGGTCACCTGATGATAAGTGATCACCACCGTCCATAGACACTAGCAACACCAGGGGAGTCGCAAGTGCGTTGCCGGCCTTTTAAATATATGGGCCTCCGGCGATCTCACTGACCGAACGAAACGCAACAGTGCAAGCACTGTTACTTCACGTCGGTTTTCTGTGAGAGGGTGGTACTACCCCGAGCGAGCCGACCCATTCATGCTGAAACCAGTAATAGCTTCAGCGTAGCTCTACCACCTACAAGACTGAACCTCGGCTTGATTGTAACACCACGAATCGTAATCATCAGCATCATCAACCCGTAAGAGACCCACTGCAGGGCCATAAGCCTCTCTCTGAAAGCATCTATGGGCATAATCACAACGCCAGCTCACTACGTATGGGCGATTTCAAATTCTGAAAAAACCACAATTCTATATTTTTCTCACATACGGTGATACTATAAGAACATTTCTCAGGTCCAGGTTTCGTCACGAGGCTTCTTTCACAGTCCGCCGATAGTGTTACACATCGGATTGATGTTCCACCGGTCAAACCACTAGACCACCACGACTACATAGTTTAGCATAGACATCGCGAATATGTCGACGCTAAATTAGTCATGCAAAGGTATAAAATCGTAGCGGCTATTTATGCTACAGATAAAATAAATTGAACTACGTAAAAAAAACAATTAATTTTGTATAAATAATTTTAATTCATGGTTCACAATGTGTCCACAAGGTATAATTATATTCTAATGTATTAAATATGAATAGTACATTAAAACTTTATGTTTTAACTCTAAAACAATTAGTTAGAAGATAATTAACGCAACGAAACGTTAATAAGACTAAAACAAAACAATCGTTTCACCGTACAGAAACACGAATGCAGACGAAATGCCAAAGTGATCGGTACAAAGCGCCACATCGATTCGATTTGTCGAGTTGAACCGAACCGCAAATTGATTGCAACCGATTGCTATTAATTCAAACGATTACTGTTGGCCCGTTACACAGTCGCGTGTCAATGTATCCGAATTAAGGTATTATACGCCTTGCTTATTAATCTCGTATAATTTGCATATGTAACTCTATACGAATATTAGTATCATTTATTTATAAACTATCCTGTGTCCGCGATTTCGTTCAACATAGTTTTGATGTTGTAATAGGTTTTCGCGTTTGAGCACACTCACATAATTTGCAGAAAATAAAATCAACATATAGAATGAAGACCCCAATACTACTTTTTTACTTTTGAAATAGCAAAATTAAGGTTATGCAACGGTGTAATAGACAGCGGCCTTTAAGTTATATACGTATAAATTTTCAATAGTAATTCTGTCCCATTGTACAAACTTCGAGAATAAAGTAGGAAACTCGAGCAATTAAGTCGATTGTGAGTATTTATTATGTATTGTATACATACATGAAGGAGCGATGAGATATTAAAAGAGTAGCGATTATTTTCTAGTTTGGTATCGAGGTAACGCCGACTTTATCTGTTACATTTTAATTCAATTAATAAAATTAATTCTTATAAAATAATAGAGGTTATATAAATGTTATGAATTTATTCACGAAATAATTTACTACAAATTCTTTAAAAATCAATTGCTAAATGTGTCAAATAAATGTTAGAAAAATCGTACGCCAAAGTTAAAATTTCAGGTTAAATATCTACATATAAAACTTAAATGAAAAAATGAGACAGGAAACAGTATGGACATCTTCAAAAATATTGACAGAATTGATAGCTGGATGTTCAATTGTTCAGTTGCCATTTTATTTAATTACATGGTCATACTATATAGGAAACATTTGGTCTCATTTTAAATAAACGTATACGAAATACGTAAAAGCTATAATTACTTTATGTAGTACCAATACTTTATAATACACTAGATCGTTTACTTTCAAATATGGGTAGCATATTTTTTATTATTACAATCGATTTTAATCGATATAGTTTACGAGTGGTGTCGATATTTTATAATCTGTGTTTTAGCTGACGCGCAAAAAATCATTAGTATGTCAACGGAGACAGTAAAGTGTAATAATTGTTGTACGTTAACTTTACTATTAAGAAATATGATACTCGATAGGCGTGTAAATAACAAATATTCTACCGCTAGCTTTTGCTCGCGGCTTCGCTCACATTAATATACATTTGATTTATACCTCGGAAATAGTACATTATTTCTTGATGTAAAGTGCCCTCTATGTCCTTTTCTGTACCCCTGACAACGTGTATCCAAAATTTCATAGACGTGATAGCGTAACAAGCAAACTCACATTTGCATTTATAGTATTAGTTATAAAGTTAACGGTATTAAATTTGTTTAAAATATATATATACACTAGCTGACTCTCGTCCGGTTCGTTGGGCAATCAAAAAATGTTGACATTTGAAAAAAAATAACAAATTTTTGGTTAATCCGTCTTTAGCCAACCCAAACATACTGGATGATTTACCCACTCGAGAACATGTCACGCTTAATTGCCCCTGTGAAAACACGGTGTGGCCAAATCTGAGCCACAAACAGGCGTCGTTTGGTCTCATCCCTACTCCGTACTCTATGCCGGGTGAATAGTGACTCCGGTAGTCGCCTGACGGGGGGATAACTAATCGATTTATAATTGATCATTTATCAACCACTGAGAGTTGAAGATTATTACAGTACTAATATCGCTAAAAAAATGGGGGTTTGTGGGAAGAGGCTGAAAATGTAGGGTAGTATGTTCTTTAATACCATATCATAAGAAAATATCAGAACAATAAAAAAAAATTGTTTTGGGTGGGCCACCATTATCACTTAGAGGTATGAAAAATAGATTACGACCGATTCTCAGACCTACCGAATTAATAAAAATCGGTCAAGCCGTTTCAGAGAAGTACGGCAAGATGACACGAGAATTTTATATATAAGATATAAAATACGACTAAATTATTCTCCAACTTTTAAATAACGAAACAGTAATAAAAAAGTAAATTACTGAAAGACATTAATCTGCGTTCGCGTTTAAGCTCGACGATTAGTCTTTTCGCCGCAGGTCGCTTGAAAAAAAGTTAGCACTAAGTGCTCTTACTTTAAGTGGATTTGGCAGGGTCAGGCTGTTTCCTGGCCGTAGTGATTCATTATACTGACTCCAGAGATATTTAAAAGCTTAATTAATAAAAGTATTTCTCGAATATGATGATGACACTTTAGTTAACAATTTTCAATTAATTAATTCAAATAAAATCACTATCCACGTCTGTTTGTGTGTTCCTTTAGATCTTTTAAATTACGAAACGAATAAAAAATCAAAAAATACTTTATTTAATTTAGGCGCTAAGAAGGCTCTAATGGACGTCAAAGCTACCACCGGTTCGGAAAACAACCCAATCATCGAGAAGTACCGGCAAGAAACTCGATCGACGTTTATCTTTTTAACATTTATGTATATTTAAAATACATTTCACATCACAATCATTTTTAGTGGATGCACAGAGAGGAGTGAATTCCCGACATCACTAATCGTTCACATATTGATCCACTCTATAATAGCCCTTTGACACCAAAACCCGTTTGACATGGCGCTTAAATTTACAGTCCGGCAAATTGATAATATGTGTTACAGACTTCCAGCGCAGGAAGCACTAATTAAAAATAGTATTAGGAAATGATTTGTTCATTAGAATTAATGATAATTTCCATTGATTAGTATTCCAGTATAAAAGGTAATATTAGTGTTCAGTATAAATTATTAAATAGTTCGTTACATGATTTGTCTATAAACAGCCGGTGTGTCATATTGTTTAGGAGGAATCGTGTCGTAACCAACGTCAAGTTCAGTTGTATGGGTAAACACTGCCCGATTGTATTGAAATTATTATAAGAGTGTAATCGTATTCTATATTGTTGCTATCCTGATTATCTGCTGTTGTTTACATATGCTTCGTGGCTTTGTCATATTGTTTGAATCTTGGCACAGTTCTTTACATCTCATAACGATAGGAAGTAGGGAAAATTATAATATTGTAATCGAATAAGTCTTGTAGTTAACCGTAACTGGCAACATATAAAAGCACCGTATTTTTAAATATGTATAGTCCGCGTCAAACTTTATGACCGCTCTGAAGTAGATGCGCAGAACACAAATTTAGATACCAGAGGGACGGAGAAGAGGTAAAGGCGGAGCAGGCTCACCCGTAGCGCTTTCCTCACCCCCTATTGCACCTATTGCGACACGTGTTTTAGTGTGTGTGCTAGTTGCAGTGCAGTGAAATTCAGAATAATTTCGTTGGTGTCATTTATATATTATTGTTATTTTAAATATTTTCTTTTCCTTGCTGATATTTGTTATTTTCGATATTTTTCACTTTATTGTTACTTATTATTAGTAGTTATAATTAGAACACCCATCCACTTTGAAATATGATGTCTCTATGGAAACCGTTGTCACATTATGTATGAATAAAGGTTTATTACAAATTATTTATTTATTACGAATTTATTTAATATATTTATAGTAAGGATTAATAAATGCTAATTTTAAATTCCTGTAATAATATTTTGATTTTGTATTGTATTAACCTCTTGACTGTATTATGAGCAAGACCAAATTTAAAAATATATTCAGAGCGGCCAAAAAGATTGACGTGGACTTTATGTTTATGTTTTGCTTTCAGTCTTACGTGTCAGTGGTATATATAATGTATCTCTTATATATTATATATAAATAAAACTTTTTTTCATATTCGATAGACGACAGTAAGTAACACTTTGCTGACTTTAGCAAAAACTTAAAACATACGTCAACATAATATAGTACTGTATTGTATATCTCAGAAATATCTATCCTACACTCAATAACGCGTTCCCGGGAAATATTAACACGACCAGTGTATAAACTACTTATTAGACGCTTGGTCCTTATCTAAAAAAATATCATGGTGTCGTTATTCTATATAATGGTTTTAAAGTTTTAATAACTGTTTTTTTTTTTTTTTTTATAAACGCTAATGCACAAGCGCGTGGCACATGAAAAGGAAAGAAAACGGTAACGTTGATTATAAGGAAATTTCGTAAGCAAAGTGTATTTATACTTACAATTTATTTAATGTTCTCCTCTGTACATGAAATACATAGTTGAATTAGTAAACAGCTGGTCTACAACATTTATACACTCTTTGCCAGGAATACATGGATAAAATTCAAACTTAGAAGCATAATAAATTATTATCTAATTTCGTTCTGTTCGTGTGACATTAGAACGACGTAGGTAATATTATAATAACATACGTAAATAAAACGCTTAATATTAATTGAGTATTAAGAAATTATACAAAAATAAATCGGTCACATTTCAAGCGGTAAGCATACATTTTAATTTTTTACTAGAAGGTCTTAGAGTAATCCGTTGCCTCGCTATAAAGGTCCAAGGAGGGAATATTAAATGAGGTCTTAGCATTTATTAATGCAGAGCTGCAAGCGAACGACGAGAACTGAAGTATTAGTACACCTGGCTTGAACACGGGCTTCAGTTTAAGCCGGCGTCGGTATAGCCTGACGAGCTCCTAGAGGCATTTTTAAATAATCCAATATGATGTCGTACAAAGAAGTATTACTTTTAAAATGTTAATACCCAAGGTTTCTTGGCCTATTTTGAGATTCAATTTGTAAATTGGATAAGCTTTAACGGGAATAGAAATAGTGAACACGAACGCAGTAGCTGGTGATTACTGAGGTAATATAAAGTAAATCTATTAAGTAAGGCAACATTAGATAATTATTATCTTCCTTTTCGATCTACATTTATCCATTATGTATATATAAAAACAAGTCGTGCTAGTACGTCGTTGACATCCTGAAACATTGAGCCGCGTTGTGACATGATTAAGTAAGCAATAATAGCAAATAGCAATATCTTAGAGTTGTAGTCCGGTGAAACTGTAGCAAGTCCTACGAAGCCAACAGTGTAGGTCAGTTATAAAGCTACAGGAAACCCATGGGTGTTTTTTTACCTTGGAACATCAAGTTCTATGAGTTTTTATTTTCTAAATATGATTAAATAAATATTATATGTATCATATATTACACGAATAATCAATACCTATACTCGCACTATACGGTTTTAGCATGTGTTGTTATCAATAATTACATCAGCTTTTTGCGATATTCCTTTGTCATAATGATTGCCCACTAATTTGATTTATTATCTAGCTTGCTACGCCAAGTGAATCATTGACGAGAGTATTCACTAAATATTTGAAAATATGACTCCTGTGTTGTTCTTATACGTAATACTCATTAATATGCTTTATATTTGAGCATAAAGCAAAGGTTTTAGCTACTTATCGACAATGGAAATGCTAATTAACTAACGTGTATTTGACAAACTTTACATGTTAGTCAATATTCTTTCCACGGACGATATGTGTCTAGCTAATTATGTTAAAGTAATTATAGATGTGATTGTAGTTTTTAAACTAGACCTAAAAACATTAATCGTTTTAGATATTGAATAATAAAAAAGGTGGTATTCGGAAAACTCGTAAAATTCGATTAACTCGAATAGTACGGGTAGTGTGGTATTCGTAAAACTGGAATTGAAAAATCGAACTAATATAACATGCTCTATTCGTGACGTCATATGTAAACTGAAACTGTAACGAAGAAAAGAATCCTTCAAACTGGTTCACATCTGACTAAGATGTCAAATTAATACACGATATAAAAAAACAGCCGTACATAAAACATTCTCCGGTTTGGAAGATCGTTTAAAACTAAAATGTTTCATTTATTAAACTTATTTAAGGTAAAGATTTTAAACAGATAAATTTACAATTTCGAAAGTGCTGTATTCAATTAATAATGTCTAAATTATAAATTACAAGATAAGTGACGTCACATTCAGTTAAGAGTAGATGTGATGTGTTTGCTCCAAAAGTCATGAAATTCCTGTGAATTATGGATGACTCTAAGCATCAATTACCGAAGAACAATTACCAAGAAAGCAGCTTTTTTTTAATATATATTATAGGGGGCAAACGAACAGGTGGGTCACCTGATGGTAAGTGATCACCGCCGTCCATAGACACTAGCAACACCAGGGGAGTCGCAAGTGCGTTGCCGGCCTTTTAAATATGTGGGCCTTCGGCACTCTCACTGGCCGAACGAAACGCAACAGTGCAACCACTGTTACTTCACCTCGGTTTTCTGTGAGAGGGCGGTACTACCCCGGGCGGGCCGACCCATTCATGCTGAAACCAGTAATAGCTTCAGCGTAGCTCTACCACCTACAGAAGCAGCTTTACAAACATACGTTTCGTTTAGAAAAAATAATCTTAAATATAAAGGACACGGTATATGAAGACTGAAGCGATGATGGTCAAGCTGATGGCGTGTTCGGATGCCACGTTGATCTACGTAGGTCGAAATCCTTGCGAATAAACCGGAACTTTGACGAAGAAAAACATCGTTGTGTGACCATATCTGTTACTGTGTCCTGATA
Organism: Antheraea assamensis; assembly: GCA_035772565.1. Lineage (NCBI taxonomy): Eukaryota > Metazoa > Arthropoda > Insecta > Lepidoptera > Saturniidae > Antheraea > Antheraea assamensis. The sequence goes on from JAQQSE010000342.1 coordinate 119,089, forward strand.
GCTGCAATTGCGAGCCAGTCCCTCTGTAGGCTTAGCACGTTTACCATCTTAGACCGCATCGTCATTTAACTGAAATTGTGGTCAAACGCAAAAATTTATAAAGTATCAAAAAAATCTAGCAATGGGTATAGATGTGGCATATTTCACTTGAGGTAGAAGAGTACAGTTGCTTACTCCATTACATTGAACTATACGATTATATGGTTCTATCATTAAGGACAGATTAATGTGATACAACACTCGAGAAAGTACCCTTTTGCATACTCCAAAAGCGATTCAAGGGATTTAAAATTAAAAGTACTGACGTTAAATTAAAGGAACAATTGCGAAAATTATTCGACCAGTCATCGTGCCTTTGTACACCTGTGCCGGCCGACTCTATTATTAATCTCGTGTAATGGGCTCGTCGACACGTTATCGCTGCAGGCGCCAGAATTGCCCGGTTGACGTGCTATCCTCCATTTCTCGCCTGGTATGTATTTTATTAAAATGTCCAATTATTATAAGAACGACTCACCATAGGCCCTAATTTTTAATCTCATCAACTTGCCTTATACTTAATTAAAAGTCCTTTCAGATTGGAATACGGCCAACAGCTAAAGAACTCTGCTGCTTAGCTGTATTAACCACTCGGCTGGTTTTTTTAAGAACCAGATCGCAAAATGACGGATTATGTTTTATCGACATTAGGGTCGTTATATTTCAAATCGAAATTCGAATTTTAATCTTTCATATAACATTTCTTTTTTAAATGTTCAATTTTTATACATCATGACCGTAGTCTAAATTTTGCCGTTAATAAAACCGTTGAGTGTTTTTACGGATCTTCAAATTTTACATGTAGATATAAAATTTGGAAAACAACTAAAATCTTATCGGCTGCTATAATTAAACTTTTACTGTATTGCAATGTAACGACACATATGTTATTTTTTAAATTATCGTTTTCCGTTATAATATGACAGAGATTAATACCACTGATAATCCCCGAACGGCCTTGGTGTAATGTTACACGTGCGCAGTAGTATGATAAACAATAATATATTTTCTAATATTTTAGATTATTTTAAACTTATGCAAAAATATTCCACGTCAAATAGGTATTTCGGTTATTTAGATATTATTATCTATAATAAAAAATGTATTTATATACTTATGTATGCACGTAAGAAGATATACTTCCTTAGTTTAAAAAAGACAATCAATGTAATTGATAACGTTATAATTTAAAAAATATAATTAACTTTAAAAGCTTTTAAAATTAATTTTCTCTATATTTGTGTACAGAATCAAGTAAGATAAAAAGAAGTAAATTAAACGATTTATTAAATAATAATGATTTAATAATCATTTATAATGTTAACAAATAAAAATAATACACACCGACAGTTAACTACAAATATATAATCCTACTTACAAAAGTGTAAAATATAAAAAAAAAACGTTTTTATCACGAATACACCCAAAAAATTGTCATTCTTCACCATATACAATTTAAAATTACACACAAATACACATGTAATTATATTTTTGTATGAATATATACTTTTATTTCCATTAATATAAAACACGTACGTTCATACATATTTCAATAATTTAACCTTGAATATAGTTATCAGTTTTCACGAAAACTTAACTGACAATTATCAACCAACTTCATGGTGTCGCTCTCAGGCGTCGGTATGCGCGCGCATCGTAAAAATTCACTCGTCATTTCTCCCAAACGCGCCAAACGAATTATAACTTCATGACGTCATAATCAAAACGTAATTATTGGAACGATGCACACTTTGTTAGACAGTAAACGTGGTTCATGATGACAGGAACCGAGTATTCACGATCCAGACATTGATGAATATAATATACATGTAATATAAATTTCAACCAGGATAGGGGTTAATGTAGAATGTTTATTCAGCCAACAGCAGAATGTTTGCCCATACGCTACAAAATAACCCATCTTCCAGTAATATATTAAAATATGCTATAAAAGTCACTATTTCCGACAAACCGAAGAACCCGTAATACGATAATAAGCAAGGTGTAAGAAAAAATAGAATAAAAACAAAAGCCAACGTAGAAGATAAATGCGTCGGGTCGTACCACCATAGATCAGGCTGCAACACAATCTCTCAACAGTTACTGTGAGAGTAAGGCGATAAATCTAGACTGATGAAAGCGTAGAATTAACTGCCCGCGCCGAGTGGTCTGGCCCCTACGACGAGCGTACCTACTTAGATCCCTTGGTATAGAAGGGAATAATATTGGACTGTTCAATTAAAATATATTTTACTTTTAACAATTCAGGACTGACCCTTCATGTTGTATACGGCGTTTTTTTGCTCGCATAAAAAAAATAACTGACCAACTATTTTCTTTTTTTATATATTCGTTTTACAAACCTCACAGTTGTAGAGCACTTAATACTATATGTCTATTGCTTTAGTACTAACGACCTCTGGAATAGAATGTTTATATGCGTGTCCATACTAATCTATGAAGTACGGTTGTATTTATATCCTAGATGAAGACAGCGTGGGCGAGGAACTTTCTAAATAGATGGCGCAGTCTATATATGTGGCCATTGTAGATTTGCTGACGCTATGTCTAGGCATGGATATCGAAGTATTTACAAATTGACGTCGTAGACAAGCAATGTTATGTCTAGGATTTGATGTCACAGACTCAATAACACAAAGTTTACTAATTCCCAGTCGAACACCTGGGTGATCTAAGGTCTTTTGGCTTTTTGATATCTATTTCGAAGTAATTTATTATGATTATTTTTTTGTTATGTCATATATCAATAGATGGCACTAGTTATGTAATTTTGAATCCGCCAAAAGTAATGTCAATGGTTTCTTTAACATGCATAATATTTTTAAAATTGTTTATATGTTTAAATTAGCTGTAACTAGTTAAATTAAAAAAATATATCTGTTCTTGCTCACTTGAATACAGTATTCAAAGTTGCACTAGATTTTAAAATAATTAAAATAACTAAAAAAAACTTGCTTCGGAAACGCATGCACTCAGGTTTTTGAATAAAATTAATTGGAACTTAAATGTAATTGACAAAAATATGCACATAAGGGTTAAGAATATTCTGTATCAAGACAATAATAACGTGCGTGCTTGCTTATATTATGAGACCAGTCGTGTTATATGGATCCGAGTGTTGGGGTACGAAAGAGCTGGATGAGAAAAGATTACATGTGGCAGAGATGCGACTGTTAAGATTGATGTGTAGTGTAACCAAAGTGGATACGATGGTGTGATGAGTGATAAATGAGATGATGGATAAGTGGACAAGAAAATTTTTGAGTTTGAAAGTGGACGGATATAGGGGTAGAGGAAGACCGAAAAATCTGTGCGTAGATTCTGTGAAAAATGATATGTGTATAAAAGGAGATGACACCTGACAGGGAAGAGTGGCAAAGGAAAACATGTTGTGCCGACTCTACATAGGTGGGATAAGGGTAAGATGATGAAGGATCCATCTCCCCATTGCACAGGTTTGGCTGACGAGTAGGGGGTGGCTGGTGTGTACCCAGCTTACCCCCCATTATGAGGACGACGCCCAGCGGACACCTTCCGCTGGGCTAGCCGCTGGGGTGACATGGTGATAGCACTGTACGGTCCCATGTCGCCCCAACCAAAGCGGTAGCCGGTACACCGTGGGGATTTAGTGAGTAAGAGTCTCACACTACCTACTCTCTCCCCCGAGAGGGTGGCGTGTCTATGATGGATTTCCCCACGTAAATAAAAAAATAATAATAATAAAAAGAGGTAAGATGATGATGATAAAGCGCGAGCCACTTTGAGTAATCAAGTGACGTGAATTTTGATAAACAGATTACAAAGTTGCTTATTAATGCTTATTAACAAAATTCTTTATCGAAACGTACTCAACGTACTTGTGGATACACACCCTTTGAGGATTTACGAGATAATTGAATTTTGATAAACAGATAAACAGTTAACAAAGTTGCTATTAATGCTTATTAACGTAATTCTTTATCGGAACGAACGTAACGTCCCGCGGATAAACACGCGCTCAGAATTTACGATATAATTAAATTTATTTTGATAAACGGATAAACAGTTAAGAAAATTACTGAATAGTGATTATTAACAACTTTTTCGAGATAATGTTAACGTACACGAAGATAAAAGGCCATTCCACAAGCATAAACATTACGATATAATTGAATTTTGATAATATGTTATTATAACTAGAGATGTACCCCGGCTTCGCAAGGATGCAATGTACTAATTCAGCATTATGATTCATTTAAACGGTTTACTTAAATCCTTTAAGCTTTCATATTAAAAAATCAACAAAGTCGTAACTTTTTTTACATCGTTTCAATTTGTTTCGTCCATCTATCGCATGTGGCATTACAGCCGGCCGCAGAGTAGGAGTAAAATGAAAGGCGCTCGGCAGAGCAGTCAACGCTAATATAGTGCCGCTCATGACTCAATTCAAAATGATTCAAATAAATATTGTACTCAGTCTTTACTAAGATTCAAAACCCGATTATAATACTCTAAATCACATAATTTTCCAAAAATTTTCAGTTAAATGCTTACCATCCGAAAATAAGTTTCACTTGCATCGTGGTTTCTTAAAATCATACAAGTTTTTTTGCTTGTAATTTGAAATCTGTGCTGCCTTCTAATATATTTATCAAAATTGTATGCTTTTAAAGGCCATTTTTATTAACATGAAATACACAAAATAGATAACTAAAGTATGTATTTAATTGAATAGAGGATAATCAATGTGTGTTGATAGCACCGGAAGCAATCAATTATTTTTAACAGTAAGTATATAAAATATAAACATGATTATTGCGGGTTATTCCTAGATCATAGACATGCATCACTTTTTTGTAGTTTTTTTTAAGATGTACATGTTTGATGTACGTTATAATGTTTAGCCCGCATTTTCAATGTGAACGCCCGAAAACTACATCTTACGACTTTATTAGAATACATCGGCTTTGCCTCACTTAAAAAAAATACTTAAAAGAAATGATCTCAATAACAGTGAAAACTGCATCAAAACCCATTGCTTAGATTATAAGAACTAAGGAACACACAGACAGACACGAAAAACGTCTTTTTCTTACAATATTTATAGAATGATATCTATATTTATAGATAGATTAACATTACCAAATATATATGCACTGTAAATCTTGTTTGCGTGATAACTTGACAAAAACGTTAATCGAAGTAGCCTATTAATATTAATCCAGCACATCTGGACAGTAAAAACCAATCTACTAGAAGTTCGTAATATGAACGTTTGAAAATGTTTTTCTAAAAACCGTTTCGTGATACTCGTAAATCCTGTGCGCGAAACAATATGGCCGACGTTGCCGCGTTGGTTGAGTTGTACGTAATACCTATTCATGACATTATAAACTTTAACTCGTTAAAAGTTGATATTTCATTGTGAAGTAATTAATACGTACAAGTTGAAATGACTGAATTAGCTTCTCGTTTCAGTTTATTAAATACAGTCTTTTATTATTTCACATATATTCTTTCAAATTGCGCTATTGCATATCAAAATAATTAATTATATTTTTTATTTGCGGTGCGGCAACAAAAATTATGGATATCAATCAATATTTAATGCACAGCACAATATTTATTACTTAGACAACAGTAGGGCGAAATTGGATTGGACTCGACTAACATATTTTATTAAGATGGGGAAGTTATTTAAATCGACTATTTTAATGTCGTGTTGAACGTTTGTAGATTACATTTCACGTAAAAACTGTCTCTGTGATTTCATTGTCAATGTAAGATAAGATATACGATGCTGCTCGTTTGTTTTTTCTTTTATGTTGTATTCCAGACCCTTGTTTGTTATGTGCATTGGTTAATATTTAATGGTTTCGATAAAATAATGCTACAAAAATTACTAGGTAGTCATTCACTTCTAAGTACATACCTTGTTCCGTATAGTAATTAATGCCAACATAATAACTAAAGCAAAATATACGCTACATTTTAGCTTGAGAATTATATGCAAACTATGATTAAACAAAGGATTCTGTAGATCAGTGTTTTATTTTTGAATTGTAAGCAGACTAACGGACAGGCAGAGAATCGTTCACTTTTAGAATAGGTATTTAAGAATAAAAATGAATTATAAATTACAATTTTCGATCTACACTTATCTCAAATACAAATTTGAGTATTTTAAAACAGATCATTTTTATAGGTACTTCAAATGAATACTTAATTGTGTCATTTAGATGTAGTTTTAATATTCTTAATATATGTCGTATACAAAAAAAATATATGTCGGAGTAAAGTTTTCGTCTACCATCAAAAATATCAATCACTATACTAATCGAATGGAAATGTATAAAAGATAAAGCGAAAATACAACAGGGATATTCGGCTGAGTGCGATAAGCGCGCGCTTAAAAAGCCTGGTGAAGCTATGAAGGCCCGTCAAACCAACAGCGAATAGACAGTTTGAAAAAAAAAAGAACGCGAGTCACTCTAGCGCAGATCGTCGGACCGTTCACATCTCTAAAATTTGTAACTATATTCAGTAGTAGATTACTGTATCTGTGTAGTATAAGGTGAACGCTTTTGTTATACAGATTTGACTGACTGATCTATTAAATGATAAAGGTAACGCTATGAATGATGACATTATAATTTTATAATCGTCTCTTTGTGCTCAATCATATACAACGACACTCGATTTAACGACAAACTCTTTAAAACGTCGAAATTACTTGACTTTGGTTGGTTTACCGTATTTTCTATACAATGATACACCCTGCATAGCTCACGCTCACTCTGAATAACGACAACAATACGGCATTATTAAGCTTCAAGCAATAGTACTTTCTAAATTGTCGAAATTAGTAAGAACTGTCGATATGTACGTTCTTTTGTTTGTTGTTTTATTGCTTTACTAGCTGTGCTCGCGACTTCGTCCGCGTGGAACTTTATGCAAAAAAAAAAACAGTGGTTAGTAAAACCATCTGAATGTATATCTTGTATATTTATAATCTGACTCTGGGGATACGGCGTGGAACTCAGGACAACAGTTAGTTATGCTTCAGACCCCTGCCTATTTTTATATAATCGACATGCAAACCCTTGAAACTATGAAAATAAACTAATAAATGAGCCGTTTGCAAGTAATTTGTTCTGATGCTCTCATTCCGTTTTACTTTCACCTAATTTCATCTCAAATACTCGTCTATTTATATCAGATCATTACCCAAAACCAAATATCAATGCAATGCTATCCGGATGTCAAACTTTGTAGCAGAATTTAAGAAAAACTTGTTCGTAACACCATCAGTTGAAGGAACAACAAAACATAATAAATATAGACATTAACCGATATTTTCCAGAAATGTTAATAATAAGAGTTCAATTGCTCAATTACAAATTTCAAGTATCATACAATAGACCGATTCAAAAACCCGTTGAGAACAGTCATGCTTATTGGTTATTACTAAGTCAAAGAAATTTTGCACTATGTTTTTTTATTAGAATAAAAATAATTAAACTTGAAAGTATTAATTTTTATTAATAATTTGAAATAAAAACTTAAAAAATGTTATTTTACACTAAATATTTGGCCTTATAAATATAAGTACAATAAATATAGCATAGTATGGCAATTGCAAACACCTAAACCAATCATTTCAATCGTAGGGCCACAATCCTAAGCCCAACGATTCCAAGACTCAAGACTATTTAGATAAAGAGTTTTAAAATATTTTGCTCTTATAAATATAGCATAATATGACAATTGCCAACAAGTAAAACCGATTATTTTAATCGTAAATTAGCAACCCTGAATGTAACGATTCCAAGACTGAACAATAGTTAGAAAACAAATTTTATCAAATAAACACATATAATAACAAAACTCTAATTCAAATGTTAGTCTTATGAACTTAATAATTATAATAAAAATAGCATAGTATGGCAATTGCCAGTACCTAAACCGATTATTTCAATCGTAGATTTACAAGCCAGAACCCAACTTTTCCAAGACTCAATAATACTTAGAAAACAACTTTTATCAAATATCGAATCAACATGTGTAGTAGCAGAATTCTAGTTGTACGTTTTTTTCGATTTATATGAAATGTAGTTTAATAATTGTCTAGGTTTATGTTTTCGTAAAAATCTTGTCGCCTTAATTCAAGAATCAAGCTTTGTTTTACAACGCCATCTCTAGTTACATTTTTGAAACTAAACATAAGTTGACGTAATTTTGGTAACTGCCGAACCGTGCTCAATAGAGATTAATTTGTTAATATATCAAAAATATACAATGTAACATAACAAGTCATATGTTAGAAATGTGCATCCCAAAATTGTAATCTATTAATTAAATTTATTATAATTAGCTTTTAAATGCATGATATTACATAAAGAAACATTTTTACAAGATATTGGTTCGAAACTTAGCGATGGGTTTTTTTTTTTGTTATTTGTTTTTTTAAGAAGCATAGAGAGATGAAATATAGCTTACATTTTTAGCTAATTCGTCTGCTATAATACAAGGAAAATCTCATCAAAATCCATCAAGAATTTCATTGACCACAATTTTTTTAATATTGTCTGTTATCCTGTAGAACCCCTTGTGTTTTATTTATATATCCTATATGTTACTTGATAATATTAGTTATCACTGTATCAAGTTTCGACAAAATTGGTTCAGTACTTTCGAAACGATACGCGTACACGGTGAAACACAGACAGACAGACATAATTTCTAAATACAATTTTTTTGGCTTCTATATCGATAACAAAATCCACCCTGATTATAATTTTCAAAAAATATTGAATATAAAGATTTGGCTTAGTTTTATTATATATGTAGACTAGCTGTTGCCCGCAGCTGCGCATGCGTTTTTTTATAATTATGTAGTACTTCTTATAAGATCAGCTATCTGTTAGTGAAAGCTCCGTGAAAAATTTTTGCAGATAGTACTGCAAACAAAGCCATAGATAAAAGTTAGTCCAAAATACAAAAACTTTAATTAATTTTTATAACGTTAGCTATCTGTCAGTGAAAGTCCCATGAAAATAGGTCCAATCGTTTTGGAGATACTACAGACGAAGCCATGGATGACAGCTAATCTAAAATAAAGTAGCCTATGTAATTTTAACTATCTGTCAGTGAATTTTCTGTCAAAATCGGTCCAGCCGTTTCGGAGATTACCCAGATCATACAGACAGACAAAAATTTTAAAAATTGTATTTTTGTTATCAGTATAGTGTATGCGTCATATCCAATCAGTAAAAAGTCGTTATTTTGATATTACAAACAGACACTCCAATTTTATTTATTTAATAGATAATTATTATATAGATAAATATTTTCACTAATATGAATTTATTATTGTAGAATTAAATTACGCAGTAAATTAAAGTTCTTTTACAAAAGTATTTCAATCTTGATGTTAAAACAATAGTTTTTTCGACGTTAACATTTTTTTAAATTCGAATAACTAAAATCTTTTCCTATAACTATTAATTTAATAATTCTACTTTATTTTAAAAATATAGAAATAGTTCGAATTTTCTATTTAAAATTCGAATTAACATCATTATTAGATTCGGTTCGATTCGAGCACTATTTGCACACCCCTAAAAATAACGATATTGCCACGGGTACAATGTTATTGGTTACTATAGCAACGATTGCCTAATGTCAAGGACTGTCGATGTCTGTAGGAGAATATGTATCTTTAACTAAAAAATGTATTTAAGATAAGCTTAAACCAAAATCCGTTCTTAGTGAGCGTCTACCTCGCAAAAGGAATAACTATGGTGAATTACAAATCAATCGGACATACAGTTTCGGAGAAATCGTGATGAGTCAGTCAGTGGTATTTCGCTTATATATATATAGATTATCTAGCATATGATATTAACTCAACTGACGCACCAAAAGTTCTAAGAAATTCTCTCTTTTGTTTGTTATGTGATTAATCTGCAGGTGTGTTCACATCGGCCACTAGGCTATCGTTTGATTGTTATACGTTATCATAATCTTTTAGTAATGTCGTTTAATTTAATCAATAATGTTATTAATAATAATGTTAATTAATAATGCTATTCAGTTGTTTTTATATTTATAAAATTTGCATTATATTCGTAAATAAATATTACATTAGTAAAATAATTTCAATTTTGTTTTCACTCTGTGACAACTCTCTATAACGCCAAAAATGAACCAGTTCCTTAAGCGACGTTATAAAAAGCTTTACTGTACTATTAATATTTACTTCTATCAGGCTTATATTCTAAATTAAATGTATTCGTATAGCAACAGTAGAAACAAAAATGTGATGTAATATTACATACAGATAAAAAAATGTAGTAAATAAAAAACGTTTTAAAATTACTAGACAGCAATAAATCGGTATTCAGATACGATGTTTTGCAAAAGTTTGAATACACGCCCAGTGGCCAGTTTTAAATTCTCCATTACATTTATTACTGCACAGTGAAATATATACAATGTGGAAGTCCGTAGTAGCCGCAATGCGTTCTCTACTGCCCGCCCGCGTCGTGTCGTCGGCTACACAGGAATTTATATTTATTTGTTACATCTGGTGCCGGCAGCACGACATATAACGAAACCCAGTGCTTCTTGAAAATTCTGACATTGAATATTGTTATAAATAAAGTATGTTCTACAGTAAAGAATGTGCTAAACGATTAAATTATAATCAAGTCTTAAAATGCAAAAGAGAACAAACATTTCACAAAATGGCAGGCGTTCTCCATTGGGTCCGCACTGACGTTTCTTTTACATATACAACATGTCTTATTTTTTCAGTGTGTTGGTGGCAACATAACCCGTCGTTTAATAGTTTTTATTTGTCAGGTATTCATAATCTCAACTTGTTTGACCATATATTATGTAATATTGGAGGATTTTTGCGAAATATATATTCGTTGTTGTGCACAGGTGAAGTTTTCAAAAGTTATTTCACAGAAATAAATTCTGAGTTGTCACAAAAAGTTCCTGAACTTCGTTACAACACTGAAATCATCTGAAATAACTCAAAAATACGAAACATATTGCCATTTCATAATTGTAATGATCTTGAATAAGAAGCGTTGGTTACCTGAGTAGGAGAAGAAGAAAATCTATTAATATGTACGTTAATTATAAGAATCAGATAAATGTATAAATAAATTTAAAGATATTTGCTTTTATAATCTCAGAGAAATGAACGAAAAAAATATATAGGCAATAAAAACACCACTAACATATTAATTAGTCAATGATAGTGATCGGTCTTTATTGTTTCTATTAAATTTGAGTAAAAGTATAAAATAAGTCTACAAACAAACCTACAGATTTGCATTAAATGTTACAAATGTTCGTGTTGCAGCGTATTCGAGCAAAAATTAAACATTTATTTTTATTTCCTTCCAGCCGTGCTGCGACGACCAACCTAAGGCTTTCCCAGCGCTTTACTGTTTTATTTATTAATGCTTTTGAAATTCGGTTAATACTTACTTTTAATATTTTTATATCACTACATAGTATAAAACAAAGTCGCTTTCTCTGTCCCTATATCCCTATGTATGCTTAAATCTTTAAAACTACACAACGGATTTTGATGCGGTTTTTTTAATAGATAGAGTGATTGAAAAGGAGGGTTTATATGTATCCGATATCCGCAGGTTCGAACCCCGGCATGTACCAACGAATTTGTCGGTATTCGCGTACATTTACTAATTTACATTGGTAACGCACTATCGTCTGAGGGTGAAGGAAAACATCGTGAGGAAACCTGAACCTGAAAAATGTTCTTGTAGTACCACCGTATATGGGATAAATAGAGAACTGTGGATTTCTCAGAGTTTGAAAGCGCCAATACTTTGTGGGCTGGCGTGGTGATTATGCCCTATACCTTCCTTTGCGAAGAGGCCTGTGACCCTGCAGTGGGTCTCTTATAGGCTGATGATGATGATGATGATGACTTTTTAACAACGAAGTGATTGATTCGGTGTAAAATAAAGTCCATGTATCCAGCCCATCTATCTTCATATATATAATTTTTCTCTGTTTTCACTGAACTCCTACTAACGGGTGGACCGATTTTGATTAATTTTTTTGTATGTGTTTGAGTTATAGGTAGTTGACTTCAGGCAACTGACGCTGCAATTAGATTCCAAGTTATTCTCAGTGCAGGACAACATCTACCGAGCCCGAAAGTGTAATATAAAAATTGTACGTAACCATTTAACATCAGGTAAAATTGTGGTATAAAGTATTTAAAAACAAAAAAAAAATAATAAATTTAGAAAAATTCCAGCATATTTAAACGCAAACAAAATATTGTACAAAACTTTTTACAACTAATCCTATATATTATCCTTAGCCTTAAATAGTGTCTTTTTGGATTTATCACATCTATTCTGTTTTAAAAGGTAATCCAAGATAATAAACATGCTAATTTTAGAGAGACTGTCTCTCAAATGATGCTGCTGGAACACGGGCTTAGGAAAAGTCCTACCACCATGCTATGGTTTTATCACGTTGTTTTCCTTCACCGAAAGCTCCGGCTCATTCGGACAGATTCTATCCGATCGACGCGGCATCCGTTTGATCTAACCACAGAGCGATCATCATGTCTAAAAAACCTTTTTTTTGGAAAAAGTTTCAAATAGGTACTACGCTTTGGGAAGTTAATCTAGAGCTTGTTGAGAGAGATCCACGTAAACCTATGACGTCAGAGTATATTAAATATACCTACGTGAACCAATTGAGGTGCATGCCAGCAACAAGCAGCCTGTGGGAAACAATAAATGAAGCCATCTTTTAACTTCTTTACAAACTGTACTAACCTAAAACTTTAGCTTTATGCTAATCTCATAACTGCGTCTATCGCCATGAAGACAATTACAAGCTATTGGGCTATGTTTCGATAGACACAGCAACGATAACTGGATCCGAGGTTTTTACACACATCAAAAGAACATAAAAACGTTAATTACGAGTTATTATTCGAACGAAAAATTATCATCCTTTAAATGTTTTTATCGGAATTACTTTTGAGATTACTTTTTAGCGCGACAAGTAGCCGAAGCTTCGTCATGCAGTGTAGCATAAAAAACATTATATTCGTGATACAATTCTGATGAAATAGAGCCCATAAGTTATCACAGACTACACTCAAGCCACCGGTCGAAACTCCGTAAAAATTTGTGTAATCATTTTGGAGATTATTTTTCAAACATACATCTACAGTTTTGAAAATTAGTCTTATTGTATTTTGTTACATTCCCTAAATTATCTGCAGTCAATTTTTAACAAGTATTTTTTTAAACACATACACATATCTTCTAGTTTTATTTTAATACGGAAGACAAAACGACAAGACTTACAAAATATATTAAACTGAGTTAAGAAAACATACTTGTAATTTAAATAGAAAATCATGTAAATCAAATAAATGCAACATCGAGACAACTTAAGTTACTTGCAAATTTTAGATTCCTATAATAATATTTCAACCTTTACCGCTTTGAGACTTCGTTCCGAACATATTCCACTTAATAAGTTTGCCTATTTAATGAAAAAAATACAATCACCTCTGTGCACTGAGTGCAACAGATTAGAGGATGTCTACCACGTTATTGTGGAATGTGTCCGTAATGAAGTAGAAAGGCGAGAGTACTGCTTAACAGTAAATAAGGATTTGCGTGGCGTTGGCGTCTGTAACAGCATTTTGGCTGCACCTTTGTCGGATGAAGCCAGGATGCTGTACAGGCTAGTCAACGTCGCTGTTAATAGGAGATAAATTGATTGTATGTGTGTAGTTAGTATAATATGCCTTCCAATAAGGGTAAAAATAAAGAATAAAAAAAAAAAGAACCTTTTATGGCACGTTACGTGCAAACATAAAATTACGGCTGTATCCAGAACGGCCAAAAAGATTGTACAATTTATACATTTAATATGACGTCATAAGCATCCAAGATTACACACATCACACATGCATTATCTAGCGTTATGACTTTGGCCGTTAATTAAAGTCCAAGAGGTGGTGTGATCTCTACGCGCTATTTTTTTGTCACGCGTTATTTGAAATCCGCGATATCTTCAAAGATAATCGTCGTAATCGTATCGCGTAAAGGAAAAATTTGATCTACAATACCATTCCAATGTAACTATATAACTTAAATGAAATGTACAACGGGAATAATAATGAAAACCATATCAAAAACCCAAAGGGCTGCTGTTTATAAAAATTAACCACATACACAGAATGAAACTGATAGTTATTATTGAAGCCAATAATATTCCAAGGTAAATATATACGTTGTAAGTTAATAAAAGCATATAATATCACTCAACACTGTATATTTCATGACGTCAACTCAATGAGTAGTTGTTGAGGGAAATGTAAATTGTTAATAATTCACGAGCTGAGCAACTATTGCTAACTAGATGGAATAGGCAAATACGGGTGGGTGTGCTTAACAATATAGGTATATACAGAACAACGCGCTCTTCCTTTAGGAACAGACTTCAAAACTTCAGGTTCCATATAATATTGTATTCCTTATTATTATAGCCTTTATTGTCGATAATAATTAGATACATTTTTGAAATTATACTTCTTTTGGCGCGTTAGGGGAAAATGCTGCCAGTAAATTTTTACGATGCGCGCTCACACAGTCACGAAAAACCGACACCCTGAAGTTATCTATAGTCAACATGTTATTCAAAAAAATGTATGTATGTATTAAATACCTTTTTTCTATTGTTAGTGTCGTTTTTTCTACAAACATAGATTAAGGCGAAAGATATAATTTTTGAAAAGATTTTTATATTGTTATGCTAAAGAAGTATAACTTCTAACGCGTGTACATAAGTACACACACAATTTTTTTTTTTACATAAGATTAACATATCAAGTTTCCCGTTTTAGTGATCAGCGTGTCACTTGACACATAGGCCTCATCCAGCTGTTTCCAATGTCTCCTATTATTTGCTTTTCTTTGCAAAACTGAACCACCAACTGTTTTCACATTATCTATCAATCCTTTAATTCGTCTCCCTCTTCTCCTTTTGCCATCCCGTGGATACCATTCTGTAATAATTTTTACCCATTTTATCCTACTATCTTTTACCATGTGTCCTGTCCATTGCCACTTTGACTCCTTAACTTTTTTATTTATTATATCTTGTACTTTATATTCTCAATTTATAACAATTATATACAGTGTGTAAAATACTAATTTTACAATTATTCCCAGAAGATTTTGGTATTTATACATCTTAATATATATAAATCTCCTGTCACGATGTTTGTCCGCGATGGATTCCTAAACTACTTAACCGATTTTAAATTAAATTGGCACACCGTGAGCAGTCTGGTCCAACTTGAGAGATAGGATAGCTTAGATCTTTAATTATAGTCGCAATTTTATTTTATTGCGAATTATTTGTTTATTAACAAAGAGTCATGATTATCTCTATTAGTTCGATAAGATTCTAACAGATGGCGGTATAAGGTAATTTGTTGACTGGATTGACGTCCGTGCAAAGCCGGACCAGGCAGCTAGTTAATATTATAAAACTCGAGAGATTGTTTGTTATTTGTTCATTTGAACGCGTTAGTCTCGTGAACTTAAATTGTCAATGCATTTTATATGCTGTTTATTAAGCAATGTAATAGACTATCAAACATCACACTACGATTCTTAAAAGCGAAGAAATCACCATAAACATTATATATCACAAAGCACGTTAACCGAGAAGGAACGACTGGTTATTACAATGGATAAAGCGTGGTAACAATAAGCTATATAATACTTGTATTTCTACTTCTTTAATAATTAATTGCTCTCAAAGGATTTTTTTTTATGAATTTATACTGATTCTACACACATCAAAAAAGTCTAAGCAACATGCGTGATATAACAAATTTTACCATTTATATTAATTAATTTCTAAGTATTTACTTAAACAAAGTGCGTAGGTAAGTAAACTTTTTTGTTATTGATGACATACTGGCTGGTTGTAAAAAAAAATCGATTATGTTTTTGTTTTTTTCATAAAATTCAAATGACTGCGAATTTGTTTGAATTTAAGTGTGTTTTAATTGTTACGTTTAGTCTTGATTTTATAATTTTACCAACCATTTAAATAAAGTTAGCGACAAAATTGAATTGGTAGATATTCTTTACGTCATGAAGCGCCGTTATTTGATGGCAGATGAAATGCAAAGAGCTGTAGTGATGTTGCAAGCGGGAAGTAATCAATTTCAGGTATCTCGACATTTTGGCATTCATAGAAGTGTTATTTGTCGTCTTTGGCAGCGCTACAATAATACAGGAGAACCCGCTGAACAGCATCCAGGCCGTAAAAGGAGTACAACCACTTGGCAAGACCGGTACATACAACTGACTGCAAGACTCCAGCCGATGTTAGCCGCTCGAGAGATAAGTTTGAGACTACAAATTTCAAGTGGTGTTGATGTAAGTCCTCAAACTGTGCGAAATCGACTGCATGAGTACGGCCTACGAGCTCGACGCCCAATCAGGTGCCCACCGATACGTCACGGGAATCGCGCTCTTCGATATGAATGGTGTAGAGAACGCATAACATGGACCCAGGAACAATGCGACAAAATTATGTTTTCCGATGAGTCGCGATTCGGGTTTAAGCCTGATACAAGAAGGGTGCGAGTGTATCGTCGGCCCGGATATACTGAAAGGCTCAGGTGCGTTCAGGAAGTTCATCCATACAGCGGCTCAACAGTTATGTTATGGGCGAGTATTATCAAGAACAGGCGAACTGAGCTCGTTTTTGTAAATGGAAACATGAATGCCGAAAATTACATTGAGGATATTCTCAGACCTTATGTCTATCCATTTGCACAAACCTATGGCTCCGATTTTAGGTTAATGCATGACAATGCGCGTTCACATACAGCTCGGCGAACCAGTGAATGCTTTGCAACGGAGAACATCCGGGTATTGCCCTGGCCTGCACAATCGCCAGATCTCAACTCCATCGAGCACGCATGGGACATGCTCCAGAGACGTGTTTTTAAGGACTTGGATGGAGTGACAACAACCCAACAGCTGAAGGATTTGCTACAATTCCATTGGGAGCGAATACCGCAAGATGACATAAACAGTCTCATTAATTCAATGAATAGTCGTTGCCGACAAGTTCTGAATAGCAGAGGAGACGATACTTTGTGTTGACTTATTTCTTCTTT
>JAQQSE010000343.1:0-41758 GCA_035772565.1 Antheraea assamensis
ACGAGAAACACTTAAATAACAACAACAATGCGCCGGACAAGCTGAGTAATGAAATGCCGCGAACAAAATCCGGCAAA
The DNA here is from genome assembly GCA_035772565.1 of Antheraea assamensis. Lineage (NCBI taxonomy): Eukaryota > Metazoa > Arthropoda > Insecta > Lepidoptera > Saturniidae > Antheraea > Antheraea assamensis. The sequence goes on from JAQQSE010000343.1 coordinate 78, forward strand.
ACCCATATACGTAACGAGATCTCGACGCCGCAAGAAGAAAAGAAAAGCAGCCGACGGAAGGAAGTTACGCCATTCACATTTATAAAGTGGCTCAGCCATTCCTCCGGACACCGTATATCGATCAATGCCATGTCGAGCATGACTCTTTTCGTGAACGACATATTGCGCGCGTCATCGCCGCTAGCGTCCCGGGTCCTGGCGCATTACAACAACGTTCGACGACCGTCGAGGGAGGTGCGACGTCCGTGAGACTACTCTACCGGGTTAACTGGCGAACATGCGGTCACGAAGGCACCAAAGCGTCACGAAATACACGAGTTCGAAGTGAATCTGAAGTAATTAATTGTACCTGCAGTACTCTACAGTAACATCGAATCACATCGTCGGCGGTGAAAACACTACTACTCCGACGACGACGTGCGTGTCTATAATCAATCAAAAAGGCCCTTTTCAGGGCCACAAATTATTCCAAATAAATATATATCATGGTTCGTACGTACTACGTGTGCGGCGACGGTTAAGACTGTTCTACGGACCACAAATGTCGATCGAATTCTTCATTTATAAATTATAAATATTTTGTCTTAATAATGTCAATTATAATATAGTATTACATATTATGTTACATATATATAATGTAACTCTATTTGCCTATTACCAAACATTAATACACGCACCGTGCAATCGATTTATTATTATTAATAATAAAAAAAAAAAAAAAAAAAAAAACAAATTATACGGACATATTTTATCTATATATACACACACAGATACACGTATATGATCTAATCATCTCGCTCACTCTCTGCCGATAGAAAGAGTGGGAGCGTTTTCGACTCCGCAACGTTTATAAAACGGGGGTAATCGTGTTTGGGTTTTAGACTATACATCGGCAGTCACGTTGTCGAGACGCGCGCGCGCGTAAAGGTCCCAGATAGTCGTTCGTTTATTCGGCCGTTGACTTTCCCTCATTCGGATCGAGTTCTTGTTCGTGTTTGTGCGTGTATAGAGGCTGTATCGATCGTTCGACATGGCGCGTACGAAACAGACTGCCGTAAATCGAACCGCGGGAAAGCTCCCCGTAAACAGCTCGCCACAAGGCGGCACGTAAGAGTGCAACCGGCCACCGGCGGTGTCAAGAAGCCGCATCGTTACACGACAGGCACGGTCGCCCTGCGAGAGATCCGTCGTTATCAGAAGAGCACGGAGCTACTGATCCGCAGTTCCGTTCCAGCGTCTGGTTCGTGAGATCGCTCAAGACTTCAAGACCGGATCTCGCTTCCAGAGTTCGTCCGTGATGGCCCTCCAGGAGGCGAGCGAGGCTTACCTCGTCGGTCTGTTCGAGGATACGAATCTTTGTGCGATTCACCGCGACGCGTCACGATCATGCCGAAAGACATACAGTTGGCGCGCAGGATCCGCGGGGAACGCGCCTAGAAGATCGTCTTTCAACGAGAACGTACGTACGAGAAGATGATGATGATGATGATGACGGTACAAGACATACACACACCGGGGTAGGTTGAGCGGCTGCAGCGGCAAACCCAGCCACGATCGTCGTAAAAGGCCCTTTTCAGGGCCGCATATGACTCTTAACTATTGTACGCTAGAACAGTAAATTGTTTCTATTATAAACTGAATGTCATCAGTCAGTCTCTCCATCCATCCATCCATCCACCATCCATCCTTCCTTCCTTCGTAACTTCCTTTTTTAGTTTCGATACGGACAAAGTGAACCGTTTAAGTATGTAAATATAATAATGATGATGATTATGATATCCGTAACGGGAAGGTCTCCACTGATCGGTTAGGTTAGGTTAGACTTGCGAAAAAGAACTAAGCGAGCGGTCGCGGCAGCGACCGGCGAGCGTCTTTTCGTGATCCATGCAATAATATATTTATCGATTATTATTATTATTTATTATTTGTTGTTGTTGTTAGTTATTAGAAAAAAAAAAAAAAAAGTGGTTTTCGAGCCTATGCTACGACGGTCTTCATCGTGCTTGCTCTGTTAAGAACCCACCACCCTCGCCTGCAGCCTGCTGCTCCCCTCCCACCCCCCACCCCTCCGCGCCTTACCAAAGTTACACACATATACGGCTTCACGATGATTCGTCGGAGGTTTCCGTACGCATGTCGCCTTTAATGAACCGACACGCCGCGTGTTTTTATAGACACGAGAGTTCCGACTGTTCCGTGGTAATCTAAAACCCGGCTGCAGTCACAAAAAGGCGCGTACGTAGTCACTCACTACATTTGCTCCCTCCTGTGCTTTTGATTATTTCGATATTCTACTCTGTTTCGGGTGAGCTGTGTTGGGGGTGCTTTACCATAGCTCCTTGGATATTTTTTGCGATCATCGTGCGAGCGATAGCAGTGAGTCTGTTTGATACTAACTGTGCTTCTTACAGATTCCGGTTGCCGTGCAGCGCTGTTGTCGGCGTCATCTGTAGTTAGTTTGTGCTGTAGATAGACACGTCTACAGAAAGTCAATCAATCGGCCGAGGTTTCGGTCGATACGTCTTTTCAGAACGCACACTCAGTGAGCGTCACCTGGCACACTGAGTGTTGTACACTTCGGTGTTTAGAACCGTACCTTTCGGTACGCGACGGGACTGCGAAAAAACTTCGTTGCAGAGCGGTCCTGAAGAGAGAAGAGAAGAGAGAAGTGTCAGGGACCTCCCCTAGGCCTTGTAGGTTCTTCTGTGCGGCATTGCACTTCGCCCACAGCTCTCTTGGTCCGGACTCGGAGATAGTCCCGTAGTTTTCCGTTGGCGCGCCCCCCTGCCCCTCAGGCAGGGAGGTTTGACATGCTTCCCCCGCCCCCATTGCAGGCCCCGGTATGGCTGTTAGCATTTCACTAGAGCAGTTTAACTTTTCCAGGATCTCGCTAGGCGCGCCGGTGTTAACGAACCGCGTATTTTATCAGAGCCAGCTAGTAACGTCGTTGTCTCGCCCCGCGTGGCGACCGCCAATTCATTCGCCGCGTTAGACTCGCCGCGTTCGCCAGAGAATATGTTAGATCGGATTAGCTTAGTCGCGCCAATCCCTTGCTCCAGCTCGGATGCCGAATCCGACATGGAGCTCGATAGCTTCGTCGCCCCAGCCTCCGACGGCTTCACCGTCGTGAGCAGAAAGCGCGTCCGCACGCCGCCGATCCCCGCCGCGTCGCGCGCGTCCGATTCAGAGTCGGGTTCCGGACAACCCGGCTCTGAAAACTATTAAAGTAGATGGCGCCGGGTGCCCGCGAAAAAGACAGCAGTCTATCGCCTCGCCGGGCAACGTAAGCCCCGCCCCCTCACCAGCCAAAGCTACGGGTTCCGTAGCTGCGGCTAAGAAGCCCCGCACCCCTCCTCCGGTCGTGATCCAGGATAAGTCCTCCTGGCTCGCGATCTCCACCAAGATGAATGAGTCCTCGATTCATTATACCTCAGCCCTAAACATCTCGCAAGGGATTCAGGTGAAGGTTCCCACCTCCACTGACCATCGCCTGCTGACCTCTCTTCTCCGAGAGAGGAAGCTGGCATACTACACCCACGCGCTCGAAGAGGAGCGCCTCCTTCGCGCCGTTATCAGGCGCGTCCCGGTGGAGCTATCCACCGAGGACATATCCTGCTCCCTTAAGAGCAAAACTTCCCAGTGCGGGAGGTACATAGGATGTACCACCCCCGCACCAAAGCCCCATATCCTATGGCCCTGGTCATCCTTGACCGCTCCCTGGAAGGGAAGGCCATCTTCACTCTTACCTCCATCTGTGGCCTCACCGGCATCTCCGTGGAGCCGCCACGAAAGTCCCAAGCCCCGTCGCAGTGCCATAACTGCCAGAGTTATGGCCACTCCGCCCGCGGATGTCATCTGCGCCCCAGGTGCGTCAAGTGCCTGGGTGACCACATCCACGAAGGAGTGCGCACGCACTCCTGAGACCCCCGAGCCTCCTAGCTGCGTTCTGTGCGGCAATGCGGGTCACCCTGCGAGCTATCGCGGGTGTCCCCGTGCACCGCGCACAGCAACGCCCACGCCAAGGCAGACAAGCCCGTAGGCCTCCGGCTGTCTCCGCCCGTCCTCCGCCTCCACCACTCATGTCCGTGGAGGCCTTCCCGGCCTGCCGGGCACCTCCCGTGCCCCGGCAGCGCCGGTCCAGGCGTCGAGCGTGGCACCTTCTGTGCCGCGCGCCCCCCAGTCCTGGCGGGCCCCTGTGGCCCCCTGGGCTCCCAGGCCTCCTCAACCTCAGGCTTCCAAGCCTCAGGTGCAGGCTCGGCCTGTCGCTCCGAAAGCGTTGCCGCCCAACCTGCCCAACCGTCTCATTTCTTCTCCTCCACTCGGTCGGGCATCGACTGGCTGTCTCAGGTGCTCGCTGAGCACAGCATCGAAGATATCATCGCGTTCAACACGATAGTGAACGGGGAATAGTGATATAGGTCTTCTCAACGCGGTCTCTGCCTTCCCAGGCATTGCCGCGACTATTCAGCGCCTCGCTCGCGAACCAGTAGGGACTAATAATAAATAACATTCACTCCGCCGAGTAAAATTAAACCACGCGCTCTTTGGTCTTTCGTTTTTTAACGCGAGAAGTCTCCGCACGCAACGCGATTTAGTAGCCGACTACTTACGCGATAGGCAGATAGATATATGATTAGTTCAGGAAACGCTCTTAAAGCCGAACATGAATAATCCGCGAATCGCGAACTATAACTTAGTTAGAAACGACCGTGTCGCCCGCGGGGGTGGCACTCTAATTATTATGAGGCGTTGCTTATATTGCATGCCGATAGACCCTCCCGGTCCACAAATATGGAAGTGTCAGTGTGCAGGTTAGGAATGACCGGTCACCCCGGATATAACGTTAGTTTCCGCATATTTAAAGCCGAGTTTAGAGCTTCTCAGGTCCGACCTGGAGGCTTTGTTCGCGTTGAGTAACACTGTTATTATAGCCGGGGACCTCAACAGTGGGAGCGTCATTTGGAACAGTTCGAGTACTTCCCGCAACGGGGCGACACTCGACAAACTAAGTGGCGATCTCGCTTTTGACGTCATAGCCCCGCCGGAACCCACTCACTATCAGGATCACTGTCGACCGACAGTGTTAGATGTAGCTCTTTGAAAAATGTCCAGCTTCCGGTGCGACTCATACAAGTCGTACACGAACTGGACTCAGATCACCGCCCCGTTATCTTGCAGCTAGGATCGGACTTCGATATAGATTTTCAGCCCGTGCGCGCAGCTGATTACACGAAATTATGTAGTTATTTAAAAGACAATCCGTCCTCGGAGAGTCTGAATAGAATTCCGGACGTGTTGGTGTCTAAAGCCGATGCGGATCTGGCCATCGATTCCCTGGTCGAACACCTTCAGACCGCCGTCAGGGTGACCTCGAGAGAGGTCAAAGCGGTGAACGATCGCCGCTTCATACTCCCTGACGACGTGAGGGCGTTGATCACGGAAAAGAACGCCGCGACTCGAGCCTGCGACACTTACCCGTCTGTAGATAATCGCGATCGTTACGTACTTTACGAAGTTAGTTAGGTCTCGTATTCAGAAATCCGAGGCGCCAGGTGGGACAGACTCCTGGAGGATATCCAGCCGTCCCACGTGGCGTTTTGGACGTTCACGCGTAAGTTCAAATCAGAGCAGAGTGCATCGATGCCCCCGTTAGACAGAGGTCATGGGTTGCCTCCCGCGTTTGATAGTACAGACAAGGCGGAGTGTCTCGCCGCGAGTTTAGAGGAGCAATGTTCTCCAAACACTGCTAACACTGACCCTGTCCATATCGAATCGATAAAATCCGCGGTAGATAGCTTTCTCGCGTCTCCTCGCGCGGATACCCTAACCCCGGTTACTTTTGACGAAGTGACGGCCGCTATCAAGCGTCTGAAGCTTAGGAAGTCCCCAGGTCCCGATGGAATCAGGAACGAGGTACTGAAGCTCCTTCCTGACTTCATCATAGCTCTGTTGGTATGCATCTTCAATGCTGCCATGTCCCAGGGTCACTTTCCAGCCGTCTGGAAAAAGGCCATAGTGATAGGCATTCACAAGCCCGGCAAAAAAGCTACGCTTCCCGCTAGCTATCGCCCTATCAGTTTATTGGATACACTAGGCAAGTTATACGAGCGGCTCCTTCTGAACCGCCTACAGACCACGATAACAAGGTTGAATCTGCTGCCGCCTGAGCAGTTCGGTTTCCGTGCACAACACTCGTGCACGAACCAAGTACACCGCCTCACGGAGTACATATTCTCGAAATTTAATGCAGACCCCCAGCCCCAGGTCAGTCCGGCCAGCCTAAACCGAAACGTACAATAGCGGTCTTCTTTGACGTCGCCAAGGCCTTCGACAAGGTCTGGCACGACGGGCTAGTCTACAAACTGTTCAAGTCTAGTATTCCGGATAGTTTAGTTCACATCATCCGCGAATTTCTCACAGATAGGACCTTCCGCTATAGAGTGGATGGTGAGTTATCCCAGCCCCACCCGATACGTTCAGGAGTGCCCCAGGGGTCCATCCTCGCGCCCTCCCTCTTCAACCTGTTCATCAGTGACCTACCTCGGTCCCCGGGGTTCGAGGTAGGTTGTTACGCTGATGATACAGTAATCTACGCTTCCGATTGGCGGCCGTCGCATTTAGCTATCCGTATGAATAGGGCCATCGAGGAACTCGGCGAATGGTTTCTTCGATGGCGTATAGAGGTCAATCCCGAGAAAAGCGCTGCGATCTTTTTCGATCCGGTTCAGCGTCCGCGTCCGAGCAACATAGAATCCCTTAAATTGTATGACACCGAGATTCCTTGGGCCCTTACGGTCAAATATCTCGGTGTCACGTTAGATAGACGCCTCACGTTTAAGCAGCATGCAGTGAGAGTACGAAACAAAGCCGCTATGGTTTTGGGTCGTCTGCATCCGTTATTATGTGCTAAGAGCAAAATGTCCGTCAGACATAAGCTCACACTTTACAAAATGTGTATTCGTCCGATTTTGACGTATAGCTGTCCCGTTTTCGCGCATATGTCAAAAGCGAACTTCAAGATTTTACAAAAAATACAGAACCGTTTTCTACGAAAGGCGATCGGTGCCCCGTGGTACATCCGGAGAGTCGACCTCCATAGGGACCTGGAGATGCCGTCTATCTGGGAGTACGTTAAAAACTCTCACAACTAGTTATTTCGATAGAGCCATGAATCATCCCAATCCGTTAGTGGTATCCGCCGCGACTTACGATACACTGTCCAGGGCGCGCCGCGTTATAAAAGACGTCCGCGTTACATTTTTACCGACCCTCCCGATGATATTACGTAGGTAATTAAGACTTACCCTCTCGTCACTCGAAGACACAGCGTGTGCGCGCCCACGCCCGCGTAATCACAGATCACGCCGCCGCGGTTGGCTGTGAATTTTGCCCCAGCACACAATCCTAGGCCTCCCTCGGCAACTGCTCTAGCCGAGGTCCGATCCTCCGGTATGGAGCCCTCGAGCAGCTTGCATGCGCGAACAGAGTAACACCGATTTGATCAAACACTCGTCTACAACATAACACCGATCACCCCCACACACGTGCACACACACACACTTGTAGGTACACATAGTGGTGGGCTATTTTTGTTTGTTTTTTTGCCCTTTCGAACTGAAATAGTTTAGAACTCAGATAGACAGATACAAATACGTGTACGGGATCGTGAAACATACATGCTTGGTAACCATGTATATTTCACGAACCCATACAGGTATGATACGGATAGGCTTAGCTTAGTTTAGCTTAGCTAGTTAGATTCGGGTTTTCGACGACAGCCCAAGCCGAGGCGTGCCGTGCGCCCTTGTGCTAGTCGTCTATATAAAATCGGGTGAGTGCCTTAAGCGCTCCCCTTAGTAGTCCGGTGAAACTGTGAAAGCCTAAAAAGCTGGGCAGTGTAGGTCAGTTCGAAAAAAAAAAAAAAAAAAACAAAAAAAAATGTTTTTTAGTTTACTATAGCGACGGCTCGCGAACTGTTAACACACGCGCTCTCCTTCGATTCTCGGATTAACTAGACTATTACATTACATTTTAACGTCGCCATGACCGGTCGCGGTAAAGGAGGCAAGGGATTGGGTAAAGGTGGTGCGAAGCGTCACAGGAAGGTTCTTCGCGATAACATCCAGGGTATCACGAAACCGGCTATCCGTCGCTTGGCTCGCAGAGGCGGCGTGAAACGTATCTCCGGTTTGATATACGAAGAGACACGCGGCGTCCTGAAAGTGTTCCTCGAGAACGTGATCCGTGACGCGGTCACTTACACCGAACACGCCAAGAGGAAGACCGTCACCGCTATGGACGTCGTGTACGCACTGAAACGACAGGGACGCACGTTGTACGGTTTCGGTGGTTAATAATAATATAATCACCGGCGGTTATATATTTATTAATAAACATACCGAGCCGTTTCTGTTGCTACCACTCCGGACACACACGCACACCTAAACGTTTTCGTCGCGTTAAATCAGAACAAAAAAGGCCCTTTTCAGGGCCGCAAATGTATCTCATCTGTTTCAATACAATACACACAATATTATATATTGTACTTTTCATTTTACTATAAACGAGTATTTAACATCACATACTGTCGTACACTGGACTATATATATATTAATAAATAGGGGTACGTATCTGTGCGTACACGACATATTATTTATGCTGACGAAGCGAAACGAACTAAATACTTGCACGCACAACAAAGATGTATATGAAAATAAGTAACATAGGGGAACATGGATTACCATTATACCTAATATTACACACTATATTATATTAGAAATTACGAGACTCGTTTGTATACATATACGTTTGTCAGTGTGTGTGTGTATATATACATATGTATTTACAGACATACGGCAGCGATCTGATTGCGAATCGCGACTTTATATTTAATAAGATTATTTATTAATGGGAATACCTCGGGGTCTACCGATGACAATGTATTATATTATTATTATTTATGTAAAAGATAATACGACCGACACACGCGACCACCGCGATCGAATCGTATCCCCTCGTTTATAATCTGTACCTATCGTTCGTTCGTTCGATTCGATTCGATTCGATTTTCGATGAAATTTACCTGTCCCCCGTTGTCGTTTATCGCTTATGATATTACAATATCACTCGTCGACGTTCTCCGAAAGACGACGAGAGACCCGGCAGAAGCCGTAGACCCGATAGACGATCAACGATCAGAGAAGAAGTCGTCCGATCGACATGACTCGGGCGCGTCCGTGTTTTACGATGCTAACGTTTCTGTGACGTTATAACGATCGAAAATGATCGTCGAGATCGTTATACTTCATTATATCATAAGATGATATAATTAGCGGTTCGTTCGTCGTCAGATAATAATAAGAATAATAATTTATATCGAGAAAAATAAGTTTTAAATCGGACAATGGCTCCGCTCGTAACAGACCCGTGTCAATAAACAAATTTTACAACCGTACCCGTCACAGTTAAACACACTTGTCCCGTATCAAAGTCTACGTTTACTCATGCCGAACGAGCGTCACGATTTATCTATAACACCCTAATATTAAAACTAGATATAAATCCTCTTTAATCAGAGACATGTTAGTGAAAAGTCGAAACTCTCGTTACGGGAAATTGTTTCGCGACGCGGAGGTTCTCATTACGGTATAGCCGATGTCTACTTAAACACCAGCGCCACCTACTTCGAAGCTTTACTTTATTCAGAGTTTCATATTCAGTACAGTGAGTGATAGTGTGATATCGTGTTCTCGTCGTTGTATTATTGTTGTCGTTAATCAATCTCAATCAATCATAATGGCAGATACCGCAGTCGCCACCGAAGCTCCGGCACCCGCGACCCCCACCGCGAAGAAACCTAAGGCCTCGGCGGCCGGAGGAGCAGCCGTCGCCGGTTCGAAGAAACCGAAGGCGAAACCGTCTCACCCGAAGACGTCGGTGATGGTGAACAACGCGATAAAAGAACTGAAAGAACGCAGCGGATCGTCTCTGCAGGCGATCAAGAAATATATCTCGGCCCACTACAAGGTCGACGCTGAGAAACTGGCGCCGTTCATAAGAAAATATCTGAAGAGCGCCGTCGAGACCGGAGCTCTGATACAAACGAAGGGCACGGGCGCTTCGGGTTCATTTAAACTGGAATCGAAATCGTCCGCCTCGAAGAAACCTTCGATCGCCGGTGGAAAATCGGGCGGCGCCGGTGCCGGTTCCGGCAATAGAAAGGCGCCGGCGGCGTCTTCGGGTAAATCGACCGGTTCAGGTGGCGGTCCATCGTCTAAGAAGGCGGCAGCGGCAGCGGCGGCGACGACGGCCGCTTCGGGTGGCAGAGGCGGTGCCGGGAAAAAGGCCGCCGCAACGGCATCCTCGCCGGCGAAAACGTCCGCTGCGACGCCGTCTAAACCTTCCGCCGCGACGAGAGACAGGAAAGCCGCAGCGGCCAAGAAGAAACCGGCAGCCGCTAAGAGATCATCCGCGTCCTCGGCCGCGACCGCTTCGAAGGCGGGCGGTAAGGGTTCAGGTTCGGCCGCCGCCCCTAAAGCTAAGAAGACCGCCAAACCGCCGACGAAGAAACCTAAAGCCCCGAAACCTAAGAAAGCGGCATCGGCACCGAAGTCGAAACCCGCCGCGGCTAAGAAAGCGGCCGCATCGAAGAAGTAAATCAATCAATAAATCAATCAACAAATCATCATCATCATCTCTCTGTATGTCCGTCGAGCGTGCGGGGAGACAGCGGTCTGCGTGCGTCGCCTCTGTAACAAGGGTGGGTGAGAAGAGAAGAGAAGAGAACGCGGTGACATCGACTCCTACTCGCTCACATACGGCGAACGGAAGAAGGATAATAAGAAGAAGAGAAAGAAAATTATAATTCGAAACAGCCCTTTTCAGGGCTAACAAATAATCTTAATAAAGTTAAAAATTTAACACATGTTTCACATGTTACAGTAATGTCGAAAAATAAATAAATAAGTAAGTAAGTAAACAAACAATATAATATGGAGTGACAAGACAGAATTCATCTTCGTTTGTCAATGTCTCTCTTGTTGTTGTTGTTGTTAATGTTGTCTCCCATGTTGTTGTATATGTTATTCCTGCTATATACACCTACTACATACATACATTATCATTACAGACTGTTCTCACTATCGTAAATAGTGAAATATGGGATCCGCGTTTCATTTTATTCTTCTTTTCTTTTGTTTTATTAATTAACCCGCGAGTATAACGAGAGAGTTCACTGTAACACTGTTTATTATTATTATTATTATATATATATATATTTCTCTATATAATTAACGAGCGGCACGGCTCCGCCCGACTGCCCGACTCTGTTTTTTTATATCTCTGTCTACCCGTTTACGGTTTGATGAAAAAAATAAATGCTGCTCACGGGAAGACGTTGAAAGCGTTCGCGCGCGCGCGGGAGCGCGCGCGCGCGCCGGGTACACCTTTTTTTTCACTCTAGATCGGTCTCCTCCTATTGGTCGGTTAAACGTTTCGTCGTTCTCGTTCGTCGGTACGCGATATGATACCAGTTTTGTTTATCAAAACACGAATACACTGCTGAGAAAAAAGGGGAGTCTCGTTCGAGCAGCGGTCGAGTGCACACGTGCGCCCGCTCGCAGCTCTGACAGTCCGTTCGGTTCGCCGCGCTCGGCCATCCTCGGTTATTTCCGACTCGCCGCGCCGCGCTCGCCTACCTGCGCACCAGATGTCCGCATTCCAACGGTCTCGTCGCCGCCCGACCCGCATTGTCATCGAGTGATTCATCGGCCGGTGCTTTGTTCGAGCGTTTTTGAAGAAACAGACATCTGCTGCGACGCCGCACTTTTAGTGCAAATATAAAACCGCACTTTTCGGTGCGACATCCCGCGCTGTCAATCGAAGACCACGCTTAGTGGCTACTCACGGGAATACGTGTCACGGTGCCAACGAGTGAGTAGAGCGCCCTGTCCGCTCGCCGGTTGCCCCGAGGCAAACGGTAAAGGCAGTTGGGCCTGGGTTGTCTGGCCTTGGCGAGTGCGCCTAGTCAGGTCCAGGTATCGCCCTCCCACCCTCCTATTCCCTCATTCCATCCCCGGGTGTCTGTTTGGGCGTAGCCCGGTTTACCGGTCTGCGTTCTCTGCCCTGGGCTTGATAGGGCCTCCCCCTAGGCTTTGTAGGTTCTTCTCTGTGCGGCATTGCACTTCGCCCACAGCTCTTTTGGTCCGGACTCGGGATAGTCCCGTAAATTTAATTTTGGCGTGCCCCCCTGCCCCTCAGGCAGGGAGGTTTAATTATGTCCTCCCCCGCCCCCCTCGCAGGCCCCGGGATGGCCAATATAGAAGACAGAGTTTATTGGTTAGAAGCAATAATCAGGCGCGTCCAACGTAGTGCCCCGCAGCTATTAGTTGAGCCGGTTAGTATAGACGAATTATCGCCCCGCGTAGCGACCGCGAACTCTTTCGCCGCGCTAGACTCGCCTAGTTCGCCGGAAAACCCGCTAGATAGAATTAGTTTAGTAGCACCTATTCCATGCTCGGAGGCCGGCTCTGACATGGAACTAGATAATATTAGTTCCGCGCCAGCTAACGACGGCTTCACCGTCGTAAATAGAAAACGCGTTCGCACGCCACCCATTGCCGCCGCGTCGCGCGCCTCCGATACTGAGTCAGGCTCCGGTCGCCCGGCTCAGAAAACATTAAAAGTAGATGGCGCCCGGGTGCCCGCGAAATCAGCCGCGATCGCAGCCAATCGAACGCCTCGCTCGGGCAACGCTAGCCCCGCCCCCTCCCAAGCCGACGCTACGGGTCCCGTAGCCGAGGCTAAGAAGCCCCGCCCCCCGCCCCCCGTTACCATTCAGGACAAGGCCTCCTGGCTCGCGATTTCGACCTATATGAATGGGTCGGGTATCCGTTACACCTCAGCCCTGAATACCGCTCAAGGTATTCAGGTCAAAGTCCCCACCTCCATCGACCACCGCAAGCTGACCTCTCACCTCCGAGAGAGGAAGCTTAATTATTTCACTTACGCGCTCGAAGAAGAGCGCCTTCTCCGAGCCGTACTCAGGCGCGTCCCGGTGGAGTTGTCCACCGAGGAAATCTCAGACTCCCTTAAGGAGCAAAATTTCCCAGTGCGGGAGGTACACCGGATGTACCACCCCCGCACCAAAGCTCCCTACCCTATGGCTCTGGTCATCCTTGACCGTTCCGTAGAAGGCAAGGCTATTTTCGGCCTCACCACGGTCTGCGGCCTCACCGGTATCACCGCCGAACCGCCGCGCAAGACTCATACCCCGTCTCAGTGTCATAACTGTCAGAGTTATGGCCACACAGCCAGAGGCTGTCATCTCCGTCCCAGGTGCGTCAAGTGCCTCGGTGACCATCCCACGAAGGAGTGCGCTCGCACTCCCGACACTCCCGAGCCTCCCAGCTGCGTTCTGTGCGGTAACGCGGGCCACCCTGCGAGTTATCGCGGGTGTCCCCGCGCGCCCCGCCCGCAACGCCCTCGCCAGGCGAGACAAGCCCGTAGGGCTCCTGCTGTCTCTGCCCGCCCTCCGCCTCCACCTCTTATGTCCGTTGAGACCTTCCCGGGCCTCCCGGGCTCCTCCCGTACCCCGGTAACTCCGGCCCCGATGCCGTGCGTGGCACCTTCTGTGCCGCAAGCCCCCCAGTCCTGGCGGGCCCCTGTCGCCCCCTGGGCTCCTAGGCCTCAACCTCAGGCTTCCAAGCCTCAGGCGCAGCCCCAGCCTCAGCCTCAAAGAGCGTTGCCCGCTCAGCCCTCTCATGCTTTTTCATTCTCTCTCTCGGGCATCGATTGGCTGTCTCAAGTCTTACTCGAGCACGACATTAGCGAAATAGTCGCATTCAATAAAATTTTAAACAGTAATAGGGACATCGGTCTTCTGAATGCGGTCTCTGCATTCCCAAACGTTGCCGCGACGATACAACGCCTCGCCCGCGCCGCAGTAAATAACAATAAATAGTATTCACACCGCCGAGTAAAATTAAACCGCGCGCTCTTTGTCTTTCGTTTTTTAACGCGAGAAATCTCCGTACGCAACGCGACTTAGTAGCCGACTACTTACACGATAGGCAGATAGATATATTGTTAGTACAGGAAACGCTCCTTAAGCCGAAAATGAATAATCCGCGTATCGCGAATTATGATATTATCAGAAACGACCGTGTCGCCCGCGGGGGCGGCACTTTGATTTATTTTAAACGTTCGTTATATTGTATGTCAGTAGAGCCACCCGTTCTTACAAATATGGAAGTGTCAGTGTGCAGGTTAGGAATGACCGGTCACGCGAACATAACGATAGTTTCTGCTTATCTTAAACCGAGTAAAGAGCTTCTCAAGTCTGACTTGGAGGCGCTGTTCGCGTTAAGTAACAGTGTTATCATAGCAGGGGACCTCAACAGTGGGAGCGTCATTTGGAATAGTTCGAGTACTTCCCGCAACGGGGTGACACTCGACAAACTAAGTGGCGATCTCGCTTTTGACGTCATAGCCCCGCCGGAACCCACTCACTATCAGGATCGCTGTCGCCCGACAGTGTTAGACGTAGCTCTTTTAAAAAACGTCCAGCTTTCTGTGCGACTCATACAAGTCGTACACGAACTAGACTCAGATCACCGCCCCGTTATCTTGCAACTAGGTTCAGATTTCGATATCGACTGTCAGTCCGTGCGCGCAGCTGACTACGCGAAACTCCGCAGTCACTTGAAAGACAATCCGTCCTCGGAGAGTCTAAATAGAATTCCGGACGTGTTGGTGTCTAAAGCCGACGCGGATCTGGCTATCGATTCCCTGGTCGACCACCTCCAGACCGCCGTCAGGGTGACCTCGAGAGAGGTACAAGCGGTGAACGATCGCCGCTTTATACTCCCTGACGACGTGAAGGCGTTGATCACGGAAAAGAACGCCGCGACCCGAGCCTACGACACTTACCCGACCGAAGACAATCGCGTTCGATTACGTTCATTACAAAAGTTAGTTAAAACTAGTATCGCAGAAATCCGAGCCGCCAGGTGGGACAAACTCCTGGAGGATATCCAGCCGTCCCACGTGGCGTTTTGGACGTTCACGCGTAAGTTCAAATCAGAGCAGAGTGCATCGATGCCCCCGTTAGACAGAGGTCATGGGTTGCCTCCCGCGTTCGAAAGTATAGACAAAGCGGAGTGTCTCGCCGCGAGCTTAGAGGAGCAATGTTCTCCAAACACTGCTAACACTGACCCTGTCCATATCGAATCGATAAAATCCGCGGTAGATAGCTTTCTCGCGTCTCCTCGCGCGGATACCCTAACCCCGGTTACTTTTGACGAAGTGACGGCCGCTATCAAGCGTCTGAAGCTTAGGAAGTCCCCAGGTCCCGATGGAATCAGGAACGAGGTACTGAAGCTCCTTCCTGACTTCATCATAGCTCTTTTGGTATGCATCTTCAATGCTGCCATGTCCCAGGGTCACTTTCCAGCCGTCTGGAAAAAGGCCATAGTGATAGGCATTCACAAGCCCGGCAAAAAAGCTACGCTTCCCACTAGCTATCGCCCTATCAGTTTACTGGATACACTAGGCAAGTTATACGAGCGGCTCCTTCTGAACCGCCTACAGACCACGATAACAAGGTTGAATCTGCTGCCGCCTGAGCAGTTCGGTTTCCGTGCACAACACTCGTGCACGAACCAAGTACACCGCCTCACGGAGTACATATTCTCTAAATTCAACAAAGACCCCCAGCCCCAGGTCAGTCCGGCCAAGCCTAAACCGAAACGTACAATAGCGGTCTTCTTTGACGTCGCCAAGGCCTTCGACAAGGTCTGGCACGACGGGCTAGTCTACAAACTGTTCAAGTCTAGTATTCCGGATAGTTTAGTTCACACCATCCGCGAATTTCTCACAGATAGGACCTTCCGCTATAGAGTGGAAGGTGAGTTATCCCAGCCCCACCCGATACGTTCAGGAGTGCCCCAGGGGTCCATCCTCGCGCCCTCCCTCTTCAACCTGTTCATCAGTGACCTACCTCGGTCCCCGGGGTTCGAGGTAGGTTGTTACGCTGACGATACAGTAATCTACGCTTCCGATTGGCGGCCGTCGCATTTAGCTATCCGTATGAATAGGGCCATCGAGGAACTCGGCGAATGGTTTCTTCGATGGCGTATAGAGGTTAATCCCGAGAAAAGCGCTGCGATCTTTTTCGATCCGGTTCAGCGTCCGCGTCCGAGAAATATAGAGTCCCTTAAATTGTATGACACCGAGATTCCTTGGGCCCTTACGGTCAAATATCTCGGTGTCACGTTAGATAGACGCCTCACGTTTAAGCAGCATGCAGTGAGAGTACGAAACAAAGCCGCTATGGTTTTGGGTCGTCTGCATCCGTTATTATGCGCTAAGAGCAAAATGTCCGTCAGACATAAGCTCACACTTTACAAAATGTGTATTCGTCCGATTTTGACGTATAGCTGTCCCGTTTTCGCGCATATGTCAAAAGCGAACTTCAAGATTTTACAAAAAATACAGAACCGTTTTCTACGAAAGGCGATCGGTGCCCCGTGGTACATCCGGAGAGTCGACCTCCATAGGGACCTGGAGATGCCGTCTATCTGGGAGTACGTAAAAACTCTCACGACTAGTTATTTCGACAGAGCCATGAATCATCCCAATCCGTTAGTGGTATCCGCCGCGACTTACGATACCGTGCCAGGCGCGCCGCGTTACAAAAGACGTCCGCGTTACATTTTCACCGACCCTCCCGAAGAAATTTCGCTAGGTAATCAAGACTACCCTTCCGTCCCTCGAAACACAGCGTGTGCGCGCCCACGCCCGCGTAATCACAGATCACGCCGCCGCGGTTTGGCTGTGAATTTTGCCCCAGCACACATTCTTAGGCCTCCCTCGGCAACTGCTCTAGCCGAGGTCCGATCCCCCGGAATGGAGCCCTCGAGCAGCTTGCATGCGCGAACAGAGTACCACTGATTCGATCAAACACTCGTCTACAACACAACACCGATCACCCCACACACGTGCACACACACTCACTCGTAGGTACACATAGTGGTGGGCTGTTTTTGTTTGTTTTTTTGCCCTTCGAACTGTAATAGTTTAGAACACAGATAGATAGATACAAAATACATGTACGGGATCGTAAAACACACATGCTTGGTAACCATGTATATTTCACGAACCCATACAGGTATGATACGGATAGGCTTAGCTTAGTTTAGCTTAGCTAGTTA
Organism: Antheraea assamensis; assembly: GCA_035772565.1. Classification (NCBI taxonomy): domain Eukaryota; kingdom Metazoa; phylum Arthropoda; class Insecta; order Lepidoptera; family Saturniidae; genus Antheraea; species Antheraea assamensis. Next base: position 17,288 of record JAQQSE010000343.1, read on the forward strand.
GATTCGGGTTTTCGACGACAGCCCAAGCCGAGACGTGCCGTGCGCCCTTGTGCTAGTCGTCCATATAAAATCGGGTGAGTGCCTTAAGCGCTCCCCTTAGTAGTCCGGTGGAACTGTAGAGCCTTGCCAGGCTAACAGTGTAGGTCAGTTCGAAAAAAAAAAAAAAAAAAAAAAAAAAAAAAAAAATGAGAAAAAAGGGGAGTCTCGTTCGAGCAGCGGTCGAGTGCACACGTGCGCTCGCTCGCAGCTCTGACGGTCCGTTCGTTTCGCCGCGCTCGGCTATCTCCGGTCATTTCCGGCTCGCCGCGCTCGCCTACCTGCGCACCAGATGTTGGCATTCCAACGATTTCGTCGCTGCCCGACCCGCATTGTTGCCGAGTGAGTCATCGCCGGTGCTATTGTACTCGAGCTTGTGAAATTCGAAGAAAGAAAACATCTGCTGCGAAGCCGCACTTTAGTGTGTTTACTCGGCTATTGTCAATCAACACGCTCTTTTCAGAGCGACGGTGTACCTCCATTAGTGCACCATTTAAACCGCACTTTTCGGTGCGAAGCCGTGCACACTGTTTGCAGTGCGTCGAGTCGCCGTGCTACGCGTCGTGCCTCGTGCTGCGCTTCGAGAGTCGTGCAGCGCGTCGTGTGCCGTGCAGAGCGTCGTTCTTCGCGCCGCGCCGTGTGCAGTTTGAAGAGAAGATTCGCGTTCGCGTCGCGTCGCGTTTTCCCTTTGGCCCGGACACGGATTGTCCGTTAGATTCAAATTAGGCGCACCCCCCTGCCCCTCAGGCAGGGAGGTTAGTCATGTCCACCCCCGCGATCCCGCCGCCCCTTCAGGCCCCTAAGGCCCTAGATGATACCGTCCAACTCGAGGACCTCATTAGATTTCATATGTTCGCGCGTCAGCAAAATCCGTTGTTAGTATCGGAATTCGATAGGCTCCGACGCACTTACGCGCGTAACGGGTATAAAAGTGAGTTCGGAGTCCCGCGTTGTTTCCGCGACGACCCGTTCGCGCCGTCCGACTGCGACTCCGACGATGACTCCGACATGGAGCTCGACGCGCCTCGCGCGGCCGCGCCCGCGCCCGCGACTTCGCCCGCGCCCGCGACTTCGTCCGCGCCCGCGACATCGTCCGCTGATAATGACGGTTTCACAACCGTCACGCGCCGCGGTAAACGCCCACGCGCCGCGATTCAGACAGATAGCGACTCTGCTGCGGGACGTCCGATCCCAAAGCAGCCCAATATAGGTGGCGCTCGGGTGCCCCGAGCCTCTCCCACGCCATCTGCCGCGATTTCGGCTGAAGCTCCGGCTGCGGAACCCGCGGTCGCGGCTAAGAAGCCACGCCCACCGCCTCCCGTCACCTTCCGTGACAAAGCCCGCTGGGTAGATGTTTCTAACGACCTTAAGTCGAAAGAAATCGTCTACCAATCCGCCGTCAACACTGTTGCCGGCATTTCTATTCGTGTGTCGACCCCCGATGAGCATCGCAAGCTCACGAGATACTTCAGGGAGCGTCAGCTCCCTTTCTTTACTTACGCTCTCGAGGAAGAGCGTCTCCTCCGTGTCGTCATTCGAGGAGTTCCTTCTGAACTCACCGAATACGACATCTCCGATTGCCTGAACGGTCAGGACTTCCCGGTCCGGAGCGTGCAGCGCATGCGCCACCCCCGCACGAAGGCCCCCTTCAACTTGGTGTTGGTCACACTGGACCGCACCTCGGAAGGCAAGGCTATTTTCAGCCTCAACTCGGTTTGCGGCCTGTCCCCAGTCTTCGTCGAGCCTCCTCGCAAGTCCCAGATACCCTCGCAGTGTCACAACTGCCAGGTGTACGGTCATTCCGCCCGACACTGCCACCTGCGTCCCAGGTGTGTGAAGTGTCTCGGGGATCACTCCACTAGGGAGTGCCCCCGCACTCCCGAATCCATCGAGCCTCCGAGCTGCGTCCTCTGCGAGCAAACGGGTCATACCGCGAATTATCGCGGGTGTCCCCGTGCGCCTCGCTCGACCCGTCCCCGCCGCGGCGGTCGTGCGACCCGGTCCAGGGCGCACGGCCCGCCGGCTTGGACGAAGCGGCCTCCGCCTCCGCCCATACAAAGCCAGAAGGCTTTCCCCGACCTGCCGGGCACCTCCAGTGCGCCGGTATCATCCGCTCCTGCGCCGAGCGCGCTCTCCTGGCGCGCAAGGCCTTCCCCGCCAGCTCCCTCGGCTCCTCAAGCCAAGCCCCAGCCTCAAAAGGCTCTGTCCACTCCTGCGCCACCTATCGCGGCTTCAGTATCGACCTCCGGTATAGACTGGATAGCTCGTCTTCTTTTGGTACACGATGTACAAGAGATAATCGCATTTAACGCGTTAGTTAATAGTACGTCTGAGCTCGGGCTCTTAAACGCTATCTCCGCTTTCCCGGCCGTCGCGACCACGGTACAACAATTAACCCGCGCCGCGCATAAATAAATTCGCGTAAATCAAAAGATCAGTTCGAACCCGCGTGTTCATATACAATAGACCGATACATTAGGATTTGTTACGTAATTATTTAGTTAAATCGGCACCGTGCCATTGTACTTTATTTTTTAGTTCGATCCCCTCTGAAAAGACGCGTGTTTGCGCCCACGCCCGCGACTCTCTCTGTTCACGCCGCCGTGAGCGGGGGGTGAAGATTCGATCCCGCACACTCGTCGCGATTTTTCTTGTAACAGCTCGAGCCTAGGTAGTCCCTCGGTGTGGAGCCCTCGAGTATGTTACTCGCGCGAATACAGTGGTTTACACATGTTCTACACTTACACGATCACCCCACACTCTTGCACACCTAGGCACTCAGTGGTGGGCTGTTTTTTTGCCCTTTTCGGACTGAAATAGGTCACATAACACAGTAGTCAGATACCAAATACACATATACACTCGTGAAACATGCATGGTCACACATGCATTTTTCACGAATTCATATATGTGTATTGTATGGATAGATAGCTTAGCTAGCTTAGTTAGTTCGGGAATCCGGCGACAGCTCAAGCCGAGGTGCACCGAGTGCCCTTGAGATGTTTCGCCTAAAAATCAATCGGGTGAGTGCCCTAAGCGCTCCCCTTAGTAGTCCGGTGAAACTGTAACAGCTCAGGCTAACAGTGTAGGTCAGTTCGAAAAAAAAAAAAAAAAAAAAAAAAAAAAAACTGAGAAAAAAAATATTTACGCTCTCTCCGACGTTACTCGCGCACGTACACACGCGCGCGTTTTTTTCTCTTCGTTTACGTTTTATTAATTTACCGAGATCATGTCCGGACGTGGTAAAGGTGGCAAAGTCAAGGGGAAGGTCAAGTCTCGCTCGAACCGTGCCGGTTTACAGTTCCCCGTCGGACGTATACATAGACTTCTTCGCAACGGTAATTACGCCGAACGTGTCGGCGCCGGTGCACCGGTTTACTTGGCGGCCGTCATGGAGTATCTAGCCGCTGAAGTGCTCGAGTTGGCCGGAAACGCCGCGAGAGACAACAAGAAGACTAGGATCATACCTAGACATCTACAGTTGGCGATCAGGAACGACGAGGAACTGAACAAGCTTCTCTCCGGCGTCACGATCGCTCAGGGTGGCGTCCTGCCTAACATACAGGCGGTTCTGTTGCCCAAGAAGACCGAGAAGAAAGCTTAAGTAAAGAAAAAAGGACACCACATTCGACGCGCGGAACAAATATGATGACGATAATACGTAGTACCTACGTTTAGTGTGTGCGCGTGTATCACCTGTCCGGGGATATATGATTCAAGAGGAAAAGGCCCTTTTCAGGGCCACAAAATAATTCATACTCATATTGTACGTGTAGATTACGAACGAGATGGTTTCTAACGTAAATGTCAGTCGTGTCTACGTTGATCAAAATTTTACCCGCCTCAGCGGAGAGAGAGAAAAATAAATAAATATATTATATACTTATTGCGTACGTCTGTACTATCTGTTCTTTTTATTACACCCCCCTCGGTTGTTATAGGAATCACGATTATTATTATTATTATTTTTTTTTTTTTATTTATAAACAATAATAATAGGAATCAATAATTTATATATCATATTATATCGTGAACATTAAGTTGTTATTGATATTATCACCTAACCTACTATCCGAAGACATATATGTTTTTATTCTTATTACTATTATTAATAATATTATTATTATTATTATTATTATGTTTAATTCGGTGGTACCTCGTATCATCAGCGTGCGGCTCAAACGGCCGGGACGAAACGCGTTGCGATGAGAACCTCTCCGATTGGTCGTAGAGAGCGTAGAATTATCGGCGGGCCGACGTACCACTTGTGAACCTGAAACGTAATTAGGATCGTAGTTTAAAAAAATGTATCCGCATACTGTCGTGGACACGGTGATCCGTAGTTATCTCTACGTCGATCATCATAATCATCAACGCTCTACTAAGTAACGGAGAAATAATTAAATAACAACAACAATGCCGCCCAAGACTAGTGGAAAGGCCGCGAAAAAATCCGGCAAAGCCCAGAAGAACATCTCGAAGACCGACAAGAAAAAGAAGAAGCACAAGAGGAAGGAGAGTTACGCCATCTACATTTATAAAGTGCTCAAGCAAGTCCATCCGGACACCGGTATATCGAGCAAGGCCATGTCGATCATGAACTCTTTCGTGAACGACATATTCGAGCGTATCGCCGCTGAAGCGTCCCGTCTGGCGCATTACAACAAGCGTTCGACGATCACGTCGAGGGAGGTGCAGACGTCCGTGAGACTACTTCTACCGGGTGAACTGGCGAAACATGCGGTCAGCGAAGGCACCAAAGCGGTCACGAAATACACGAGTTCGAAGTGAATCTGAATTAATTAATTGACAATGCAGTACTCTACAGTAACATCGAATCATCATCGTCGGCGGTGAAACTACTACTACTACGACGACGACGTGCGTGTCTATAATCAATCAAAAAGGCCCTTTTCAGGGCCACAAAATTATTCCAAATAAATATATATAATCCATTCGTACGTACTACGTGTGCGGCGACGGTTAAGACTGTTTCTACGGACCACAGAATATGTCGATCGAATTCATTCATTTATAAATTATAATATTATTGTCTCTAATAATGTCAATTATAATATAGTATATATACATATTATGTTACAATATATATAATGTAACTCTATTTGCCTATTAACAAACATTAATACACGCACCGTGCAATCTATTATTATTATTATTAATAATAAAAAAAAAAAAAAAAAAAAAAAAAAATTATACGGACATATTTTATCTATATATACACACACAGATACACGTATATGATCTATCATCTCGCTCACTCTCTGCCGATAGAAAGAGTGGGAGCGTTTTCGACTCGCAACGTTTATAAAACGGGGGTAATCGTGTTTGGGTTTTAGACTATACATCGGCAGTCACGTTGTCGAGACGCGCGCGCGTAAAGGTCCCAGATAGTCGTTCGTTTATTCGGCCGTTGACTTTCCCTCATTTCGGATCGAGTTCTTGTTTCGTGTTTGTGCCGTGTAGTAGAGGCTGTATCGATCGTTCGACGATGGCGCGTACGAAACAGACTGCCCGTAAATCGACCGGCGGGAAAGCTCCCCGTAAACAGCTCGCCACAAAGGCGGCACGTAAGAGTGCACCGGCCACCGGCGGTGTCAAGAAGCCGCATCGTTACAGACCAGGAACGGTCGCCCTGCGAGAGATCCGTCGTTATCAGAAGAGCACGGAGCTACTGATCCGCAAGTTGCCGTTCCAGCGTCTGGTTCGTGAGATCGCTCAAGACTTCAAGACCGATCTTCGCTTCCAGAGTTCGGCCGTGATGGCCCTCCAGGAGGCGAGCGAGGCTTACCTCGTCGGTCTGTTCGAGGATACGAATCTTTGTGCGATTCACGCGAAACGCGTCACGATCATGCCGAAAGACATACAGTTGGCGCGCAGGATCCGCGGGGAACGCGCCTAGAAGATCGTCTTTCAACGAGAACGTACGTACGAGAAGATGATGATGATGATGATGACGGTACAAGACATACACACACCGGGGTAGGTTGAGCGGCTGCAGCGGCAAAACCCAGCCACGATCGTTCGTAAAAGGCCCTTTTCAGGGCCGCATATGACTCTTAAACTATTGTACGCTAGAACAGTAAATTGTTTCTATTATAAACTGAATGTCAGTCAGTCAGTCTCTCCATCCATCCATCCATCCATCCATCCTTCCTTCCTTCGTAACTTCCTTTTTTAGTTTCGATACGGACAAAGTGAACCGTTTAAGTATGTAAATATAATAATGATGATGATTATGATATCCGTAACGGGAAAGGTCTCCACTGATCGGTTAGGTTAGGTTAGACTTGCGAAAAAGAACTAAGCGAGCCGGTCGCGGCAGCGACCGGCGAGCGTCTTTTCGTGATCCATGCAATAATATATTTATCGATTATTATTATTATTATTGTTGTTGTTGTAGTTATTAGAAAAAAAAAAAAAAAAAAGTGGTGTTCGAGCCTATGCTACGACAGGATTCTTCATCGTGCTTGCTCTGGTAAGAACCACCACCCCTCGCCTGCAGCCTGCTGCTCCCCTCCCAACCCCCCACCCCTCCGCGCCTTACCAAAGTTACACACATATACGGCTTCACGATGATTCGTCGGAGGGTTCCGTACGCAGTGTCGCCTTTAAATATAACCGAACACGCCGCGTGTTTTTTAGGAGACACGAGAGTCCCGACTGAGCCGTGGTAGAGTGCACACGTGCTTTACCATAGCTCCTTGGATATTTTTTGCGATCATCGTGCGAGCGAGATAGCAGTGAGTCTGTTTGTTATACTAACTGTGCTTCTTACAGATTCCGGTTTGCCGTGCAGCGCTGTTGTCGGCGTCATCTGTAGTTAGTTTGTGCTGTAGATAGACACGTCTACAGAAAGTCAATCAATCGGCCGAGGTTTCGGTCGATACGTTCTTTTCAGAACGCACACTCAGTGAGCGTCACCTGGCACACTGAGTGTTGTACACTTCGGTGTTTAAACCGTACCTTTCGGTACGCGACGGGACTGCGAAAAAACTTCGTTGCAGAGCGTCTGAAGAGAGAAGAGAAGAGAGAAGTGTCAGGGACCTCCCCCTAGGCCTTGTAGGTTCTTCTGTGCGGCATTGCACTTCGCCCACAGCTCTCTTGGTCCGGACTCGGGATAGTCCCGTAGTTTTCCGTTGGCGCGCCCCCCTGCCCCTCAGGCAGGGAGGTTTGACATGTCTTCCCCCGCCCCCATTGCAGGCCCCGGTATGGCTGTTAGCATTTCACTAGAGCAGTTTAACTTTTTCCAGGATCTCGCTAGGCGCGCCGGTGTTAACGAACCGCGTATTTTATCAGAGCCAGCTAGTAACGTCGTTGTCTCGCCCCGCGTGGCGACCGCCAATTCATTCGCCGCGTTAGACTCGCCGCGTTCGCCAGAGAATATGTTAGATCGGATTAGCTTAGTCGCGCCAATCCCTTGCTCCAGCTCGGATGCCGAATCCGACATGGAGCTCGATAGCTTCGTCGCCCCAGCCTCCGACGGCTTCACCGTCGTGAGCAGAAAGCGCGTCCGCACGCCGCCGATCCCCGCCGCGTCGCGCGCGTCCGATTCAGAGTCGGGTTCCGGACACCCGGCTCTGAAAACTATTAAAGTAGATGGCGCCCGGGTGCCCGCGAAAAAGACAGCCAGTCGATCGCCTCGCTCGGGCAACGTAAGCCCCGCCCCCTCACCAGCCAAAGCTACGGGTTCCGTAGCTGCGGCTAAGAAGCCCCGCACCCCTCCTCCGGTCGTGATCCAGGATAAGTCCTCCTGGCTCGCGATCTCCACCAAGATGAATGAGTCCTCGATTCATTATACCTCAGCCCTAAACATCTCGCAAGGGATTCAGGTGAAGGTTCCCACCTCCACTGACCATCGCCTGCTGACCTCTCTTCTCCGAGAGAGGAAGCTGGCATACTACACCCACGCGCTCGAAGAGGAGCGCCTCCTTCGCGCCGTTATCAGGCGCGTCCCGGTGGAGCTATCCACCGAGGACATATCCTGCTCCCTTAAGGAGCAAAACTTCCCAGTGCGGGAGGTACATAGGATGTACCACCCCCGCACCAAAGCCCCATATCCTATGGCCCTGGTCATCCTTGACCGCTCCCTGGAAGGGAAGGCCATCTTCACTCTTACCTCCATCTGTGGCCTCACCGGCATCTCCGTGGAGCCGCCACGAAAGTCCCAAGCCCCGTCGCAGTGCCATAACTGCCAGAGTTATGGCCACTCCGCCCGCGGATGTCATCTGCGCCCCAGGTGCGTCAAGTGCCTGGGTGACCACTCCACGAAGGAGTGCGCACGCACTCCTGAGACCCCCGAGCCTCCTAGCTGCGTTCTGTGCGGCAATGCGGGTCACCCTGCGAGCTATCGCGGGTGTCCCCGTGCACCGCGCACGCAACGCCCACGCCAAGGCAGACAAGCCCGTAGGCCTCCGGCTGTCTCCGCCCGTCCTCCGCCTCCACCACTCATGTCCGTGGAGGCCTTCCCGGGCCTGCCGGGCACCTCCCGTGCCCCGGCAGCGCCGGTCCAGGCGTCGAGCGTGGCACCTTCTGTGCCGCGCGCCCCCCAGTCCTGGCGGGCCCCTGTGGCCCCCTGGGCTCCCAGGCCTCCTCAACCTCAGGCTTCCAAGCCTCAGGTGCAGGCTCGGCCTGTCGCTCCGAAAGCGTTGCCCGCCCAACCTGCCCAACCGTCTCATTTCTTCTCCTCCACTCGGTCGGGCATCGACTGGCTGTCTCAGGTGCTCGCTGAGCACAGCATCGAAGATATCATCGCGTTCAACACGATAGTGAACGGGAATAGTGATATAGGTCTTCTCAACGCGGTCTCTGCCTTCCCAGGCATTGCCGCGACTATTCAGCGCCTCGCTCGCGAACCAGTAGGGACTAATAATAAATAAAATTCACTCCGCCGAGTAAAATTAAACCACGCGCTCTTTGTCTTTCGTTTTTTAACGCGAGAAGTCTCCGCACGCAACGCGATTTAGTAGCCGACTACTTACGCGATAGGCAGATAGATATATTATTAGTTCAGGAAACGCTCTTAAAGCCGAACATGAATAATCCGCGAATCGCGAACTATAACTTAGTTAGAAACGACCGTGTCGCCCGCGGGGGTGGCACTCTAATTTATTATAAGCGTTGCTTATATTGCATGCCGATAGACCCGCCCGTTCTCACAAATATGGAAGTGTCAGTGTGCAGGTTAGGAATGACCGGTCACCCCGATATAACGTTAGTTTCCGCATATTTAAAGCCGAGTTTAGAGCTTCTCAGGTCCGACCTGGAGGCTTTGTTCGCGTTGAGTAACACTGTTATTATAGCCGGGGACCTCAACAGTGGGAGCGTCATTTGGAACAGTTCGAGTACTTCCCGCAACGGGGCGACACTCGACAAACTAAGTGGCGATCTCGCTTTTGACGTCATAGCCCCGCCGGAACCCACTCACTATCAGGATCACTGTCGACCGACAGTGTTAGATGTAGCTCTTTTGAAAAATGTCCAGCTTCCGGTGCGACTCATACAAGTCGTACACGAACTGGACTCAGATCACCGCCCCGTTATCTTGCAGCTAGGATCGGACTTCGATATAGATTTTCAGCCCGTGCGCGCAGCTGATTACACGAAATTATGTAGTTATTTAAAAGACAATCCGTCCTCGGAGAGTCTGAATAGAATTCCGGACGTGTTGGTGTCTAAAGCCGATGCGGATCTGGCCATCGATTCCCTGGTCGAACACCTTCAGACCGCCGTCAGGGTGACCTCGAGAGAGGTCAAAGCGGTGAACGATCGCCGCTTCATACTCCCTGACGACGTGAGGGCGTTGATCACGGAAAAGAACGCCGCGACTCGAGCCTGCGACACTTACCCGTCTGTAGATAATCGCGATCGTTTACGTACTTTACGGAAGTTAGTTAGGTCTCGTATTCAAGAAATCCGAGGCGCCAGGTGGGACAGACTCCTGGAGGATATCCAGCCGTCCCACGTGGCGTTTTGGACGTTCACGCGTAAGTTCAAATCAGAGCAGAGTGCATCGATGCCCCCGTTAGACAGAGGTCATGGGTTGCCTCCCGCGTTTGATAGTACAGACAAGGCGGAGTGTCTCGCCGCGAGTTTAGAGGAGCAATGTTCTCCAAACACTGCTAACACTGACCCTGTCCATATCGAATCGATAAAATCCGCGGTAGATAGCTTTCTCGCGTCTCCTCGCGCGGATACCCTAACCCCGGTTACTTTTGACGAAGTGACGGCCGCTATCAAGCGTCTGAAGCTTAGGAAGTCCCCAGGTCCCGATGGAATCAGGAACGAGGTACTGAAGCTCCTTCCTGACTTCATCATAGCTCTTTTGGTATGCATCTTCAATGCTGCCATGTCCCAGGGTCACTTTCCAGCCGTCTGGAAAAAGGCCATAGTGATAGGCATTCACAAGCCCGGCAAAAAAGCTACGCTTCCCGCTAGCTATCGCCCTATCAGTTTATTGGATACACTAGGCAAGTTATACGAGCGGCTCCTTCTGAACCGCCTACAGACCACGATAACAAGGTTGAATCTGCTGCCGCCTGAGCAGTTCGGTTTCCGTGCACAACACTCGTGCACGAACCAAGTACACCGCCTCACGGAGTACATATTCTCGAAATTTAATGCAGACCCCCAGCCCCAGGTCAGTCCGGCCAAGCCTAAACCGAAACGTACAATAGCGGTCTTCTTTGACGTCGCCAAGGCCTTCGACAAGGTCTGGCACGACGGGCTAGTCTACAAACTGTTCAAGTCTAGTATTCCGGATAGTTTAGTTCACATCATCCGCGAATTTCTCACAGATAGGACCTTCCGCTATAGAGTGGATGGTGAGTTATCCCAGCCCCACCCGATACGTTCAGGAGTGCCCCAGGGGTCCATCCTCGCGCCCTCCCTCTTCAACCTGTTCATCAGTGACCTACCTCGGTCCCCGGGGTTCGAGGTAGGTTGTTACGCTGATGATACAGTAATCTACGCTTCCGATTGGCGGCCGTCGCATTTAGCTATCCGTATGAATAGGGCCATCGAGGAACTCGGCGAATGGTTTCTTCGATGGCGTATAGAGGTCAATCCCGAGAAAAGCGCTGCGATCTTTTTCGATCCGGTTCAGCGTCCGCGTCCGAGCAACATAGAATCCCTTAAATTGTATGACACCGAGATTCCTTGGGCCCTTACGGTCAAATATCTCGGTGTCACGTTAGATAGACGCCTCACGTTTAAGCAGCATGCAGTGAGAGTACGAAACAAAGCCGCTATGGTTTTGGGTCGTCTGCATCCGTTATTATGTGCTAAGAGCAAAATGTCCGTCAGACATAAGCTCACACTCTACAAAATGTGTATTCGTCCGATTTTGACATATAGCTGTCCCGTTTTCGCGCATATGTCAAAAGCGAACTTTAAGATTTTACAAAAAATACAGAACCGTTTTCTACGAAAGGCGATCGGTGCCCCGTGGTACATCCGGAGAGTCGACCTCCATAGGGACCTGGAGATGCCGTCTATCTGGGAGTACGTTAAAACTCTCACAACTAGTTATTTCGATAGAGCCATGAATCATCCCAATCCGTTAGTGGTATCCGCCGCGACTTACGATACACTGTCAGGCGCGCCGCGTTATAAAAGACGTCCGCGTTACATTTTTACCGACCCTCCCGATGATATTACGTTAGGTAATTTAGATTACCCTCTCGTCACTCGAAGAACAGCGTGTGCGCGCCCACGCCCGCGTAATCACAGATCACGCCGCCGCGGTTTGGCTGTGAATTTTGCCCCAGCACACAATCCTAGGCCTCCCTCGGCAACTGCTCTAGCCGAGGTCCGATCCTCCGGTATGGAGCCCTCGAGCAGCTTGCATGCGCGAACAGAGTAACACCGATTTGATCAAACACTCGTCTACAACATAACACCGATCACCCCACACACGTGCACACACACACACTTGTAGGTACACATAGTGGTGGGCTATTTTTGTTTGTTTTTTTGCCCTTTCGAACTGAAATAGTTTAGAACTCAGATAGACAGATACAAAATACGTGTACGGGATCGTGAAACATACATGCTTGGTAACCATGTATATTTCACGAACCCATACAGGTATGATACGGATAGGCTTAGCTTAGGTTAGCTTAGCTAGTTAGATTCGGGTTTTCGACGACAGCCCAAGCCGAGGCGTGCCGTGCGCCCTTGTGCTAGTCGTCTATATAAAATCGGGTGAGTGCCTTAAGCGCTCCCCTTAGTAGTCCGGTGAAACTGTGAAAGCCTAAAAAGCTGGCAGTGTAGGTCAGTTCGAAAAAAAAAAAAAAAAACGCGTGTTTTTTAGTTTACTATAGCGACGGCTCGCGAACTGTTAACACACGCGCTCTCCTTCGATTCTCGGATTAACTAGACTATTACATTACATTTTAACGTCGCCATGACCGGTCGCGGTAAAGGAGGCAAGGGATTGGGTAAAGGTGGTGCGAAGCGTCACAGGAAGGTTCTTCGCGATAACATCCAGGGTATCACGAAACCGGCTATCCGTCGCTTGGCTCGCAGAGGCGGCGTGAAACGTATCTCCGGTTTGATATACGAAGAGACACGCGGCGTCCTGAAAGTGTTCCTCGAGAACGTGATCCGTGACGCGGTCACTTACACCGAACACGCCAAGAGGAAGACCGTCACCGCTATGGACGTCGTGTACGCACTGAAACGACAGGGACGCACGTTGTACGGTTTCGGTGGTTAATAATAATATAATCACCGGCGGTTATATATTTATTAATAAACATACCGAGCCGTTTCTGTTGCTACCACTCCGGACACACACGCACACCTAAACGTTTTCGTCGCGTTAAATCAGAACAAAAAAGGCCCTTTTCAGGGCCGCAAATGTATCTCATCTGTTTCAATACAATACACACAATATTATATATTGTACTTTTCATTTTACTATAAACGAGTATTTAACATCACATACTGTCGTACACTGGACTATATATATATTAATAAATAGGGGTACGTATCTGTGCGTACACGACATATTATTTATGCTGACGAAGCGAAACGAACTAAATACTTGCACGCACAACAAAGATGTATATGAAAATAAGTAACATAGGGGAACATGGATTACCATTATACCTAATATTACACACTATATTATATTAGAAATTACGAGACTCGTTTGTATACATATACGTTTGTCAGTGTGTGTGTGTATATATACATATGTATTTACAGACATACGGCAGCGATCTGATTGCGAATCGCGACTTTATATTTAATAAGATTATTTATTAATGGGAATACCTCGGGGTCTACCGATGACAATGTATTATATTATTATTATTTATGTAAAAGATAATACGACCGACACACGCGACCACCGCGATCGAATCGTATCCCCTCGTTTATAATCTGTACCTATCGTTCGTTCGTTCGATTCGATTCGATTCGATTTTCGATGAAATTTACCTGTCCCCCGTTGTCGTTTATCGCTTATGATATTACAATATCACTCGTCGACGTTCTCCGAAAGACGACGAGAGACCCGGCAGAAGCCGTAGACCCGATAGACGATCAACGATCAGAGAAGAAGTCGTCCGATCGACATGACTCGGGCGCGTCCGTGTTTTACGATGCTAACGTTTCTGTGACGTTATAACGATCGAAAATGATCGTCGAGATCGTTATACTTCATTATATCATAAGATGATATAATTAGCGGTTCGTTCGTCGTCAGATAATAATAAGAATAATAATTTATATCGAGAAAAATAAGTTTTAAATCGGACAATGGCTCCGCTCGTAACAGACCCGTGTCAATAAACAAATTTTACAACCGTACCCGTCACAGTTAAACACACTTGTCCCGTATCAAAGTCTACGTTTACTCATGCCGAACGAGCGTCACGATTTATCTATAACACCCTAATATTAAAACTAGATATAAATCCTCTTTAATCAGAGACATGTTAGTGAAAAGTCGAAACTCTCGTTACGGGAAATTGTTTCGCGACGCGGAGGTTCTCATTACGGTATAGCCGATGTCTACTTAAACACCAGCGCCACCTACTTCGAAGCTTTACTTTATTCAGAGTTTCATATTCAGTACAGTGAGTGATAGTGTGATATCGTGTTCTCGTCGTTGTATTATTGTTGTCGTTAATCAATCTCAATCAATCATAATGGCAGATACCGCAGTCGCCACCGAAGCTCCGGCACCCGCGACCCCCACCGCGAAGAAACCTAAGGCCTCGGCGGCCGGAGGAGCAGCCGTCGCCGGTTCGAAGAAACCGAAGGCGAAACCGTCTCACCCGAAGACGTCGGTGATGGTGAACAACGCGATAAAAGAACTGAAAGAACGCAGCGGATCGTCTCTGCAGGCGATCAAGAAATATATCTCGGCCCACTACAAGGTCGACGCTGAGAAACTGGCGCCGTTCATAAGAAAATATCTGAAGAGCGCCGTCGAGACCGGAGCTCTGATACAAACGAAGGGCACGGGCGCTTCGGGTTCATTTAAACTGGAATCGAAATCGTCCGCCTCGAAGAAACCTTCGATCGCCGGTGGAAAATCGGGCGGCGCCGGTGCCGGTTCCGGCAATAGAAAGGCGCCGGCGGCGTCTTCGGGTAAATCGACCGGTTCAGGTGGCGGTCCATCGTCTAAGAAGGCGGCAGCGGCAGCGGCGGCGACGACGGCCGCTTCGGGTGGCAGAGGCGGTGCCGGGAAAAAGGCCGCCGCAACGGCATCCTCGCCGGCGAAAACGTCCGCTGCGACGCCGTCTAAACCTTCCGCCGCGACGAGAGACAGGAAAGCCGCAGCGGCCAAGAAGAAACCGGCAGCCGCTAAGAGATCATCCGCGTCCTCGGCCGCGACCGCTTCGAAGGCGGGCGGTAAGGGTTCAGGTTCGGCCGCCGCCCCTAAAGCTAAGAAGACCGCCAAACCGCCGACGAAGAAACCTAAAGCCCCGAAACCTAAGAAAGCGGCATCGGCACCGAAGTCGAAACCCGCCGCGGCTAAGAAAGCGGCCGCATCGAAGAAGTAAATCAATCAATAAATCAATCAACAAATCATCATCATCATCTCTCTGTATGTCCGTCGAGCGTGCGGGGAGACAGCGGTCTGCGTGCGTCGCCTCTGTAACAAGGGTGGGTGAGAAGAGAAGAGAAGAGAACGCGGTGACATCGACTCCTACTCGCTCACATACGGCGAACGGAAGAAGGATAATAAGAAGAAGAGAAAGAAAATTATAATTCGAAACAGCCCTTTTCAGGGCTAACAAATAATCTTAATAAAGTTAAAAATTTAACACATGTTTCACATGTTACAGTAATGTCGAAAAATAAATAAATAAGTAAGTAAGTAAACAAACAATATAATATGGAGTGACAAGACAGAATTCATCTTCGTTTGTCAATGTCTCTCTTGTTGTTGTTGTTGTTAATGTTGTCTCCCATGTTGTTGTATATGTTATTCCTGCTATATACACCTACTACATACATACATTATCATTACAGACTGTTCTCACTATCGTAAATAGTGAAATATGGGATCCGCGTTTCATTTTATTTTTCTTTTCTTTTGTTTTATTAATTAACCCGCGAGTATAACGAGAGAGTTCACTGTAACACTGTTTATTATTATTATTATTATATATATATATATATTTCTCTATATAATTAACGAGCGGCACGGCTCCGCCCGACTGCCCGACTCTGTTTTTTTATATCTCTGTCTACCCGTTTACGGTTTGATGAAAAAAATAAATGCTGCTCACGGGAAGACGTTGAAAGCGTTCGCGCGCGCGCGGGAGCGCGCGCGCGCGCCGGGTACACCTTTTTTTTCACTCTAGATCGGTCTCCTCCTATTGGTCGGTTAAACGTTTCGTCGTTCTCGTTCGTCGGTACGCGATATGATACCAGTTTTGTTTATCAAAACACGAATACACTGCTGAGAAAAAAGGGGAGTCTCGTTCGAGCAGCGGTCGAGTGCACACGTGCGCCCGCTCGCAGCTCTGACAGTCCGTTCGGTTCGCCGCGCTCGGCCATCCTCGGTTATTTCCGACTCGCCGCGCCGCGCTCGCCTACCTGCGCACCAGATGTCCGCATTCCAACGGTCTCGTCGCCGCCCGACCCGCATTGTCATCGAGTGATTCATCGGCCGGTGCTTTGTTCGAGCGTTTTTGAAGAAACAGACATCTGCTGCGACGCCGCACTTTTAGTGCAAATATAAAACCGCACTTTTCGGTGCGACATCCCGCGCTGTCAATCGAAGACCACGCTTAGTGGCTACTCACGGGAATACGTGTCACGGTGCCAACGAGTGAGTAGAGCGCCCTGTCCGCTCGCCGGTTGCCCCGAGGCAAACGGTAAAGGCAGTTGGGCCTGGGTTGTCTGGCCTTGGCGAGTGCGCCTAGTCAGGTCCAGGTATCGCCCTCCCACCCTCCTATTCCCTCATTCCATCCCCGGGTGTCTGTTTGGGCGTAGCCCGGTTTACCGGTCTGCGTTCTCTGCCCTGGGCTTGATAGGGCCTCCCCCTAGGCTTTGTAGGTTCTTCTCTGTGCGGCATTGCACTTCGCCCACAGCTCTTTTGGTCCGGACTCGGGATAGTCCCGTAAATTTAATTTTGGCGTGCCCCCCTGCCCCTCAGGCAGGGAGGTTTAATTATGTCCTCCCCCGCCCCCCTCGCAGGCCCGGGATGGCCAATATAGAAGACAGAGTTTATTGGTTAGAAGCAATAATCAGGCGCGTCCAACGTAGTGCCCCGCAGCTATTAGTTGAGCCGGTTAGTATAGACGAATTATCGCCCCGCGTAGCGACCGCGAACTCTTTCGCCGCGCTAGACTCGCCTAGTTCGCCGGAAAACCCGCTAGATAGAATTAGTTTAGTAGCACCTATTCCATGCTCGGAGGCCGGCTCTGACATGGAACTAGATAATATTAGTTCCGCGCCAGCTAACGACGGCTTCACCGTCGTAAATAGAAAACGCGTTCGCACGCCACCCATTGCCGCCGCGTCGCGCGCCTCCGATACTGAGTCAGGCTCCGGTCGCCCGGCTCAGAAAACATTAAAAGTAGATGGCGCCCGGGTGCCCGCGAAATCAGCCGCGATCGCAGCCAATCGAACGCCTCGCTCGGGCAACGCTAGCCCCGCCCCCTCCCAAGCCGACGCTACGGGTCCCGTAGCCGAGGCTAAGAAGCCCCGCCCCCCGCCCCCCGTTACCATTCAGGACAAGGCCTCCTGGCTCGCGATTTCGACCTATATGAATGGGTCGGGTATCCGTTACACCTCAGCCCTGAATACCGCTCAAGGTATTCAGGTCAAAGTCCCCACCTCCATCGACCACCGCAAGCTGACCTCTCACCTCCGAGAGAGGAAGCTTAATTATTTCACTTACGCGCTCGAAGAAGAGCGCCTTCTCCGAGCCGTACTCAGGCGCGTCCCGGTGGAGTTGTCCACCGAGGAAATCTCAGACTCCCTTAAGGAGCAAAATTTCCCAGTGCGGGAGGTACACCGGATGTACCACCCCCGCACCAAAGCTCCCTACCCTATGGCTCTGGTCATCCTTGACCGTTCCGTAGAAGGCAAGGCTATTTTCGGCCTCACCACGGTCTGCGGCCTCACCGGTATCACCGCCGAACCGCCGCGCAAGACTCATACCCCGTCTCAGTGTCATAACTGTCAGAGTTATGGCCACACAGCCAGAGGCTGTCATCTCCGTCCCAGGTGCGTCAAGTGCCTCGGTGACCATCCCACGAAGGAGTGCGCTCGCACTCCCGACACTCCCGAGCCTCCCAGCTGCGTTCTGTGCGGTAACGCGGGCCACCCTGCGAGTTATCGCGGGTGTCCCCGCGCGCCCCGCCCGCAACGCCCTCGCCAGGCGAGACAAGCCCGTAGGGCTCCTGCTGTCTCTGCCCGCCCTCCGCCTCCACCTCTTATGTCCGTTGAGACCTTCCCGGGCCTCCCGGGCTCCTCCCGTACCCCGGTAACTCCGGCCCCGATGCCGTGCGTGGCACCTTCTGTGCCGCAAGCCCCCCAGTCCTGGCGGGCCCCTGTCGCCCCCTGGGCTCCTAGGCCTCAACCTCAGGCTTCCAAGCCTCAGGCGCAGCCCCAGCCTCAGCCTCAAAGAGCGTTGCCCGCTCAGCCCTCTCATGCTTTTTTCATTCTCTCTCTCGGGCATCGATTGGCTGTCTCAAGTCTTACTCGAGCACGACATTAGCGAAATAGTCGCATTCAATAAAATTTTAAACAGTAATAGGGACATCGGTCTTCTGAATGCGGTCTCTGCATTCCCAAACGTTGCCGCGACGATACAACGCCTCGCCCGCGCCGCAGTAAATAACAATAAATAGTATTCACACCGCCGAGTAAAATTAAACCGCGCGCTCTTTGTCTTTCGTTTTTTAACGCGAGAAATCTCCGTACGCAACGCGACTTAGTAGCCGACTACTTACACGATAGGCAGATAGATATATTGTTAGTACAGGAAACGCTCCTTAAGCCGAAAATGAATAATCCGCGTATCGCGAATTATGATATTATCAGAAACGACCGTGTCGCCCGCGGGGGCGGCACTTTGATTTATTTTAAACGTTCGTTATATTGTATGTCAGTAGAGCCACCCGTTCTTACAAATATGGAAGTGTCAGTGTGCAGGTTAGGAATGACCGGTCACGCGAACATAACGATAGTTTCTGCTTATCTTAAACCGAGGTAAAGAGCTTCTCAAGTCTGACTTGGAGGCGCTGTTCGCGTTAAGTAACAGTGTTATCATAGCAGGGGACCTCAACAGTGGGAGCGTCATTTGGAATAGTTCGAGTACTTCCCGCAACGGGGTGACACTCGACAAACTAAGTGGCGATCTCGCTTTTGACGTCATAGCCCCGCCGGAACCCACTCACTATCAGGATCGCTGTCGCCCGACAGTGTTAGACGTAGCTCTTTTAAAAAACGTCCAGCTTTCTGTGCGACTCATACAAGTCGTACACGAACTAGACTCAGATCACCGCCCCGTTATCTTGCAACTAGGTTCAGATTTCGATATCGACTGTCAGTCCGTGCGCGCAGCTGACTACGCGAAACTCCGCAGTCACTTGAAAGACAATCCGTCCTCGGAGAGTCTAAATAGAATTCCGGACGTGTTGGTGTCTAAAGCCGACGCGGATCTGGCTATCGATTCCCTGGTCGACCACCTCCAGACCGCCGTCAGGGTGACCTCGAGAGAGGTACAAGCGGTGAACGATCGCCGCTTTATACTCCCTGACGACGTGAAGGCGTTGATCACGGAAAAGAACGCCGCGACCCGAGCCTACGACACTTACCCGACCGAAGACAATCGCGTTCGATTACGTTCATTACAAAAGTTAGTTAAAACTAGTATCGCAGAAATCCGAGCCGCCAGGTGGGACAAACTCCTGGAGGATATCCAGCCGTCCCACGTGGCGTTTTGGACGTTCACGCGTAAGTTCAAATCAGAGCAGAGTGCATCGATGCCCCCGTTAGACAGAGGTCATGGGTTGCCTCCCGCGTTCGAAAGTATAGACAAAGCGGAGTGTCTCGCCGCGAGCTTAGAGGAGCAATGTTCTCCAAACACTGCTAACACTGACCCTGTCCATATCGAATCGATAAAATCCGCGGTAGATAGCTTTCTCGCGTCTCCTCGCGCGGATACCCTAACCCCGGTTACTTTTGACGAAGTGACGGCCGCTATCAAGCGTCTGAAGCTTAGGAAGTCCCCAGGTCCCGATGGAATCAGGAACGAGGTACTGAAGCTCCTTCCTGACTTCATCATAGCTCTTCTGGTATGCATCTTCAATGCTGCCATGTCCCAGGGTCACTTTCCAGCCGTCTGGAAAAGGCCATAGTGATAGGCATACACAAAGCCCGGCAAAAAAGCTACGCTTCCCGCTAGCTATCGCCCTATTAGTTTACTAGATACACTAGGCAAGTATACGAGCGGCTCCTTTTGAACCGCCTACAGACCACGATAACAAGGTTGAATCTGCTGCCGCCTGAGCAGTTCGGTTTCCGTGCACAACACTCGTGCACGAACCAAGTACACCGCCTCACGGAGTACATATTCTCTAAATTAATGAAGACCCCCAGCGCCAGGTCAGTCCGGCCAAGCCTAAACCGAAACGTACAATAGCGGTCTTCTTTGACGTCGCCAAGGCCTTCGACAAGGTCTGGCACGACGGGCTAGTCTATAAACTGTTTAAGTCTAGTATTCCGGATAGTTTAGTACACATCATCCGCGAATTTCTCACAGATAGGACCTTCCGCTATAGAGTGGAAGGTGAGTTATCCCAGCCCCACCCGATACGTTCAGGAGTGCCCCAGGGGTCCATCCTCGCGCCCTCCCTCTTCAACCTGTTCATCAGTGACCTACCTCGGTCCCCGGGGTTCGAGGTAGGTTGTTACGCTGACGATACAGTAATCTACGCTTCCGATTGGCGGCCGTCGCATTTAGCTATCCGTATGAATAGGGCCATCGAGGAACTCGGCGAATGGTTTCTTCGATGGCGTATAGAGGTTAATCCCGAGAAAAGCGCTGCGATCTTTTTCGATCCGGTTCAGCGTCCGCGTCCGAGAAATATAGAAGTCCCTTAAATTGTATGACACCGAGATTCCTTGGGCCCTTACGGTCAAATATCTCGGTGTCACGTTAGATAGACGCCTCACGTTTAAGCAGCATGCAGTGAGAGTACGAAACAAAGCCGCTATGGTTTTGGGTCGTCTGCATCCGTTATTATGTGCTAAGAGCAAAATGTCCGTCAGACATAAGCTCACACTTTACAAAATGTGTATTCGTCCGATTTTGACGTATAGCTGTCCCGTTTTCGCGCATATGTCAAAAGCGAACTTCAAGATTTTACAAAAAATACAGAACCGTTTTCTACGAAAGGCGATCGGTGCCCCGTGGTACATCCGGAGAGTCGACCTCCATAGGGACCTGGAGATGCCGTCTATCTGGGAGTACGTAAAAACTCTCACGACTAGTTATTTCGACAGAGCCATGAATCATCCCAATCCGTTAGTGGTATCCGCCGCGACTTACGATACCGTGCCAGGCGCGCCGCGTTACAAAAGACGTCCGCGTTACATTTTCACCGACCCTCCCGAAGAAATTTCGCTAGGTAATCAAGACTACCCTTCCGTCCCTCGAAACACAGCGTGTGCGCGCCCACGCCCGCGTAATCACAGATCACGCCGCCGCGGTTTGGCTGTGAATTTTGCCCCAGCACACATTCTTAGGCCTCCCTCGGCAACCTGCTCTAGCCGAGGTCCGATCCCCCGGAATGGAGCCCTCGAGCAGCTTGCATGCGCGAACAGAGTACCACTGATTCGATCAAACACTCGTCTACAACACAACACCGATCACCCCACACACGTGCACACACACTCACTCGTAGGTACACATAGTGGTGGGCTGTTTTGTTTGTTTTTTTGCCCTTCGAACTGTAATAGTTTAGAACACAGATAGATAGATACAAAATACATGTACGGGATCGTAAAACATACATGCTTGGTAACCATGTATATTTCACGAACCCATACAGGTATGATACGGATAGGCTTAGCTTAGTTTAGCTTAGCTAGTTAGATTCGGGTTTTCGACGACAGCCCAAGCCGAGCGTGCCGTGCGCCCTTGTGCTAGTCGTCCATATAAATCGGGTGAGTGCCTTAAGCGCTCCCCTTAGTAGTCCGGTGGAACTGTAGAGCCTTGCCAGGCTAACAGTGTAGGTCAGTTCGAAAAAAAAAAAAAAAAAAAAAAAAAAAAAAATGAGGGAAAAAAGGGGAGTTCTCGTTCGAGCAGCGGTTCGAGTGCACACGTGCGCTCGCTCGAAGCTCTGACGGTCCGTCGTTTCGCGCGCTCGGCTATCTCGGTCATTTCGGCTCGCCGCGCTAGCATAACTGCGCAACAGTGTTGGCATTCCAACGATTTCGTCGTCTGCCCGACCCGCATTGTGCCGAGTGAGCATCGCGGTGCTATTGTACCGAGCTTGTGAAATTCGAGAAAGAAAACATCTGCTGCGAAGCCGCAACTTTAGTGTGTTTACTCGGTATTGTCAATCAACACGCTCTTTTTCAGAGCGACGGTGTACCTCATTAGTGACCATTTAACCGCACTTTTCGGTGCGAAGCCGTGCACACTGTTTGCAGTGCGTCGAGTCGCCGTGCTACGCGTCGTGCCTCGTGCTGCGCTTCGAGAGTCGTGCAGCGCGTCGTGTGCCGTGCAGAGCGTCGTTCTTCGCGCCGCGCCGTGTGCAGTTTGAAGAGAAGATCGCGTTCGCGTCGCGTCGCGTTTTCCCTTTGGCCCGGACACGGATTGTCCGTTAGATTCAAATTAGGCGCACCCCCTGCCTCAGGCAGGGAGGTTAGTCATGTCCACCCCGCGATCCCGCCGCCCCTTCAGGCCCCTAAGGCCCTAGATGATACCGTCCAACTCGAGGACCTCATTAGATTTCATATGTTCGCGCGTCAGCAAAATCCGTTGTTAGTATCGGAATTCGATAGGCTCCGACGCACTTACGCGCGTAAGGGTATAAAAGTGAGTTCGGAGTCCCGCGTGTTTCCGCGACGACCCGTTCGCGCCGTCCGACTGCGACTCCGACGATGACTCCGACATGGAGCTCGACGCGCCTCGCGCGGCCGCGCCCGCGCCCGCGACTTCGCCCGCGCCCGCGACTTCGTCCGCGCCCGCGACATCGTCCGCTGATAATGACGGTTTCACAACCGTCACGCGCCGCGGTAAAACGCCACGCGCCGCGATTCAGACAGATAGCGACTCTGCTGCGGGACGTCCGATCCCAAAGCAGCCCAATATAGGTGGCGCTCGGGGCCCCGAGCCTCCCACGCCATCTGCCGCGATTTCGGCTGAAGCTCCGGCTGCGGAACCCGCGGTCGCGGCTAAGAAGCCACGCCCACCGCCTCCGTCACCTTCCGTGACAAAGCCCGCTGGGTAGATGTTTCTAACGACCTTAAGTCGAAGAAATCGTCTACCAATCCGCCGTCAACACTGTTGCCGGCATTTCTATTCGTGTGTCGACCCCCGATGAGCATCGCAAGCTCACGAGATACTTCAGGGAGCGTCAGCTCCCTTTCTTTACTTACGCTCTCGAGGAAGAGCGTCTCCTCCGTGTCGTCATTCGAGGAGTTCCTTCTGAACTCACCGAATACGACATCTCCGATTGCCTGAACGGTCAGGACTTCCCGGTCCGGAGCGTGCAGCGCATGCGACACCCCGCACGAAGGCCCCCTTCAACTTGGTGTTGGTCACACTGGACCGCACCTCGGAAGGCAAGGCTATTTTCAGCCTCAACTCGGTTTGCGGCCTGTCCCCAGTCTTCGTCGAGCCTCCTCGCAAGTCCCAGATACCCTCGCAGTGTACAACTGCCAGGTGTACGGTCATTCCGCCCGACACTGCCACCTGCGTCCCAGGTGTGTGAAGTGTCCTCGGGGATCTCCACTAGGGAGTGCCCCCGCACTCCCGAATCCATCGAGCCTCCGAGCTGCGTCCTCTGCGAGCAAACGGGTCATACCGCGAATTATCGCGGGTGTCCCCGTGCGCCGCTCGACCCGTCCCCGCCGCGGCGGTCGTGCGACCCGGTCCAGGCGCACGGCCCGCCGGCTTGGACGAAGCGGCCTCCGCCTCCGCCCATACAAAGCCAGAAGGCTTTCCCGACCTGCCGGGCACCTCCAGTGCGCGGTATCATCCGCTCCTGCGCCGAGCGCGCTCTCCTG
The DNA here is from genome assembly GCA_035772565.1 of Antheraea assamensis. NCBI lineage: Eukaryota > Metazoa > Arthropoda > Insecta > Lepidoptera > Saturniidae > Antheraea > Antheraea assamensis. Next base: position 41,060 of record JAQQSE010000343.1, read on the forward strand.
GCGCGCAAGGCCTTCCCCGCCAGCTCCCTCGGCTCCTCAAGCCAAGCCCCCGGCCTCAAAAGGCTCTGTCCACTCCTGCGCCACCTATCGCGGCTTCAGTATCGACCTCCGGTATAGACTGGATAGCTCGTCTTCTTTTGGTACACGATGTACAAGAGATAATCGCATTTAACGCGTTAGTAATAGTACGTCTGAGCTCGGGCTCTTAAACGCTATCTCCGCTTTCCCGGCCGTCGCGACCACGGTACAACAATTAACCCGCGCCGCGCATAAATAATTCGCGTAAATCAAAAGATCAGTTCGAACCCGCGTGTTCATATACAATAGACCGATACATTAGGATTTGTTACGTAATTATTTAGTTAAATCGGCACCGTGCCATTGTACTTATTTTTTAGTTCGATCCCTCTTGAAAAGATGCGTGTTTGCGCCCACGCCCGCGACTCTCTCTGTTCACGCCGCCGTGAGCGGGGGGTGAGTGAAGATTCGATCCCGCACACTCGTCGCGATTTTTCTTGTAACAGCTCGAGCCTAGGTAGTCCTCGGTGTGGAGCTCGAGTATGTTACTCGCGCGAATACGGTGGTTTACACATGTTCTACACTTACCGATAAAACCCTAACACGCTTTGAACACCTAGGCACTCAGTGGTGGGCTTTTTTTTTTGCCCTTTTCGGACTGAAATAGGTCACATAAACAGT
>JAQQSE010000344.1:0-48017 GCA_035772565.1 Antheraea assamensis
CCGTTGTACAGCGTTACTCAATTAATGATTAAATGTATTTGCACAAAGTCTACTCTCTAACCTATATTGTTAGATAAAGACTTTTACTTAATATCCCTAAACTAAAACCGTACTGTGTGTATTAATATGATAGTGTTGTGAAACAAAAACAAGTGGTGAATCAAATAAAACTTATAAATTATGTATTAATTTTTTTTTTTATTAAATTTTATGTTTTTGTCGAATAAATTTTAAAGTCAACGACAACATCTAACTTCATATGGAAGACATTATTGCTAAAAAAGTGAATCAATCATACATATATTTTGTACTGAATTTAAAATACACATTTTATGTTTTATCTAATTTTTATCAAAAAATTCGTATATCACTTTTTGTCTTCAAAGAAAATAATTTTTGACTTTTGTATGGTTACATGCATTTCGAAATCAACCGTGTATTTGTAATTAATGAAAAGCTTACCAGCTGCAATTGTTGAGTGATTCTGAATAATTATTAAATTCGAAATTCAGATTGTACATTTATTTATTTCGAAACTTATTTTGTAGATACCTGTAATAAAGGCCACTGGTCAACTACGGCGTAAAAAAATAATTTAACTATCTGTTAGTATTCCCGGAGTTAAAATACGAATAAATCAATTCCAATGAAGTCACATGAGAAACTATATCATTTCTTAATAATAACGAAGAAGAATTGTAAATGAATACAGAATAGGTAAAGCATCTACTCAATCTATTTAATAAATTTTTGTACAATGATATCACATCTGCATATAAGCGACCCGTTGCAAGGTCAAAGGCCTCTTTCCAAAGGAAGGTATGTGCGTAAGCACCCTACCAACCCACGACGTAGAGTTGTGTTAAGTATAAAGAATTTCACATTTCTTATTCGTTCCATTTCCTTTTCCTCAACATTCCCTACGTACCGATTTTCTCACGACGTTTTTCTTCAACAGCAGTCAATAATGTTACCCCTGTTAAATTAAAAAGTACTATAATCTGTATAAATATCAATAATACAATTCTATTTTTTAACTATTTTTATAATGATGATCATAAATAAAATGCAATTTCATTCACTGTACAGATTTTAAATTAATTTTGTACACTGGAATTATATGTCATTTCAAAAATGATAATCTATAAACTGAGTACTATATCTCGGAAAATTGAATGAACCCATATTTAATGAGATAAACAACGAGTCAAAAATATTTTTTGCATAAAAAAGCGCGCAAAGCCATGGGCTAATTCTAGTATATTCATATATCAAATCTAAGAAACATTACTGAAAATATTATGAACACGCACTAAACTTTTCGGTCAATTATTGTACTAGGAATGTTTCTTACGACAAGACGTAATGAAAACAGTTGTGCTATTTTGTACGAATCAATTACTTAAAATTTAATTATAACATTGCCTATTTAGTACGTAAAACTATACAAATATACTGAAATCTCAGTGCTTAGCTGTATCATACAAGATGCAGGAGTAATATTGTAATCTTCAGTTAAAAGTGTATTAAAATTCGGTACGTACTTTACAATAAAGGTACAACAAAGATACGAACTATGACTTTGTTTTATTTAAATATTGTATTTATAGAGTGAAGAAGGCCTTAAATTATTATTATATAATTGGCTACTGTGGAATCTAGAATTTACTAAATTAAGTAATTTAATATCATGTATATGTACATATTTCGAATTATCTAAAGTAACTGATAAACTGACATCAGAAACGTAGTGCACAGTTCGGCTATATTATTATGTCATTGTTAAATGAATGTATTCGGGTCATTGAACACTCGACTCGGTAAACGCTTATGATGTAATACCGATATCAACTGAAAATAACGATCGTTCATGTTGCGGGTGGCGACAAAGGCGAGGGGAGCGGAGGGCGGGAGGCATTGCGCGGGAGCAGGGCAACGGACATGGTATAACGTGTTGGCGGGAAATACGTTCTTGTGCAGGGGTTCCTTGTCGTTATGCGCTAGACATTAATACTACTCAGTTTACTTCATGTTGTTAAGATATATGTGTACTTAATTATCTCTAGGAAACGTTACTGATAATTGGTACGAAATGGTAATGAATATAACGATAATGAAATGTATGGTATAACTGTTATAAAACCAATAAATAGATTTATATACATATTGGCTACTACCGTGAGTTGCTATGCGTGAAAAAGTTTCTTTCTCTTTGTTACCTTCTTCGTTGCTGGATAGATTGTGAACGGTTTTTCTAATTTGTTTAATTGCATTTTTGTCTTGTACAGTTATATCTTTACGAACATTTTTTTTTGTATCCTGTAATACTAAACCTGTCATATCTCATAAGATAATCATAGAAAATTATGCGATGCAATTGACAATAATTGGATTATTCAATAAGAATTAATTTACTATGTTCAAAATATTGTTGTACTAATAACCTTAATATTTTTTTATAAGTATTAAGGTTATCTTTGGGTGATAGACATATACCTTCGCAACTTTCTGTAAGCGTTTCAAGATAAACCATTTTGTTCTATGTTATTTAGATATAACTCAAGAACGTTAATAATTAAAAGATAGCGTTAGAGATATGCCTATATTTAATGCAAGAAAAATATAACACAGAAATAAAATTTACATAAGTAAACATATTTATAAGGTAGCAGTTACGATTAACTACAACAATTCGCTATGATCGGTTTATCAACAATTTGCATATTGGTCGCGACTCCAGTCAAATATTTATATCTATAGCTCTGCTTGAGTAAACAAAACACTGCAGCTGATACCAAAATGCGATAATCATGACGTAACTATACAATGAGTTTTTATATGTGAGAATTATTAAAATTATAATAAAACACTGATTAAAATTCAGTTTTGTATATTTAATAGTATGAGCTTTACAATATACTATTAGTATTGAAATTTATGAAAAAAAAAACATCTATAAGTTTTATGGTAAAACCATGTTTTTTTTTCTTCATTGTAATTAAAAGATAAATTAAGCTTAAAATAATTTTTTAAATCCAGTGTCAAGGTCACGTCAAAAGTTTCTGAAACAAACTCAAAAACGTATGCCGGAACGATATTTATTTGTACTCACCATGACATGCAAGGTTTAATCAACACGTGTGTAGAAACCGTTGATGTTAGTCTCGTGAAATTATTTCACGCGCACAATACGATCAATAATGGCGCTAACCTAGGGATGAGATTATTTTGTACATAAAACTGATTAAGCTTGAAGTCATTATAAATAACTAATTTTAATAATATTTGCAATGTTTATCAATACAATTGAAATAAAACCTGCCCCTGTAGTATATTTATACTAACCGCTGAGATATTCTAGACATTTTCCAGAGAGAAACTTCGCAATATATATGCGGGTATATAAGTACCACAGAGAACCTCACAACATGCTAATCAAAAAATTTTACCCGCGTAAATATGACAGGGTGATGTAACGTTGCTCGATGACGCAATCGCGGAGTTATGGATAAAACACTATAACTGGTAGATTATTACATCGTAATTTAACCGTAATGCTAATAAGAGCTATGTGTAAATTACACCGTAGAATCATTATTTTATAACAATTAATGTAAACACTTCTCAATTATTCCGTCATGGGATCACGTAGTTAATTTTATATTGTACGTTAAATTGTAACGATAGATAAATAGACATTGAGATTGATAAGATGTAATGTGTTGCTTAACATTACATAATTCATTTGATAACATTCTCTTTAATTTTGTACAGGCTTAGGTTTGTTAGAATTAATGTTTAATTAGTAATTATAAAAGAAATAAAAATGAGCAATTATAACGTATTTCAAACTTAATTGGTCTATGAATAGTGTGATTATTAACGATAGTTATATTAAGTTTTTACTGTTTTAAACATTGTATAGACAAAAAAACTAAAACGAAACTAGATACTAATATTTAAAAAAGCTTTGTTTGAACGCATGACGCATTGAATAAACTGTTTTCATAAATAAAATTGTACTACAATAATGTTATATTTCTTCATTGCACCCAAGTAGCAATGTAATAAATATTAAAACTGACATCATTCTGATTGAGATACTCTTATAAAAATATGTTACATGCATCAATATGTCTAAGCTTAGACGTCTATTCGGACCCGATTACCAATAACAATAAACACTTTATAAAAGTAAAGATATTTGGTAGTGAGTAATCAACCGAATATTTCATAATATCTCTAAACAGTCTTTCGCGCCTAAACAGAACAAGCGCATCTTTTGTCCTTCCCGCCTCTGCCGCTTTCATGCCCCTTATGCCTAGTAATTCGACGGTTAATCAGTATGACGTCATAATGTAACTGAACAAATTCTTAACATTTTGAGTTTTAAATTACCTAGACGTACGTTACGTTTAATAATAGAATATTATTTTTTAGAACATGAACATAACCAGTAATGGTTTTAAAAACTTTTCAAAGTATTGAATTTTAATAACATGAGGTATAATTCAGCAAGCAATTCCCGCCAAAACATTATCGCTGTGGTGCGGCCAGGGGCGGGCCTTCCCTTGCCAGTGAGCGCCAAAGACAAGCCAACGGTTTTGTAATGGTCGAAGTTTATTCACCTCACTTTCAGCTGTGCCTATTATTACGTAACGATATGACCGATATATGCAAAACATTCTTAGACTTAGACTTTATTGTTTGAAGCAACAAAGATAATTTCTATTTATAGCGGATAGTAATTAAATATTTCTTTAGTAATATTTACTTATAGCGGATAGGAAATTACTTTTTTAGTAAATTTTGAATTCTACTATTTTTTCGTAATAAACAAGTCAATAAATGCGCTTCAAATGTACACGTAATGGGCTACAGAAAAATATCAAATTGATATAGAGTCAGTGTGTCTAATTGAAAAAATATTATTTTTGAACGCATTGCGATCTAAAATAAATATTACAGAATAAAGACGTTTCTCGAGTCGTCTCTGTGTCTGTGAGTGCTAATAAACTATGTATTGGATTTTAATACATTATTCCCGTAGTCCGGTGAAACTGTAGCGGCCTTAACAAACGAACAGTGCAGCCAGTTCCAAAACAAAAAAAAAATTATATCTATAAATAATATTGAAATATTATAAAACAATGTCACTTTTCGATACGGTTTTCAGTATCTTTTTAATAATTTATTTCAAATAGTTTAATGTATTATATATGTATATTATATTTATATAAAATATATATTTATATTCATAGAAATAGATAGTAATTTATAATTACTATGTTGAAATGTTGCAACAATGTCTTTTGTTTCATGAGTGTTATATGGATTCATGAGCGGACTTCTTTTTCTGATTGAAATTTTACCTTACTATTTAAGTCTTCTGATTCTGATACAGATTATAAACTTTCTTTCCTTAATTTTATCGTTGTTGCTTTACCCACACATATATCACTACTTTAAAGTTTTCATTTTAGGTCTCATCGCAATCAATTCAGCCGATTCGAAAATTAGTATGGACACATAATAGAAGACTTTCATTTATACGGGTATCTACACCAACATCTTTTCGATAAAATATACTAACATGTGCATCACAGGTGTATAACAGATTTTTTATGCTTTGATAATTACAGCTCATCGAGTTTAAAGAAGCTTCTTAATTATTTTTGCACACATAATTTTATTTGTGTTTTCGTAATTTTAAATCTCTGGAATCGTAGTATCACAATAAATTATGAAAAATTCCTAATATTTACTTCCTTATTTTACTAGCATTATAAATGTGACGGTGAGTTTGTTCGTTCGTTATCTTTTCACGCCTAAACGGCTCAATCGATTACCAGGATATTTTGCATACTCATTAACAGGAGTACAGAAAAGGACATATGGTAAATTTTGTCCCGAAAAAAGTATTGTTGCTGAAGGATAAATCAAATCTACTTTAAGATTGACGAAGCCGGAATCAAAACCTAGTTGTATATTATTTTGATAACAAAACGGTGTTGTTTTATTTTCATTATAATTAAAAAATATATTAAACATCAAATAACTTTTGAATCTAATCTAGTCTAATCTAATCTAATCTAGACGTCAATGATTTCTGAAAAAACTATAGTGCGTATCCGTCACAATGTTTATTTTAACTGATACATCACGTATAGCTGCTTTAGTCAACACAACGTGTAGACTTCATTCATACTATCAAAGTAAAATTCTTTTAACGTAATTACGTCACCAACAAGATATAGCCGCGATAAGCCATGCCTTCGCGACCGTTAGCTAACTAGACGGTTGGCGCGAAATTTAATTTAACAAGCCGCGGGAAATTCTACCTTAATAATTCGATTATTTTCTTGTTTGTAACATATTTAAGACTTAATAAATACCCCAGTTTTGCACAAGCATAATGTACTAACGATGAATTATAAGTATGCAATATTTATAGATTACCAAAGACATACAAGTTTTGTAGTAACCTTCACCCAATACTAATTTAGTTATGCATAATTTTAAAATTATCATATCTTCTAAGTCATTCATGCAAACAATATGCCAAGATGGACAATTTAAACATTCTATACCAATATATACCAGTTATATTTAGTTACCTAGATATACATAATTGGATAAGGATTCATTTATTTAATTATCAAATACAACATACACAAAAAAAAGTATAAAATGCGTCGTGGTGGTCGAGTGGTTTGACCAGTGGAATACCAATCCGATGTCCGGCAAATCCAGCATATACCAATGAATTTTTCTGAATTCACGAACAATTACTCATTCAAATTGGTGACACTATCGGTTAACTGTGAAGGAAAACATCGTGGGGATATCTGAATCTGAGAAATGTTCTTTTAGTACCTCTGTATGTGGAAAACATAGAACTATGGATTTCTCAGAGTTTAATTAAAATCACCAATACATCGTGGGCTGGCGTAGTGATTGTGGCCATGCCTTCAATCAGAATGAAGCCATTCGCCTTGTAGTGTGTCTCTTACAGGCTGATGATAACAAATTACTTTATAATAATTTGTAAAAGATAAAAATGTTCACTTTTTGGTTACCTTTATGAAATAGATCATTGATTTATATGAATATAATATACATATAATATTTCAAATATTAGTGAAAACCGTATCACAATCTTTTGCTTTGATAATTCAGAGGAGCTAAAAAAACACAGATAAACGCTTTGTTCTTTAATAGTTGTTTATATGCTATATGTTTCATTAAAAACAAAATTTAGACTTAAATTTATTGAAGTAATTTTTAAATAAACTTCATTTTACTTTTACAACTTTTCTTATATGTTTGAGGACAAATTTGTAAGTAGCGTCAAATATCTAAAAAATATTGTAGACGTTATTTCAAACTGTGAACCCTAAACATTGAAAAATATACGATGTACGTAATTAATTATTTGCATAAAATTAAACTTAGAAAAAATCATTTCAGAAAGTCACTCAGACATTTCAGATTCTTATCTAATTACTATCCACTTACTTTGATTATATATGCCAAAAAAAAAATTAATACATTCTCTTGACTTTTAAAGGATTTACCTTGTAACCACAATATTGACTGATAATAAATATTAATGTGTTCAAAAGCATAAATACTTTAAATATATAGTGCGTCTGCCACACCACACTCATAGAGACTTGGTAAAAGATTTTGAAACTGTTTTAGTAAAGCCGTGAAGGCCTATGAGGCTAATAAATTAGTTAGCTTCGAAAAAAAATATTTTCAAACTGAAACGAGAAGCTAACCTGGCGAACTTATAAAATGAGCTGCCACATTGCTATAGTTTCAGCAGGACATTTTCCTTCGAAGTACTCACTGACGTGGTATTTGAATACGCGAGTGATGAGAGTGATGAGTGAGCTCCGCGTGTTTTATTATAATTTGTTATTTAATAAGTACCTATGACTACGTTGTTTACTAAAATGTAATGATTATATGTGATTGCACAAAGTCTATTCCCAAATCTATTTACTGTTAGATAAAACTTTTACTTAATATTCCCTAAATTTAAACGTTACTATGTGTATTGATATTGATAGTGTTGTGAAACAAAACAAGTTGTGCAGCAAAGCAAATAAAACTTATAAATTATGTATCATAAATTTCAATAATATATAAGTAGTCCGATTTTTTTTTACTTACATCAATTTAACATTTGTTTGTTTCAGTATACTAAAATCTCAGAGCGTAGCTGTATCATATAAGATGTAGGAAAAATATTATAATCGTCAATGAAAAGTGTTGTTTTTTTCGAACTGACTACACTGTTGGTCTGGCAAGGCCTCTACAGTTTTATCGGACAACTAAAGGGAGCGCTAAAGGCACTCACCTGATTTTATATAGGCAACCATCACAGGGGCCCACGGTGCGCCTGGTCTTGAATTGTCACCGAATATCCCGAGTCGAACTAAGCTAACTGTTATTTCATATAAATATGAATTTGTGAAATATAGACGTGTACCATGCTCTATATCTGACTATTAAAACTACTACTAAAACTGACTAGTAAATTAATGTAAATTAACTCCGTTCGAAAAAGGGATAAAAACAAATCCAAGCAATATGTGTACCTACATGTGTGTATGTGCACGTGTGTGGGGTGATCTGTGTTATGTTGTAATAACTAGTGTTTGAAAATTTATTCAGTGTCACTATATTTGCGCAAGCAACGTGCTCGAGGGCACCATTCCGGAGAATCAGACCTCGGCTTGAGGCAGCTGCTGAGGGAGGCCTAGGTATGTGTGCTGGGGCAAAATTCACTATATGTGATTACTTGGACATGAGCACGCACACGCTCTGTTTCGAGGGACGTAAGGGTACTGAAAATTAGCTAACGAAATTTTTTCAGGAGGATCAGTGAAAATAAATCGCGGACGTCTTTTGCACCGCGACGCGTCGGGTACGGTGTTATAAGTTGCGGCGGATACCACCTAACGAACTGGGATGATACATAGCGCTATCGAAAAAACTAGTTGTGAGTGTTTTGACGTACTCCCAAATAGACGGGATCTCCAGGTCCCTATGGAGGTTGACTCTTCGGATGTATTACGGGGTACCCACCGCTTTACGTAGAAAACAGTTCTATAGCTTTTGTAATATTTCAAAGTTATGCCTTGACATATGCGCGAGAACAGGACAGCTATATGTCAGAATAGGATGAATACACATCTTATACAAGGTAGTCTTATGTCTGAGGGATATTTTACTTTTTGAGCATATTAACGGATGTAAACGACCCAAAACCATTGCGGTTTTGTTTCGCACTCTTTCTACATATGCTTTAAAAGATAGGTGCCTATCTAATGTAACTCCGAGATATATGACCTTAAGGGCCCAAGAAGTCTCGGTTTCGTATTGCCTGAGGAGCTTTAGATTCTTAGGTCCCGGACGATTTACGGGGTCGAAAAATATCGCGATGCTTTTTTCAGGATTGAACTCTATTCTCCATTGACGATACCATTCACGGAGTGTGACGATGGCCCGATTGATTCAATTTCTAAGAAAGTCCGGCCACCAACTGGCAGCGTATATAACTGTATCATCAGAATAGCAACCTAATTCGATCCCCGGGGACCGGTGTGCCAGACCTTATCGAAGGCCTTGGCGACATCGAAAAAGACTGCTATATTGCGTTTCGGTATAGGTTTATGCGGGGTGACCTTTTTTCGTGGATTTTCGTTAAATTTAGAAAAAATGTACTCTGTGAGGTGGTGTACTTGATTCGTATATGAGTGCTTAGCGAGAAATTTCCGTATTGAAGATACAGACCAGGGGAACTATGATGTGGTCAAGAAGGACCCCATCAGGACCTGGGGATTATCTAAGCTTGAAACGCTTGATGGCGGCCGACACTTCATCGAAACTAACCGGGGTTACGGTATCCGCTCAAAGAGACGTGAGAGAACGTTCTAACGGGTGTTCGTTCGATCCGATATGGACAGGGTCGGTGTTAGCAGTGTTCGGAGAACATTACTCCTCTAAATTCGCGGTAAGATATTCCGCTTTGTCGATACTTTCGAACGTGGGAGGAAATCCAGGACTTATTTCTAACGGGAGCATGGGTGCATTAAGATCTGATTTGAATCTACGTACTATTATCCAATACGTCACGTGGACGGCTGGATCTCCTCCAGAAGTTTGTCCCACCTGGCGGCTCAGATTTCTGAAATACGAGATCTAACTAGTTTACGTAACGAACGTAACCGATCACGATAATTTACAGACGGGTAAGTGTCATAGGCTTGAGTCATGGCATTCTTTTCCATGATCAACGCTCTCACGTTGTCGAGGAGTATAGAGCGACGATCGTTCACCGCTTGTACCTCTTTCAAGGTTTCCCTAATGGCGGTCTGAACAAAGTCAACCAGGGAATCGATAGTCTGTTCCGCGTCGGCTTTAGACACCAACGCGCCCAAGATTCTATGTAAGCTATCCGAGGAGGGATTATCTTTTAAATATCTACTGAGCTTCGCGTAATCAGCTACGCACGCGGGCTGACACTCGATATGGGAATTCGAACCTAGCTGTTATATCACGGGGTGGTGGTCTGAATTCAAATCATGTACAACTTGTATGAGCAGTATCGGAAGCGTGACATTCTTTAAAAGTGCTACATCTATTAGTGTCGGACGACAGTGATTCGAATATTGAGTGGGTTCCAGCGGGGCTACGATGTCAAAAACGAGATCGCTACCTTGCTCGTCGAGAATTTGCCCGTTGCGAGAAGTACTCGGACTGTTCCAGAAAACGTTTCCACTGTTGAGGTCCCCGACTATGATGACCGAGTTTCCTCGCGCGAACATCGCCTCTAAGTGGGACTTGAGAAGTTCTCTATTCGGTGAAAGATATGCTATAGATACCCTTCACACTGACACTTCCATATTAGAAAGAACGGGCGTCTCTATCGGCATACAGTACAACGAACATTTATAATAAAATAAAGTGCCGCCCCCGCGGGTGATACGATCGTTTCTGACTATATTATAATTCGCGATCCGGGGATTGCCCATTTTCGGTTTTGTAGGTAGTGTTTCCTAAACTATAAAGAAATATCTATTTGTCTATCGCGTAAAAAATCGGTTACTAAGTCGCGTTGTGTATGGAGACTTCTCGCGTTAAGAAACAAAATACAAAGACCGCGTGGTTTTATTCTATTTAACGAAGCGAGTTTTATTTATTACTATTTACGGAGGCGCGGGCGAGGCGTCGTGTCATCACGACAACGCCTGGGAATGAAGAGAGCACGTTAAGGAAGCCAATGTCCCTATTACTATTAATTATTTTATTGAACGCGACGATCTCCTCAATATCGTGTTCAAGCAGGACCTGTGTCAGCCAATCGATGCGTGACTGAGATTGAGAAAACGTGGACAGCCAGGGTAAGCATCGCTCTCTGTGGCTGGGGCTGCGTCTGAGGCTTGAGAACCTGAGGTTATGCCTTAAAGCCCAGTGGGCTACGGAGGCCCGCCAGGACTGGAGGGCGAGCGGCACAGAGGGTGCCTCGCGTGGCGTGGGAACCGGCGCTACCGGGATACAGGAGGTACCCGGCAAGTCAGGGAAGGCCTCCACGGATTTGAGAGCTTCGGCTTGTCTCGCTTGGTGGGGACGTTGTGTGCGCAGCGCGTGGGGGACTTGCCATAGGTCGCAAGGTGACCCACGTTACCTCAGAGGACGTGGCTCGTAGGCTCGAGAGTGTCGGGAGTGCGTGCGCACTCCTTCGTAGGGTGGTCTAAGCACTTAACTCTAAGCACGTAACGCACCTGGGACAAAGATGGTAGTTTGCATGCTGAGTGACTATAACTGTGACAGTTATGGCACTGCGACGGAGTATGGGACTTGCAAGGGGTTTCAACGGTGATGCCGGTGACACCACAGACAGAGGTGAGGCCGAAAATGGCCTTACCCTCTTGTGATCGGTCAAGGACGACCAGGATATAAGGTATCCTATGTACCTCTCGGAAAGGAAAGTCTTGCTCCTTAAGGGAGCCTGAGAAGTCATCGGTCGATATCTCGACCGGAACACGTCTAACTACGGCGCGAAGGAGGCGCCCTTCCTCGAGCGCGAAAGTGAAATAAGCGAGCTTCCTCTCTGGGAGAAGAGAAGTAAGCTTACACGGTGGTCAGTGGTGGACGAGACTTTTACTTGAATACCTGTGGGAGTATTCAAGTTGGATGTGTACCGGATATTCTCTTCGTTTAACCAAGTAGATATTGTGGATGACTTGTCTTGTATAGTAACGGGGGCGGGGTGCGGGGCTTCTTAGCCTCAGCTACAAAACGCGTAGCATGGGCTTGGAAGCTACCTAAGCCAGCACGCATGTGAGATGAGACGGATGCAATTACGCCCTCTACTAGTAGTATCATAGTTATCGGGACTTCCGTACCCGATTCTGAATCTGAGGCGTGTGACGTGACGGTAACGGGCAGTTGCCGCTTTCGGCTTAAGTTTGTAAAATCATCGTTCGTGATTGCGGGGGTCACGCTGGTATCAAGCTCCATGTCAGAATCAGGGCTAGAGCTCGACATGGGAACTTCAAATACTCCTGTATCTACCGGTATCTCCTGGAATAAAGGTGGCGCCAATGACGCGAAAGAAATCGTGGTTGCTAGACGGGGAACGCACATAATATTATCCGATGACGTTAACGAATTCCGTGAATAACGATGGGGCGCGAGTAGCGACAAGATATCGCAGCCTATCGAACTGTTCCTGTAGTGACGCCATGCCGTGGTTTAACGGAAAAACGACGACAAAACAAAAGAGGGTGCGCAAAAACGAATTCTCGGAACGCTCCACGCACTTGTTGTCACAGTTAACGTTAACACGCGGGTCGCACTAAAAAGTGCGGTTTACGATCACACAAACAATCGCACAAAACACTTTAAACAGGTGCGTTTCTCGGAAGTAATTGAAGTTCAAAAACACAATAGTATTAAGCGATGAATCACTCGATAGTACTGCTCACCTAAACGACAATTTATTAGTTCACGAAACAACATCTGGTGCGCATCGGACACGTCCTTACGTGATGGCTACTGGATCGGAACTCCATGAAAAGTGTATTAAAATTCATTACTTACTTTACAAATAAAGGTACAGCAAAGATACGAAAAATTACTTTGTTTTATATATTGTATTTATAGATTCCAGCGGGCCTCAAAATATAATTATTTTATTATCACCTGCATAACTTTCAAGTATTAAGAGTGACAGTGGAATTCAGAATTTATTAAATGAAGTAATTTAATATCATGTATATGTAAATATTTTGAATTATTCTAAAGTAACTGATAAACTGACAGCGGAAACGTAGTACATAGTTCGGTCATATTGTTATGTCATAGACACAACGGAATGTGTTAGGGTCATTGAACATTCGCCTCGGTAAACGCTTTTGATGTAATGCCGATACCAACCAAAAATAACCATCGTTCGTGTTGCGGGTGGCGGCAATGACCGAGGGGGGGGGAGCATTGCTCGGGAGCAGGGCAACGGACATTGCATAATGTGTTAGTAGAAAATACGTTCTTGTGCTGGGTGTCCCTTGTTGTTATGCGCTAGACATTAATTCTTCTCATTTTACTTTATGTTATTAAGATATATGTGTACTTAATTACCTCTGGGAATATTACGAATAATTGGTATGAAATGGTAATAAATATAATGAAATGTATGGTATGACTTTTAGCGGAAGTGGTAGTGTTTTTACCACTTGCTAACTTCAGAAGGTTGAAATAAAATAACTGACTCCGTTTGTGCAGACTAGTAATCGCTTTGGCAGCTGGATAACGAATCTCCTTTATTGAAGGCGAGCAAGCATATTTAAATGGGATAGAAACAGAACACGTGTAAAGGATTATGGTCGGTGAAAATATAAGCATAAAAATAGATACAATATTAGAGCAATAAAATTAAAGTAACACAATACACAATAGTATTTAGGCAATAAACTAATTTAAACAATAAGCTAAAATAATCCGCCGCATTGTGTGAGTGGTCTATTAATGAATACAAAATGCACCCAGGTAGCATATGGTCGCCACCTAGGCGGAGAGTCTTTAATTGACGCGATTTTGAGTCGACTAATTTCGGACTTTGTAGTGCCGCTTCTGAGCCTATGTCTGAGTTCTTGTAGTACACACATACCACGTTTAATGTAGGTATGTGTGTCGCTACAGTGCTCCCCCTTAAGCGAAGCGTACTAGAGGAATGAGGACGTATGGCACGTCACGATCGGCTGATCGGTACAGGCTGAAATTGATGAGTCGTAAGTATGCGGCTTGAAGTTGTTAGGGCGTAATAGCGCGTTGCTTGAGGGTGAATTATGTGTAGATTGCTCGGCGTTATCGTTGATCCGGTAGAGAGGCTGGAGTCGTTGATGCAAGGCGATCATCTTAGCGGTCTTGTAATTGAATAGCGTAGGACTTGTCGTATTTCTTGCTGATGTTGTAATGTTCTTCTGGCGTTCGCGGGGATTTTATCACATAGCCAAATGACACTAAGTTGCGGTTTTTCTTATATGTGAATATAGACCCAATGCTTCTATGTGTTGCGGTGTTGATATGCCGTTTGATTTTGTTTTTGCTTGGTAGTGATTTTGAGTCTTGGCTAAAGCGTGTTGTTGATATGTGACGCTGCATTTTGCACCGTTGATAATGTGTGCATGGCCTCGCCCTAGTGGAAACGTCGGTGTTTATAGATGATCGGGAGACCATTTGTAATGTTGGTGTGCTTGTTGTTTTCCTGCCCAGGTGGCTTATGTTGCGTGCAGCGTCGAAACTGTTGAATCTGATTTCTTCGGGTACATTTCGTTGTGAAGTTTTGCAATTTGAAAACGGCCGATTAGCACAAGGAATAGGCATCTTCTTTTGCTGAAGATTGTCTTGTTGAACAGAATGATAAATGCCGTTATCTTGCTCTTGTAGTTTTTGTGAGATTGTTGTGGCCTTACAATTGATCGTAGACGGGAAAGTGATAGCTTGAACTTGGCTGAGTGTGTTTGCGACTGTGGCTTCTCTTATGCTGTTAACGGAGACTATTGTTTTGGGTATCGCGTCTTGAAGCGATAGAGGCGTTGGTGTTCTCTTGCTGTAAAGAGTTTTGTTATAGCTGCACGATAATGTGCAGTTGCGTGCGCTTTTGCCGAAACGACCATGGTAATAACAATAACCGTTGAATGGTTTATTGTTATATGATGGTGTTTGTGGGCGTTTGCTTGCTGAACGGCGTCTGGAGTCGTATGTGGCTTTAAGTTCAGCTATTTCTAATTCTAATTTTCTCACTTCGTTGTTGAAAGCGTATACGTGTTCGGTGCAGGTTGTGTAGTTGTTTGACGCAGTGGTTACAACAGCTGGCTCTTCAAACGTAGACACTACTTGTGCTTGGTCCATAATTTTGTCAGCTAGGATGGCGAGTTCATCTAGCTCTGTGTGCGTACTGATGACAGCGAGTATGGAACTTACGTAAGGTGGCAGATGGTTCATCCAGATAAGCTTGAGAGTTGTGTCTGGAAATAAATTACGCGCTAATGTTCGCATTCGGCGAAGTAAGTGGGATGGCCTTTGGTTGCCAAGTTTCGTTTCTGACAGAAGCTTATGCAGTCGACGGCTGTCGGATTCTTCATATGTATCGATGAGGCGTTTCTTCAGAATAGTGTACTGATTCGTTTTTGGCATGTTGTAGAGCAGGTCTTCGATTTGCTCGATGTCTTGTTTTTCAAGGCGCGTTATTAGAATTTGTGCAAGTCGCGCTTCGTCTCTTCCGAGTTTGCTGGTTGCTGCCTCGAACGAGAAAAACCAGACTTGTGGTTGGTCACGCCAAAATGGCGGAATGCGCATGGAGAGTGCCATAGTGAGTTTCTTTATAGTGTGGTCTAAGCTGATTATTTGTGGCTTGCGCTCGTCATGTTGATGATATCTGGCTTCGGTGTGCAGCGTTTTCTTTGCGTTTGTTCTTCAAGTAGAGCTTCGTTGCTTGTGTTGCTCAGGAACTCTCCTTGAGTTAATTGTTGTGAGTTCTGGGTTTGCTTCAGCGTCTCATTGCGAGTTCTTCCGGTGTGTAGTTCAGCACCTCCTTGCGTGTTCTTGCGGGGTCACCACTTTAGCGGAAGTGATCACGTCGGTTGGCGGCTTCGGCCTGGTAAGTAATCACGTCGGTTGACGGCTTCGGCCAGGTAGGAGATCACGTCGGTTGACGGCTTCGGCCGGGTAGGAGATCACGTCGGGGTCACCACTTTAGCGGAAGTGGTAGTGTTTTTACCACTTGCTAACTTCAGAAGGTTGAAATAAAATAACTGACTCCGTTTGTGCAGACTAGTAATCGCTTTGGCAGCTGGATTACGAATCTCCTTTATTGAAGGCGAGCAGGCATATTTAAATGGGATAGAAACAGAACACGTGTAAAGGATTATGGTCGGTGAAAATATAAGCATAAAAATAGATACAATATTAGAGCAATAAAATTAAAGTAACACAATACACAATAGTATTTAGGCAATAAACTAATTTAAACAATAAGCTAAAATAATCCGCCGCATTGTGTGAGTGGTCTATTAATGAATACAAAATGCACCCAGGTAGCATATAGTCGCCACCTGGGCGGAGAGTCTTTAATTGACGCGATTTTGAGTCGACTAATTTCGGACTTTGTAGTGCCGCTTCTGAGCCTATGTCTGAGTTCTTGTAGTACACACATACCACGTTTAATGTAGGTATGTGTGTCGCTACAGACTGTTATGAAATCAATAAATAGATTTATATACATATTGTCCAGTATCCGTGACTTGCTTTGCGTGAAAATGTTTCTTTCTCTCTGTTATCTTCTTCGTTTCTGGATAGATTGTGAACGGTTTTTTAAATTATTTATTGTATATTTCTCTTTTACTGTTCAGGAAAGTAAAAAAAGGTTAAGTATATCTACACAAACATTTTTTTTATATCGTGTAATACTAAACCTGTCATATCTTAGAAGACAATCATAGAAAATTGTGCGATGCACAATATTATCGTTATTAAATACCCAACATAACCATAACATTGAATTATGTGATGCTTACACCGATAATAATTGGATTATTCAATAACAATTAATTATTATATTGATCTAAATACCGTTGCAAATAACCCGTTTTTGTTTGATAATATTTTGAAGATAAAACAGATACTGGGGCTAAACTTTCCTGAATCAGAGAAATATAAAAAAGTGTCTTAACGTTTGTCATATTGTATACAGAGAGAGTATTTTATTTTAAATTCGTGGCTTATATGAATAATAGTTTTCGGAACAATTAAGTGTACTCATATAATAATAACAAATCTATCAAAGTTTATTGAAATAACGTCAAAGATTACCCCCGCGTTTCTCAAAAACGACACTGACATGCTTTTGGCGATTTTCGCGGGGTTTAGACATGAATTTTGACGCCTACTTCAAAGGCACGGTCGTTGAACATACTGTATTTAGCCGTGCCTAATACATCATAATGTGGTGTAATTATGCAATGTGGTCCTATATTTAGTCTATATTGCTTAAATAATAGAGATACATTTTGAATGTTTCGAATCGTTATATAATTAAATCTCTTTCAATATATATAGACATCGGTGATAGAAAACTACTCCTTTTAAAGAACTTTGTATTCCATTGTAAAGATATCTACACTTAACAGTTTGGCAAATGTTATAACTATTGGCGATTGGTCCCGGGAAGATATTTAATTGATACTTGGGTATGCAGGTGGATACTAAAGTAATAATATTCTGAAGCCTGCTACTATTTATAAATATTACAGAACAAAGTTATTTCTCAGCTATCTGTATTTTCCAAGTTCTTCTACACTACGTAACAAATTTAGATACAGCTTTCACCATCGTTTAGAGATTGTCTTCTGCTAATATAACATGGCTAAATGTAGCTTTTAGTATATTATGAATTGTTTTTTACTGGCTGAGTAGCAGTAAATATTACATTTTGATAAAAAAAATTGTTTAAATTGGTATAGAATCAGTGAATAGATTTATTCAAACACTAGCTAGTGCGCTCGCGACTAGGGCATGCAATATTCATCTGATTATATTATTCGAGTTTTACGAATACCACTATCAGTACTATTAGACTTTTAAGAGTTTTTCGAATACCTTTGTATTATTGAATATCTAAAACGATGAATATGCTGTAAGTCTTGTTTCATAACAATCATACCTATAATTGCCTTAACACGATTACCTAGATACATATTGACAACATAATAATTGACTAAAATTTTTTTTGAGAACTGGCTTTACGCTGTTGGCATGAGAGGCCTTCACAGCTTTACCGGACTAAAAATTAACTAACATGTAAAGATTGCCAAATACATGTTAGTCAACTAGCATTTCCTTTTAAAATGTGTAGCTTAAACCTGTGCTTTATGCTCAAACATAAAGCACATTAATGAGTATTGCAGCAAGAACAACACAGAAGTCATAGTTTTAAATATTTAATAAGTACTCTCATCAATGATTTCCTTTGCGTGACATACTAGAAAATAAATCAAATTTGAAGGCAATAATCATGACAAAGAAATATAACAAAATTACAAATTTAATTATTAATAAGAACACATGCTTCGTAGTTTAAAAACATATTGTGTCGATATTAGTACAAATTGATACATACAATATTTATTGACTAAAATTATTGCATTATCTTTCTTTGTAAGGGCGATTGATGTTAGGAAGTTGTATATTGTTTTACTTGTGTAAACCGTGTTAGTTCATCAACCAGTAGCAGAGACTTTAAATACAAAAACACTTCACACAGTATTAACTATCAGTCTTATTACAGTACCGTTTTACTTACAACAGCCTAAAGGCGATATATTCCATGTGTTTGCTCTCAATCTTGAATAACGAATGCCCGACATACCTCTGAATGCCCGCTATTGTGATTTCATCCCCACCAATTTACTTGCTTATGATTGGTCGTTGTAGATTGACAGTATCTCGACCAATCATAAGAAGTACTTTAAATATAGAACTTTATAATAATCATTAGCAGTTATTTAACCAACATGAAAATAATAATTGATATATTTAGACATTTATAACACTTGCTTATGATTGATCATTTAAGATTGACAGTATCTCGATCAATCATAAGAAGTACTTTAAATATAGAACTTTATAATAATCATTAGCAATTATTTAACCAACATGAAAATAATAATTGATATATTTAGACATTTATAACACTTGCTTATGATTGATCATTTAAGATTGACAGTATCTCGATCAATCATAAGAAGTACTTTAAATATAGAACTTTATAATAATCATTAGCAATTATTTAACCAACATGAAAATAATAATTGATATATTTAGACATTTATAACACTTGCTTATGATTGATCATTTAAGATTGACAGTATCTCGATCAATCATAAGAAGTACTCTAAATATAAAACATTGTTAGAATGCTTAGTAGTCATTTACCTAATATGAAAATAATAAGCGATATACATATTTAGATATTTATAACAGCTCGGCCATCCTTTTTTCAACGAGTCCCTCGTTGGTAAGAAAAAAAAATCGTTAAGTACTCCAAGTATTTCATTTAGAAATATGTAGAAAATATAATGGCGTCACATACGTTTTGTTTAAAATAATAATCTTTAGGTGTTTAAGTCCTGAAGGAAATCAAACTAATCACGCATTATTATCAATACAACTTTATCGAAGAGGTCTTACCTATAGAACAAGCTAGATTTAGACATTGCACAGACCAACTTGGCCTTGGCCTTGACCACTCATATAGAGACAGGTTTTTCAGCTAGAATGTAAATCGGGAGCAGTTTTAGTAGACCTTACTGCCGCATATGCTACCGTATGGCGAGAGGGTTTATTATATAAGCTGTTGACTGTGGTTCCGAGTACAAAAATTGTTCAGCTTATATCCAATAAGATTTCACAGCGATTATTCAGAGTACACCTGGGTTCTTCGGCTAGCGATTTCAGATTGTTAAATAATGGCCTTCCTCAGGGTTATGTTTTAGCCCCAACTTTATTTAACCTATATATACATGATTTGCCAGGTACTATCTCCACCTATATATACATGATTTGCCAGGTACTATCTCCACCTATATATACATGATTTGCCAGGTACTATCTCCACCTATAAATTTATTTACGCTGATGATATATGCCTGATTATGGAAGTTACATTATCAGAAGACATGAAAATTCTGGCAGAATACCTCAAAACTTTGCGTTTGATACCTAGCGTAAGTAAAACAGAAACATGTTTCCATTTGAATAACCAATTAGCCAGGAGTGAGCTAAAGGTTTCATTTAATGGCATACAGTTGCGTCACAACCATTACCCCAAGTTCCTGGGTGTTGTACTTGACCGTTCACTTACATACAAAGAGCATTTTGAAAAGACTTCGCGGAAACTGCAATCTAGAAATAACGTGCTTCTAAAACTGACTGGAACTAGTTGGGACGCAAACGCCGATGTATTGAGAACTACAGCCATTTAGTTGGTGTATCCTGTAGCGGAATATTGTTCCCCGGTGTGGTTAGGTAGCGCCCATGTGCAGAAAGTAGACCCCGAGCTGCACATTGCGATTGCGGGGCGGAAAGACAAACAATCCAACACATCATCGAGGAATGTCCACTTCGACAATACAACGGTTGCCCCGACAAACTGATCAATCTTACCGACGACGTCTTTAAATGGCTGAGAGAATTAAATGTTTAATTGTAATTACAAAAATGGACACTATTTAGCCATACGATTAAAAAAATATAACTCACTGGCTTAGTGATACATTACATTTAGTATCTAATTAAAGATTACTTTACATTATGTCATAATCCATAACCTTAATCAGCAAATCTTTATAATTTAAGGGTGTGTTACCCGACATCCCTGGCATCGTTACATTTTTTTTTTTTTTTTTTTATATTGGCAGTATATATACTGATCCATGCCCTTGGCCAGTATATACACTGTTACACTAGTTGCTAAAACGCGAGGCACCCGTTACCTGGTACCTCATACCGATTCATCAGTACGTGACTCTAACCAATGAATCGGTATTTACTGATCCATTACGTTGACCAGCAAATACTTTAGCCATTTAATACTTGAACCATTTACGATGATACATGACACTAATCACGGGTATCTTGACCAGTAGCGTGGGATGACTATCTCGGAAGACTGCGTGCACGACGTGCGGGGGTTGCTCGCAGTGTCGAGGCGCGCAGATCGCGCGCGGTGCAGCTGGTACCGTTAGCCGCGCTTCTAACCGTCTGACACAATGTTTGTTACCGGTGCCACACATTAATTGCCAAAATGTGAGGCACCCGTTACCTGGCGCCTTACACAGATTCATCAGTACGTGACCCTAACCAATGAATCTGTATTTACTGTGACCCTAACCAATGAATCGGTATTCACTAGTCGAAGACATTGACCAGCAAATATTTCAGCCATTAAATACTTTCATCGAAGCCTACAATCACGTTAACATTGCTTTTAAGGGTGTCTGTTACCTGACATCCCTCCATAGCCTAGCCACATATTTTTATATTGGTAGTGTATTTATTAGTCCATGACGTTGCCCAGTAGACACTGTTGAACTAATTGCTAAAATGTGAGGTACCCGTTACCTGGCACCTCACACCAATTCATCAGTACGTGACCCTAATGAATCGGTATTTACTGGTCGACGACATTGACCAGCAAATATTTCAGCCACTAAATTCTTTAGCTATTTACGATGATACATGACACTAATCATCGGTACCTAGAATCACATTAACATTGCTATTATCATAACATCATATTCTTTTTTTTTTTTTTTTTTTTTTTTTTTACTTTAAGCATACTGTGTAATCAACGACAACCAATTTGATAATCGATTATTAGCCAGCCTCTAATAAACTAGTTTATTTCTGGATTGTACAATATCAATGTTCATTTGAATGAATACATTAATTTATACGTCAATTTACAAATCGCCACAACCAGAATCGGAATCGGTTGGTACGGGTTCGTTGAAACGAATCCAACGATATGTTTTATCAATAGCTACTATAGCCGCAAACCTCTAACTAGACTTTGTGAAAGGCATATCCTCGACCACGAATCTATCGTTGGGAGCACATTTTTAATTCTAGGTTCGAGCTTCTTTGACTGTTCTATACACATCGCACCTCTTTATACTCTAACCAAATCGCCTTCCTTCTAATTCATTCCCATCTTTTTATACCTACCCTACCGTTTTTTTTTTTCTTCACCTGTTGTGTCCTAATAAGGCCACCAGCGCTAGTCCTAATATTGTCTAAACTCTCCCTCACTTCAGGCGTAAAGTCATTTAGCAAAATACCCAACTGTAAGTCTGGTAAATGTTCATCCCATAAGCCATTTGGCCTGTCTAGATTTATTGCTACATTCTTTCGGGGGTGTGGCGACACGTGCTTTATACCGCATGATTGAGTAAAAGTTTTAAATTGTATACTAATGAAGCTTGTCTTTTAGGCCATAATTAAACTGGTTGGTGCGACAGAGTAACTAAAATGCTCTCTGAATCAAAATACCGTTCATATACATTAATGCGTAAGACGAAGCACAAGAACTGAAACAGATTTGCGCTAGTTAACCCGGGCGCTAGTTAACCCGGATCACCCTTAATTCGCCGTATTTAATGCGCGTCTCTTACACGAATAAGAGTGCGCAAATAAAATAAGACTCCACGCTTAAAACACCTGATTCAGACTTTATCATTTTGACAGAGGGTCCTTCCGTGAAAGTGTAGTCTTAATAGTACCGGGCAATTGTTTAAAAAGTCATCTACCAATCTCCACGTAATTTTCTACTACACTCCTGCACCTCGATCATGACATTCGCATTACCAAGTGGGCTATATGGTACGTTACCTATCCCCTAATAAAGGCACCTCTCCTACCTTCCAGTCTTATGCTAAACGTTAAGCTTCACCGAGACGGACCAAAGTACCCTCATTTCCTAAATCAACCAGATACTCAAATCAAATATACTTTATACAATTTAGGCCCTAAGAAGGCGCTTATCTTTTTAACATACACATATATTATATATGTATATGTTACAATCAATTTTAGTGGGTGTACAGAAAGGAGTCAATTCCAAACATCACCATCGTTCACTTATCGATCCACTCTATAAAAGCCCTTTCGACATCAAAACCCGCTTAAAATGGCACTACTCATAATCTAGCAAATCGGTAATATGTTTTGGGACTTTTATGCAAAAAATCTAACACTGTTACTGGTTTTACCGAGTCTAAAACATGGAACGATCAGTTTGTCAATTTCTAGTTTTTGCGAACATACTTTAAATTATCAAGAACGTATTGGGAAGCCAGATGTTAAGACACCGAATTCTTGAAACTTAGCCTTTAATGATTCGCGAGGTCCCTCATTGTACATTACTCGAACTGCCCGTTTTTGCAATCAAAATTTAGTGTCTACCTCAGCTGCTGTCCCTCACAACAAAGCAGCACTTTTTGCAGTCTTCAAATTGTGCTTCTAATCTAACACCACGATCTTCTATATTGCTATGATACAGTCGACTGCACGTTTTCCTCACATTTCACGTTGATATAAGAGCAACTCCCTATGGCGTACCTTTTTGTGGAGCATTTTAGTAAATGAGCATAATTATCCCTAGTTGGGGAAAAATCTTTTAACTGTAGTTTCCATTCTGGCCTAAAAAAATAGAAGCGAGGGAACCGTGATAAGTTTTAGCTACCCCTGTTAATTTTGGTAAGGCGTAATGGACTATTTACTTATCGCTCCACCCTAGATCCGTGCAGATTAGTCAACTTTGTGAAGGCATGTATTAACCGTTTGTTCTTTGCATAAAAGGATCAAAATCCAGGCATTACACTATTTAAGACCCGATACCTATTGCGATCGCTTGTATTATACAAAGCCCTAAGAGCACAATCGAATATTTCAATGAATAAATTGTTATTTCACTCGGGATTACGGCGACGTGTTACTTCACAGGACGGTGTGCGAAGGCGCAAAGTTCTGTGCCTAGGTGAATACCTCGATTATGCACGGCGCGTCACCTGCCATTCCAGAACACGTGACCGTGTCCTGGAGCGCCGATGACGACGATATCGTTAGCTCGCCCTTCTCATATAATGCAAACTGGAGCGGGACTGACCAATCGCCCGTGGCGATAGCCTTACCCTGGACCACCCGGACTGCAACCGACTGCGGAGACTGCCACAATTTTTTTTCAGTCTCGAGCACATACGCCCGCGACCATGGATACGGTTTCATGTTGTGTCACGAAATCTTTGTGGAGGCGCCAGCATTTTAAGAGTACCTTCATTCATCCACGTAGTCACAGACTCAACGTATATTACAAGAAAAAATACACTACAATTAATACAGGATTTTTTTTCATTACCTACGGATATATTATTATTGCTTTAACAAAACAACTTACTATAATCAAAAGAGCTAAATTCGTCAACAAGCTGGGTCAGCACATCTAATAAACGCTTACACTTGTTATTTTGGCCTTAGCAAGTCTTGATGTATCAAAAAAAAATGTATGCTCGTAGTTACTACTTTAAACTTTAAAACCGTAGGTCTATACACAACAAAAATAAACTTGTTGTCTCATTTTTACTTCGATAATCACGACCTCACCTCATTTGAAATTGAAATAAAATATTCTTTAGAAGGATCCACGAGGGTAGATAAACATAACGAAATAAAATAATAAATAACCCTTACGTTTTCTAAGTATGTTCACCAAATACTTATGCGTATTTTAGATCTTGTTGTGGGCACTAAGTTGCTAATCCCGCTTCTGAGATGTAAACCGTGTTAGTTCATCAACCAGTAGCAGAGACTTTAAATACAAAAACACTTCACACAGTATTAACTATCAGTCTTATTACAGTACCGTTTTACTTACAACAGCCTAAAGGCGATATATTCCATGTGTTTGCTCTCAATCTTGAATAACGAATGCCCGACATACCTCTGAATGCCCGCTATTGTGATTTCATCCCCACCAATTTACTTGCTTATGATTGGTCGTTGTAGATTGACAGTATCTCGACCAATCATAAGAAGTACTTTAAATATAGAACTTTATAATAATCATTAGCAGTTATTTAACCAACATGAAAATAATAATTGATATATTTAGACATTTATAACACTTGCTTATGATTGATCATTTAAGATTGACAGTATCTCGATCAATCATAAGAAGTACTTTAAATATAGAACTTTATAATAATCATTAGCAATTATTTAACCAACATGAAAATAATAATTGATATATTTAGACATTTATAACACTTGCTTATGATTGATCATTTAAGATTGACAGTATCTCGATCAATCATAAGAAGTACTTTAAATATAGAACTTTATAATAATCATTAGCAATTATTTAACCAACATGAAAATAATAATTGATATATTTAGACATTTATAACACTTGCTTATGATTGATCATTTAAGATTGACAGTATCTCGATCAATCATAAGAAGTACTCTAAATATAAAACATTGTTAGAATGCTTAGTAGTCATTTACCTAATATGAAAATAATAAGCGATATACATATTTAGATATTTATAACACTTGAGACTCACATGTGATTTATTATGTTACAAGTTAAGAGTGCCGGTGATAGTAAAATGTTCGTTCTTGTCCTCTCCAGCTATATTGAATGACAAAGTTCCTCAGGGTTATGTAGGTGTATAGTTCTTTTACATTAGGATTGCTCAACTATTCGAAGATCTCGAATACTTTGGCCAGCATTATTCGAATAGTAAATATGGGCGAATACCCGAATAAAATGAATACTCAAATAGTATGCCTTACCCGCGACTTCCTTCTAATGAAATTGTTTTCTTTTTTTGTATGTATGGAAAATACGCGTCTGAATTTTATTAAAAGCGATTTTTTTTCGTAATTGTAGTTAGTGTTTAACATGTTTACTTATTTCGAATTACCTCTGTTTAATTTTATTATGGTTGCTTTGATCCTATGGAAAAACGTAATAATTAATAGTTTATATACAATTTTTAAAATACATATTTTCTAAGTCAATTCGAAAACACTTCAGTAGTTTATGAGGTTAGAACAAACAAACAATAAACATTTTAATTTTATTCATACTATCACCCCGTCACAACTACCTACGCGTGCATCACAAGTATCTAAAGGATTTGGATTCATTATATAGACTTTCATATTTACAGTTCAATGAAGCTGTGTTAATATCTTTCAACATTTTTTTTTTTTTTTGTGGCGTGTAATATTAAATCACGATATCGACTTACGATATAAATATAATAATAAATTTTATTCAATGTCCCGATTTTAAGTTTATTTTGCAACATTAACAACGATAAAATTACTAGTAATACGTTTAAAAACAATAAAATAGATCTATGTTTTAGTAACATAAAACAAAGAAACAAAAATAATTAGTGTATAAAAAGCGAGCGGACAAGCTACGGACAAATTCTAGTATATTTATGTATCAAAATAAAAAAAAACCATCGAAATATTTCGAATACGCACTAAGCTTTTCAGATAATTATTGTACTAGTAATATTTATTGTCACAAAACGTAATAAAAACAAACGAATATTGATTGAATGAGAAAACTTCTAAAACCATAATAAAATTGGACATTATTGGTACAATTTACTAGTATTGCATTAAATTTTAAAATCATTATTATTAGGAGCGATATAAATCACAAATTATAAGACGACGTATCAATAAGGCCCCAATAAAGGGTCCCGATTGAAAATAGTAAAATAAAAGTGTACTTTATGACGTGGACATAAGAGATATAATCGTAAATTTGGAACATTAATTGTCCTTACTGTGTGTGACCTTGTGCGAGAGCAACGTGATGTGCTGTCCCTTTCATACCTATAGGTGATCAAATATTGTTTGCTTTTTCGTACGCCGCCATAACTTCAGTTGAATACTTTTTTGTTATATGTTTTAAATATGCTAGTATTTGAATATAATTTCACCTAATATTAAGTGACGACGTCGCTTAAGATGGTAAGCTAGTAAAAACGTTGAAATGGATTGGCTCTCAACTGCAGCTGCTGGACACATCTGTAGGTCTTTGATGGCAAATTTCTAATTCGAGGTTGACCAGAGCATGATCAGATGGGCATTATAATATACCTGACTTTTATCCTACAAAAAATCCGGTATGTTGCTGGAGTTTGAATCTACACCGAGCAACGCGGTATCTAAGCACGTCTACCATTAAGTCATCATCGTTTTAAAATAAATAATATCGGCCAACAAGTAATGTACAGCAACTTCTATAAGTTGTAATGAATTGCGTAAAAATAGTGATAAATTACTATAAAAAATCATTATTCCGGCTATAAAATTGCCTGAACCAAATTTGTCTACTTTGAAATTAGATTTATTGAGTGAAGAGTACGGATATAATATACCGCACTGCTCTGCGTAGGAAGTTTGGCAACATCGCATTGTTTTAGGAGTTACCAGAATCCGTTAAATAAAAGATAATAATTAGTATATCCAGACGCTATAGGATTTGAAGTGCGGGTGGGAGTGCCGAGAGTTTGCCATGTCGTCAGTGATATACGTATAATTATATATTAACAGGTTATAATATTTTGGAATAAAAAGTCGTTTTCATACGATTAAATTAATTAATTAACCGACATTCGCAGAGATTTTTCTTCTACCTAAAGTAGAAGTGCCAGACGTCAGTATGTTAGCATATATAAGGACGGAAATTCATTCCCGGGATGTATATATATATATTACTATACTTTGTTTTATGTAATATTAATGTATTATTCATATTATGGAGTCTATATTTTATATATTATTTTTATTTTATGTTTATTTTAATTTATGTCCTATTTATTACTTTTGTTTTACTTCTTTACCCCCGATTTTTTGACTGGAGCAAATCTATCCAAAGGTTACCAGGAAGAAATTGCATTCAATTAGGCCGAACTTTGTGCTAACTATATAATTTGAAATGTCTATATATGTATAATAGTATATATGTATTTTTGCAATAAAGATCAATTAAATAAAAATATAATTAGTGTATGAAACATGATAAATCATACGTTATATAATAATTTAATAAAACGTACGATCGATTTTTAAACTAGCTTCAAACGGTATGGAATAATACCGGTGAGTAGTTGACGAATTCGTGCATTTAGCTATTAGGAGCTTGACTACACCCGATTGATAGCGATTGAAAGCAAATTGCATTTCACAGTCTATAAAGTATCTGTTTGTAGCGGAAAACTTTGATAAATTCAATTCTCAACTGCGTAACTTTCGTGTCTGGGTGGTTCACGCTTGATACTATTGGAATAAATTGGCCGCGAGCCGATGGAACCGAGTATATATAGAACAGGGAAGTTATCGAGGAAGCAACTTTTCCTCAGCATATTGAATTAGTAATATCCGTATTTTTGGGTATATTCGTAGCCGATAGATGGTTCGTATCACATTTGACAAGAAAAATATTATCGTTGTGACGCTGAGGAATTTCTAGGAAATTTGTTTTCTCCCTTTATTATCATACCACATATCAACAATTTCATGAATGAGATATAAATATCTTATTACATCCAATGTAAACAATACTGAATGAAACTAAAAAAAAAATTATGCAGTAGATGATTGTACATTTCCTGGCAATGTTTCTAAATTACTTTGTCAGTATGTATATATTACTTAATTTTTTTTTTGGATAAATCGCTATTTTTCATCCCCTACAATTTATTATATATTTGTCACTGCTTAGTTTTAGTTTAGCTTCATTTGCATGAAATTTGTAGTTAAATAAACAAGCGTATGACTGTAAATTAAGCGAAAATATTAAGAAAAATATATAAAATAAAAATATCTCTAAAATCTACATCCACTAGAATAATAGTTACATATTAAAAATGTAATAATACTAAGCAACCTAAGTAACAGACAATTACTTTGACTACAATTTACTTACAAAAGATTTCCTTTGTTTTATGAAAAAAATAACATTTGTAAAAATAAACACTGAATTACTTCTGTTCAGTCACTTCTATCTTTTTCACGTTAATTAAAATCATTTACTTTGTAACTATTTTCATGTATTTATTTTATTCTATAATTACAGTAGGTATTCATTACTAAATACAATGAAATATATTTTGGTTTAATGATTATATACGCAAGTAGGTAAAAAAGCAAATGTGTCATAATTATATTGTACCTATATGTAAATAATGTTTAAATAAAGTTCAGTAACAGAATATATGAAAACTATTTTAATAAATATCGTTAATCTAATAGTATGAACAATGAACGTTTGTATAATGGTATATTAATAAAAGTTGAAACGTTATTTTAAAGGTTTTTACGCTTCCCAAAAATAATTCAAGTAACATAGTTGTCATTGAAGGATTAGTTATGCGGTGAACCTTTGGCCCACGCTACCCTTTAAATCTGATGCAGAGTGGAGACCAAGACTAATCAGCGCGGATTGTTGCCCTTCCACCATTCTACGCCCTGAATCAAGTAAATGAGAAAACTTTCTAATTGGAATTTCAAATAGGCCTCCGTTTATCCAGAGGAAGGCTGTTCGCGGTTCGACGCCAACATGCTCGCCCGCATTTATAATTCTCTTCGGATTTAGTAATTGATATGGGCATACGACAAGAAAATTCACTCTATATTATTTTTAATTATAATTATATAATCGTGAATATGGATTATAAAAATAGAGTTCTTATGAGGCTAAATGTTCATGTTAAACTAGTGAACTTATCGGCATAGGCCCTACGCACATTCTACGCGGATATTTTCGTAGATGGTCCAAGGCTATTTATTTTGGATTCCATTGACCATATGTCATTATTTAAAAAAAAAAAATAATAATAATACACAGCGAAGCGAGCGGCTATCAGTTAGTTACATATCAACGTATATGAAAAAAAAAAATCCGGTTGCTCACAAAGTCAACAATCACTATAAATCTATAAAATTTCGGGGCTTTCATCCTTAACGTAATGCTATTTTAACTATTGCTATTACATGATATTAACGAAGTATTAAGAATAACAAAGAATGCATACAATACACAAATTTACTTTCATCTGCACAATATGTAATGAACTACTTTGCTCTACGAGCTCTCAAATAGTATCTGTAAAAAATAATAATTGTACTATGTATTTTATCACATGTAACTGATTTTATTTATTATTATATAAACAAAAATATACACTATTAACTATAGTAAACATATTTCATTTATGGATTCCGACCGTAAGTATGTTTCGCAATATTTATAAAATTACATTACATTATGTAAATATCAGAATAACTAATTGCAGATATAGCCTGTAATTATAACTCTATGAATATGACTCTTAACACACTATATATATATATATATATATATATATATATATTATGCTTAATCGAATAATAAAAACGAAGAAAACCCCAAATTATTTATACAAATTTCATCATTGAATAAATATAAAACAGAAATAGACACTGTCGTAGTTCTCTGAATATAAATAAAAAATATATTTGTAGTCCCTTTGGTGAAACTACTTTTCAATCTTTCCGCTCGTGCACATTAAGCATAAAATAAAATTTATAGACGATTAAACCCTTTGAAAAGTAACCGCAAACGTGTTTTGCCATTTGCTATAACCATTAATTATCCAGATATATTATTTGAACCACCTTTATTATATAACTAACTTATTAGATTATATTACTTTCAATTTTGTACTTACGACTATAAATTTGACTTTGTTTTGTGGACGTAAATTAAATTTCGCTGCTAGTATACCGTAGTCAAGAAACGTTATAAAAAGTATGTATGTACCGCGTATATCTTTCTCTTTATGAATCTTTTGTTCTCTAGTACTATTGACTTATAAAAAATACTGCAAAAATCGTTAGTAATATGAAATAATTACGTAGAAATGTAATTATGTAGTAATACAAAATGGACAGGATCTTCTTATTATTAAAAAATAAATCATCATTACGTGCGAAAAATATTTACGTGTACGAAAAATTAACAAAATAATCCGCCATTTTGAGGTTCAGGTCTTCAAAATCAGCTGAGGGGTTAAACCAATTATTTATTTCCGTGTGTTCTATCATCAATTGCCTATGGTTCCATGTGTTTTCCATTACTCTCGTTTTAATTTTTATATTTCGTAATGCCGACCAAATTGTCTCATATTTAAAATTAAAACATCAAAGAAGTTCCGCATTAATTAAGTTTTACAAACAATTATAACAAATACACTACTAAACTACCTATTTCTCTTAATAATATTTGGCAAAGAGAACTCATAATCAGTAAATGAACACAGATTACTTTTCATCCCGAGTTTCTAAGAGATGTTAAAAATTCTTTTTTTACAAAGAATCTTATCACCGTTTAGATTCAGTAAAATTATAAACGATATAAAGCGGCATGTTAATAATTAAATACTATGATTGTTGAAAATCGTTAACATAAACGCTTTATTCAAAAACAAGCCGATGTAGCTAGAAACCGTAAACATTAGCGATTGTTAGCATTCGCAATTAATCATTAGTCATTATACTATAAGTTATTAATTTCTATTGCGAATTTGAGATTTGAATATTGTATTTATTGGGAACTTGTTTTTATGAAAATTGTTTTATTTCATAGAAACTACGTATTTTTCTTCAACCATTGCCATCTGTTGTTGATTTTTAATTGTAATCGTGCATTGCTACTTAACCCCTATAACCATTTTACAGATTTTAAGATACCTCTTCAAGATTGTATTACTATTGCTTCGCTCCTATGGAAAATTAAAATAATATGTAGCCTAGATAAATACTCTGACAATCTTATTTCTATCAATAAGTGTTTCGTAAAAATCAGATCAGACGTTTCGCAGATTAGCCCGAACAAAGAACAAACGGTTCAATGTTATTTATATGTGTAGATTTAATTCACGCGATCATTGTTTTCACAACGATAAGTAGAATTGTAGTCCCAATCGGATTCGTTACTCCTACAGGACAGATAAATGAGAATTTCTCTTAATTGGAATTGTAAATAAATCCTGCGGCGTTTTCTTGTGGATTTAATGCGAGTTGCGCCATCGTAGTGAGAATACAATAAACTGTAAGGGTTTAAATTATTTCTCAATGTAAGAGACAACTGTGGACGAAAACTTTGAATTGAGACATCGCTCGATCGTTTGTGTCGATCTCGTTCTCGTTTGTGAAGTCTCATGTCCTCTAAACTCAAAGTTGTTCTCGTTTCTTTTGTAATTAAAGAGGAATTCTCGTTTTCAAAAGCAAATTACCCCGTTTTGTAACGTTTGATGTTTATTCGAGAGGAATAATTAATTGTACTATAGCCTTTTGTGGTTTCTGTCTGCCCGAGAGCTTAAGTATTAAATTTTTTAGAAACTAGCTGCCTGCTCCGATTTTACACAGGAACGCAGAAAATGAGACCAAAGTTTATTTTCACGGTAGGGCCATGTAATAAAATCAAAATGACATCTGAACAACTGAACGTGAATCTGTCAATTCTGTCAATATTTTTGAAGATTTTCCAACGGTCTTCTGCCTCTCTCATTCACTTACTTTTTTGGATATAGATTTTTTAAACCTTTTTTTCATACAAATCTTATCCTCACAATTACAAACACAAAACAAGAATTAGCTAATCAGATGCAGCCATTTTGAAACGATGCGCTTACATGTATTCGGCAAAAGATTTATATAGATACATAACATATTCCAATACCAATGTATACTACCTTATTACATAGATTTTAGTTATTTAGTTGTGGTTACAACATGGTTATATTGTAAATAGAAAACCAGCTTATTGGATAAAGTTTTTCATCGAGTGGCCGAGACTGGGATAGCTTATATTTCAAAACGTCGCATCACTAGTGCGAACATAAATTGAGCTTCGATAGCCAATTTATTCAGCGCCTTGCTAGGTGTGACTGGGGCTACGATTCCTGAAAGAGAAACGGCCCATTTCGATATTATCACAATAGTGATTTCAAATTTAGAATTTATTGAGGTAGCATCCATGATATGAATGCGGACTAAATACAATATCTTCTTCGTTTCATTTTGTCATAATAGAGTTTAGTACATAAATATCATATAATAATTTATAAGTAACTGAATAATTCTAAGTAAAGAATAATCTTAGGATACGTCCAACACTACAATAACGAACTGAAAATATATCTGAATAATAAGTTAGATGTTTGCAAATTCAACTCTCAATGAAAACATCTTTATTAAAGATGAAATTTCATGAGTAACATATATATATAGTAGCTTTAATGATAAATATTAAGAATATTTCAAAAGGATTTGTGATTAATTATTTATTCCGATCTGCAAAGGGATTAATTTAATTAGAATTGCCTGTCTTTCTAAATTCTTTGTACCACTTTTCTCCTGAGACCGACAAATTTTGTTATCGTAAGTGAGTATAAAGACTACTATGAATTAGAGAAACAGCATTTGTCAGCATTTATTAGTAGACTTTCAATATTAATGTCTATATTTTTCAAAATATTTCTCGAAATAGATTAAACACGTAAAACTATGTTGAAAGGATAAGGGAACAAAAGAACTCAATAAAACACTTCTTGTTTGAAGTTTACGAGGCCTCCTCGTCTTTCAGAATTGTAGCAACACGCACCATACGACTTTCACTCGTAAAGTTTGAAAGTAAACCTAGTTATTAGATTAGATTTAATTTCGTAGTCACCGTTAAAGTTCACCTCTAAGATTTAAAATTAAATTGACGGTCGTAACGACTACAGCGGTTGTAGTTGATCGTTGAAAATTGCAGGACTCGTCTAAATACTTTTTTTTATCTAAACAATTTTATTTTATTGTTAGTTCGTTGTAACTCTCTTTTTTATTATCTCTGACTACATATACAGGATATTTTTTAAACTCATAGAAAGGTTTTAGGAAATTTTATAATACCTACATTAAAAACCAGTATTTGTGGTGTGACAATAAATGTACTTAATAGATTTTGAACCACAATACAGCAGGCAAGCATTTTTTTGGTATGTGCAATAATTTAATTTATTAAATTATGCTCAGACAAGTTCGCTTTAAAGGATTGCCAAGCGAGAATCGTGGTCGCGGTGTCGCTAATCTTTCATACAGTATTCGCATATGAGTTTTAGGAAGGACCGGTTCTGTCTGAATATGAAGTTAATCGAATGCCACGTGCGGTCGACGGTCGGCGAAACTATTTACAAGTTGCCAGCTGGCGCACTCAACACCCTGATTTATATCCTTGTTGCTGTCCAAGTTTCTACACCTTGTTTCTGCAACATTTGTACGTGACATCTCAAATATATAGAACAAAGGTCGGAGAAACTCTTGCGTAGTGTTACATCGTGCTTACATCTACAATAACTATAACTGATAGAGAAGAATCATGTATTTCTTTTTATGACAGTAAAAAAGGTATTTATACGAAAGTTGACTAGTATAACATATAACTTTCTTATTTATTTTATGTTATCAAATAATAAATAAGAACGCAGTCGACGAGCTGTTAAAGTGGTCACTGCAGACTATGACTATGTATAAACAACCCAAAGCCGCAGTTCTAAGGACCAGCCTTAATAGGTTTCTACTCCTGAGGACTGACTTAAATCGCCTCGAGTGCTACTATATGTCACCAATGACACCCTACGAATCGAAACACAACATCATGAACACTACTATTTTGCAGAAGAAATAGGTGTAGTGGTGCCGATCATCATCTGCAGTCGTAAATTGCACAGGCTTTAAAAGGCCCCTCTTAAAAATACAAACTAAAGTTTTCACTGCTACATTAAGAGCGAATATCGATGTAACAGTATGAAAAATTCAAATACTATATTTGCTCTGGATAGTATATGTCACCGATTAACAACAATTGTAAACTTACAAGGGCGACCACCATTGCAACAATATAGATTAACATTAATTTCAAATGGATTGTAGGTAACAGAGCATCACCAGGAGCGCTCATAAACTCATTAAAAGTTGCCTCCATGTACTAAATCGAGTGACCTCATCCACGCAGACGGCAGTTTTAATCGAGACCACTTTACGAACCATTAAATTCCACGGGTGGTTATTGTCGAGCTGGGATCGTTAAATGAAATTCTACACACAGGCCGCCGCCTCTACGCAATAATAACAAACAAATTTACGTATCCGAGGTAATATAAAACGTTAATTACGTTAATATTCCTTCATTCCTAAGCTGTCTTTGCAATGATTTTTATGTGACTTTTACTATTTACAAATTGACTCATATGAAAAATTTGTTGAAGTTTATATGAGATTCTTCTTTAATTATGATAAAATATAGCTAGTTGTTTCAACTTCAAATAGACAATTTTCATGATTCTGAAGGAAAAAATATAAAATAAAGTCATTAAACTAGTGCTGATATACTCATAATTATTAAAAAAACATTTATGCAATATAACGATAACATCAATTATTGGCAGTCCTTGTTAAATTTCGTTAAGTTTGTTTTGTTTTCAGCTTTAACCACTAATAATGAGAACAATAAATCATCTAAATTTTGCGTTAAATGTATACCTCGCTGAACAGCCGCTTTTCCAATCTGCGTGAAACAATAGTACACGGCGGAATAATTGTATACATATATATTTCATAGCTATCCTTTGGATACGAATAATTAGAAAACGTTTCGTCTATATGAATCCTGTACTTTTATTATCTGTATTTATTGTTATTACATGTACAATTATACAATCTACAGAGCTAAATTAAATAGTAAAGTAAAGGATACAGTAAGAGAATACATTATAAAGTTATAATTATCATTATAACTTAAGACAGCCATTACCTATTACTTTGGTAAATAAAATTGATTGCTTGTTGATAATGTTTTAAAAAGAGGTTAGTGTTTTAGTTGGCTTACTATTTTGTAATGTTAGTGAAAGGTAATGTTATTATGACGAGTACAAAAGATTTGAGGTGCAAGGTGAAGTTGACGTCAACCTATGCTTTTGTGGTCACGTACGAAATTACTTATCAAATTGATTACTTAAATACTACAAAACTTTTCCGCAATGCCAAATATATAATTATGGTTCATTTATTTTCATACGTATAGAAAAGGTAAAGAATATTCTTACATGCTATAATAATAATTTTGATAAAAATATCACGGCATACTTCGAAGACGAGGCAAACGTATTGGAAAGTTTGCTGAACGGCTAAAAGTACAAAGCTTATTTTTGACGCCAATTTATCGGTTCAAAGGTGCGTCGTCGACTAAATGGTACTGTATAAACTCATCACCTTCTCCGGACCGCCTCTTCCATGTAGCGAGATTTCGCTCGTTCATTCAACTTAAATCGACATCATTCTGAGACGCAAAATAGAGCAGTTCTGTAAAAGAGTTTCCGATAAAAAGGGCCCATCAAATTTTTTCAATATCCATTTACGAAAGTATAAGAACGGATTATACGCAAACCAAAACCCTTTAATCCGAGATATAGGTTATTGAAGCATTACACAGGCTGTAGACGAATTACGTCAACTTTGAGAACGTTTGTGTTATCTTTTCCGACTTGTACACTTCTTTTCAAATATTTGAGAATACGATAGGTTTATTATTCTTCATTTAATATTAAAAAAAACATTTATGACAAAAATATTAAAGATAATCAATCATCACCGGTAATTTGCAGGAAGTTCATCCTCACGTCTGAGATCCAAATTGGTTATGGTCATTTCGGTTTATAGTATTTTCCTTCCGTAAAAACTCTCCGGTTATGGAATTAACCCTTTGATATTATTTTCCCAGGAGACTATAGTACGAGATATTTTGAGAAGAGAAGTGATCAACTTTCTAAATGGTCGGAAAAGTGTATATGCTGCTTCTGTCGTTGCAAACGTACATAAACCGCGATGACCGATTACCATCAGGTGGACCATATATTTTTTTACAATCCAAAGTTATATCAAATATATATCAAGTATGTAGGCAGTACATAATTAGAAGTCGTATGTATGGAGTTGAAAAATACGTAGGAACTTCTTGATGTCTACTTAGCATCATCTTTATATGGATTTAATAAAATTTATATGGGTCTAGTTATCGATGAGATAACATTTCAAGGATAGTTAACTATGGAATAGGTCGTTATTATTCTATTTCTGTTTATACCATATTACCTTCGTCAATTATTTCAAAATTAGATAGGTGTTGTTGATTGACGTCAATTGCCAATTTCGCCTAATTTAATTAACCATTATCGTACCGGTTATGTTACTATGACGTCCGTATACACCTACTCTTATTTAATTGAGCAAGTCATCAATGGAATGAGTAGATTTAAAATGCTAATTGTGTTCTCGTATATTGTATTCAGTTACTTATCTGGTACTACGACTTCGTCAGTAATACTACTACTTAAACGTGACTACAAGTTACATTTGTCCAGTTTCGTCACAGTCAGTTTAAAATAAATAATAAACAAACAAATTACCGATTTTAGGATTTAAAATAGTTAATTTGAATTATTAATATTAATCATTTCACATAATTCGCGACCGAAACACAACCCATGAACACAAAAATATCGTTAAATTAAATCTAGCGCTTGTGTACCCTATTCCCTAAATATATATATATATATATATTGTATTAAAAAAAATGGTGGTTATAAATTTCGTATAAAAAACATTATTACAATGTTCTAATTATATACACGTAGAAATACAAATATTATAGTTATATAATTAACAAGATCCTTGTAAGTACTACAAAATATGGGTAATGTTAATTGTACTTTTATGGCAATTATTGGAGCATTGTTATTAAAATATACTAACCAATTTTTTCTAATAGATTTTTAATAATACGCGGATCATTTTTTTTTTCAAATAAATAAAATTGTTGCATATAAATTACGAATATAATAAATATATAACACCCGTACGGGTTACGGGTACGGGTTTTTATATGGGTATGTATAAAAACGACCAATATAACCATAATATATACTATATTATACATGCACAACGAATTTCCACACATAACAAGATCGTTGAACAAGACGAATTGACGTAAGGAATTATCAAACTCAATGGTGAGAAATAAGTTTATTTCTGTATGTTTATTTAACAGTTCATTTAACGAGCGCACAAAAACCGAATTACTACCTAATAAAAGTTTTTTTTTAAATATATATTATGCACATAATCTAATTAGAATAAATGATAAAATGATGAATATGTAATAACACACGGTTCTAAATACGATTCTGGTAAGTCCGTAAAACAAAAGAAGTAAAAGAACTTCTTATCTGTTTGTGACAAAAGTGAAAACTAGTCAAGGTAGGTATAGAAATTCCGTAGAAGTATAAAACAGTGAACGGACCTTGGTTTTATCCAACCTATATCACCTGACATACTTAACAAGTTTAACGAGGGTTCTCCCTAACGTCGTTGTCTCGAACTCTCCGACGGACTGATGACATTAAAATCTTTCCCGTACAACTATGATGCGTACTGATCGAATCGTTACTTACCTAATTCAAATGGTATAAAGCCCCTTTAATTTGTATAGAAGAAATATTAATGATGTTTATGTCATATTATTTTTTCCACGAGGTTTTGTTGATAATATTATAGAAATTAGTGAATAAATGCAGGAAAAACATTATTCAACACAAATAAATTAAGAAGAAAACCTTATCTTCGTTCTCTTTTGAACATTTTCTAAGCTTCCTGTGTTATACATTTCATATTACAATAACTCTGTATGTCAATGTACATTACACATATATATATGTACCTGATATTGGTATAATTATTTTTTTCCAAATTACGCTAGTTACTTGCCCAGACCTACTGCACATTTAATTAACAAAAGAACAATAGACAGAACCTCTTTATAAAATAATGTTAACTAATGTAGACAATATTGTATCTATCTGCCGTAAAAATATGATTTTGAATTTTAAAAAACACCCATTTTTTTTATGGTATTTATTTCATCAAATTTAAAATTTATAAAATGAAATTAATCTTAATGAGCTTTTAAAGAGATATTTTTAAATATCAAAATAAGTTATTACGTTGCTGAAATTTTTCTTCTCTTTTTTCCGTTTGTAAAGATTAGGCTACATTAATTATTATATTTGGAAGATGCTTTAGAAGATTAAGATAAGCGTATTTTTTACAGAAATTTTGTTCCTGAACGTAGCTATATATGATGAAAAAAGTTTAAAGTTAGATTTTTACGGTTAATCAGTTTGTCTTCCAGAAATTTATTTACAAAGTGAAACTAATAATAAAATGGTATATTCTAACATTTACTCATTCTCAATTACTTACAGCTAGAAATAAATTGTTTTATGTCACAATACACTGTATAAGGTAAAATATAACATTATAGAGGTTTTTTCCTAAAAACACGCTATTAAAAAAAACACATGCAAATATACTTTCCCACATAAAATATGTCAGAACAATAACTTACTATTTATTGTTTACATAAACGAAACTTTATTTTACTTAGAAATGTATATATCTCATATTTGGCCTTTGTTAATAAATTGAAAACTGTTTACTCCTGGTAATGAGATGTGTTTCTAGTCTGTCTGTCATGCGCTACATTTTATGTTACGTTTCGTATCAGGCGCAATACATTTTATATAGACAAAAAAGCTGATGGGCACCTTCTTTTAAGAAAAATATTCATTATTCAATATTGACACAATTTACAACCAATTATAAATTTTGCGCTATATACGAGAACCATGCGAAAATGCCGCTGAATATACGCTATTTAATAAATATAATATTCTTCGCGATATAAAAGATATATTATATATGAAGACGCCACTGAATACCTATATATTGGAGACCGCGTATTGGTATAGGTCACTCTAGAAAAGATAATTCCGGAGCTGCTGCCAATCAAGTTAAGACGGACTGAGTTACAGGTTAGTGGACGCTTATTATTTAGGGTCTTGTTATTCTATTTATTTATAAGGCAACGTTGCCTACCGTTTCACTGCTCTTTCCCGATTTATATAATTTCCATTTTTCCTCGTTCATCTGGCGGGTTCTATTTACACAATCCCCCCATCAATCCTAATTGTACCTTTCATACATCTGCTTAGTGAAAAGCTGAATATTTATTTTATCTATTGTACTCAATTTATCTAAACATCAGCACCTAGATACCTTCAAAACATGCATTAGATGATTAATGACATCCATAACCATCGAATGATCAATTCTTGTACATATATACAAGCAATTACAGCTTGGTCGGCCAGAATGGTAGCTCTGTATCATTATGAATGTAAATACCGTTGCTCAATAAGCTCATGCGTAAAACACGCAGCAATCCAATTTACAGTCAAAGACCACGGTTAAAAAGGAAAGAGAAAAATCAAATTGTTTTCACGAGGATATCAAATCGTCGATGTTTAAGAAGGAATTTAGGTCACGTCTCGTGGATTACGGCTTATTCCCGCGTCTCTTTTTCTTCGTTTGACGCTAATCCCGGCGGGCTTCGCAGAGATTCGACCTCCTAGCCTCCGTGAGTTTCCCGCTCCAGGACTTGGTACATCAAATTCAAGGTTAAATTATCTGAGCCCTGAATTAATTGTACTGCTTTTACTACCAAAAAAAAAAACAACAAATGTCTAAAACTGAAGATAATCCTTTTTATTGATATTATTTATTTTATTTATAAAGCGATAACATTATTCTTATTCACTAGATAACAAAATAATTCAATTCAAACATTTTTAATATATAAATAACAATTCATATTTTTATAAAATGTATCTACATATATCCAAAAATTATTTAAAAATTAAATAAGAACAGGTATTATTTATAGAAACAGACAGAGAATTTATTTCTATAATGGATCACATTTATTCAATGTGATTACAGCAAAATATATTACAAATAATAATAAATAGTTTTAAAGTCCGAAAATGTTGAACGAAGTTACCTATTCTTAATAATATGTTTATCACTGAAACAAAATAGCTTCATAATTCTTAGCTATAGTTGTAATAAGATAACTTTGCTACTCATTTTAAATGAGGTCAAATCTCATACAAATAATATTTGGAAGGTGTGACACCGACTCACTCTGTAAATCTGATTATTCAGTGAGTGACGGCACTCCACCGGCCGAATATTAAACATGTTCTTGTAGTAGAAATAATCACTATTATCATCAAAGATTAAATAGGTTCAACTAGAAATAGAATCATAAATACAATAACAATGACATAAAATTAATCGCATTTATTATTAAATAATTTAAAGAAATCATCATTTTTTACTATTGCTAGCAACAGTCCACGACTTTATCCTGACTAGTCCTAACTAATATTATAAATGCGAAAGTGTGTTTGTTTGTTTGTTACGCTTTCACACCTTAGCTACTAAATCGATCATTAAATTTTGAATACACGTTGAGAGGAGTATAGAAAAAGACATAGGGTATCTCTCATCCAGAAAAGATGTGCTGTTCCCGAGGGATTGGTCAGATGTATATTAACGCGAACGAAGCCGTGAGCAAAATGCAATCTCGTACATTTATCAACATGACATTTCGATGCGGAATTATTCGTAGATGGCTACTTCTTTTTTGGATTCCATTTTTTAAATATGCACACTAAAGCGGTCTGGTATCAGCTAGTTTATACATATATGTATATGTATATATAGATAAATGGGACCAACGACCAATTTAAATGCATCCGATTTGCATTGAATTTTAAACAAAAGCTGGAGTTATTTCAACAGTTTTCACATATTTCGACACAATAAACGAAGCTGTAGTATGTGAAACATATCATTGGTTCAGTAAAATGAAAATAACTCTTACTTATCAATCACACACAAAAATTGTAAATAAGTATTCAATCTATTTTTAAGTATACCCGCTATATTCCATACGTGTGTTATTATTTTTTGGAGTTACTATTTCTTATAGTAAATTGTTGAGTTCTAACAAAATTAATATACTGTAAATAGTATCAACTAGCTGATACTTGTGACTTTAAAGTCTTAAAGCAAATATATACTGTGCTTAAACAACAATCCGTTTAGATCCTCCCTTCTGCGCGTTCGCACCACTCTGTGTTGCGGCTCCACGGTAACAAAACCACTGAACATGTAGTGCTTATATAAATCTTAATTTAGGAGAAAGTACCTATCTAAGAAGTAAAAACAAAAAGTGTTTTAGCAGTAGTTTTTTCCGTGATGCACGCATAACGACAAGCCTCTTTAATATATAGATTATAAAATATCTACCACATACTACCTTTCATAACAATAAATTAAAAGGTGCAAAATTTGATGTACTGCAGTGGATACGGATGATATAAAAATCATCTTCATTAAAAAACAATAGCAATTTAGATGACGCTATACCGGTGTTAGAGTGTATCATTCTCAGAGACATAAAAATGTATCAGAACGCTTCAGTTGTCTATTCATAACAAACGTACTCTTTCTAACCCTATCGCTTCCTCTTACCTAAGAAACTGTTTCTGGTTTCTTTGTGATACGCATACTCAACATTTACGATCATCAGAAAATATAACGCTAGAAGTCCCGACACAGTCCACAAATTCTTGTGCAAGATCCTGCACACTCCAGCTTGTTCGACCAGCGGTCGAGTGCACACGTGCGCTCGCTCGCAGCTCTGACGGTCCGTTCGGTTCGCCGGCTCGGCTATCTTCGGTCATTTCCGGCTCGCCGCGCTCGCCTACCTACGCTACCTGCGCACCAGATGTTGGTATTCCAACGATTTCGTCGCTGCCCGACCCGCATTGTTGCCGAGTGAGTCATCGATGGTGCTATTGTGTTCGAGCTTGTGAAATTCGAAGAAAGAAAACATCTGCTGCGAAGCCGCACTTTAGTGTGTTTACTCGGCTATTGTCAATCGACACGCTTTTTTCAGAGCGACGGTGTACCTCTATCAGTGTACCATTTAAACTGCACTTTTCGGTGCGAAGCCGTGCACACTGTTTGAAGTGCGTCGAGTCGCCGTGCTACGCGTCGTGCTTCGTGCTGCGCTTCGAGAGTCGTGCAGCGCGTCGTGTGCCGTGCAGAGCGTCGTTAATCGCGCCGCGCCGTGTGCAGATACGAAGAGAGAAGATTTCGCGTCGCGTCTCCCTTTGGCCCGGACACGGATTGTCCGTTAGATTTTAATTAGGCGCACCCCCCTGCCCCTCAGGCAGGGAGGTTAGTCATGTCCACCCCCGCGCCCTCACTTATTCATTCGCGCGTCCCGCCGCCCCCTCAGGCACTCGACGATGCCACCCAGATGGAAGATTTAATCCGCTTCCATATGTTCGCGTCTCAAGAAAACCCGCTACTAGTGTCCGAGTATCATAGGCTCAAACGCACCTTCGCGCGCGGTATTAAAGGATGCAAAATCCCGCGTTGTTTTCAAAAAGATCCGTTCGCGATTTCGACCGACCGCGATTCCAACGATGATTCCGAGGTCTCCGACTCCGACATGGACCTCGACGCCGCGCCCGCGACCATGCCCGCGGCCGCGTCCGCCGATAACGACGGTTTTACAATCATCACGTGCCGCGGTAAACGCCAACGCGCCGCGAACCCGTCCGACAGCGACTCAGCTGCGGGACTTTCCGTCCCAAAGCAGTGTAATGTAGGTGGCGCTCGGGTGCCCCGAGCCTCTCCCGCGCCCTATGCCTCGACCTAGGCTCAAGCTCCGGCCGCGGAACCCGCGGTCGCAACTAAGAAGCCATGCCCACCGCCTCCCGTCACCTTCCGTGACAAAACCCGTTGGGTAGATATCTCGTACGACCTTAAATCGGAACAGATTTCCTACACGTCCGCCGTCAACACCGTTGCCAGCATTTCTATTAGAGTCTCGACGCCCGATGAGCATCGCCAGCTCACCAAGTACTTCCGGGAGC
Organism: Antheraea assamensis; assembly: GCA_035772565.1. NCBI lineage: Eukaryota > Metazoa > Arthropoda > Insecta > Lepidoptera > Saturniidae > Antheraea > Antheraea assamensis. The sequence continues at coordinate 44,103 of JAQQSE010000344.1, forward strand.
GGAAACTCCGTTTTTTTCACGCACGTTCTCGAGGATGAGCGCCCCCTCCGTGCCGTCATCCGTGGAGTTCCTGCTGAACTCTCTACCTACGATATCTCCGATTGCCTGAACGGTCAGGACTTCCCAGTCCGGAGCGTACAGCGCATGTACCACCCCCGCACAAAGGCCCTCTTCAACCTGGTACTGGTGACACTGGACCGTACCGTGGAAGGTAAGGCTATTTTCGGCCTCACCTCTGTGTGCGGCCTCTCCCGTGTCTATGTAGAGTCTCCTCGCAAGTCCTTTACACCCTCGCAGTGTCACAACTGCCAGGTGTACGGACATTCCGCCCGGCACTGCTACCTGCGTCCCAGGTGTGTTAAGTTTCTCGGAGATCACTCCACTAAGGAGTGCGCCGCACTCCTGAGTCCACCGAGCCTCCGAGCTGCGTCCTCTGCAAGCAAACGGGTCATACCGCGAATTATCGCGTAAGGCCTTCCCCGCCAGCTCCCTCGGCTCCTAAAGTCAAGCCCCAGCCTCAGAAGGCTCAGTCCACTCCTGCGCCACCCACCGCGTCTTCAGTATCGACCACCGGTATCGACTGGATAGCTCAACTCCTTTTAGTACACGATGTACAAGAAATACTCGCGTTCAACGCGCTCGTCAATAGTACGTCTGAGCTCGGGCTCTTAAACGCGATCTCAGCTTTCCCGGCCGTTGCGACTACGTTACAACGACTAACCCGCGCCGCGCATTAATAAATTCGCGTTAATCAAAATATCAGTTCGAACCCGCGTGTTCATATACAATAGACCGATACATTAGGAACTCATACGCAATTGTATAGTTAAATCGGCACCGTGCCAATGTTCTTTGTTTTTCGCTCGATGTCCTCTTAAAAGATGCGTGTTTGCGCCCACGCCCGCGACTCCCTCTGCTCACGCCGCCGTGAGCGGGGGGGTAAAGATACAATCCCGCGCTGTCGTCGCGATTTTTCTTGTAACAACTCGAGCCTAGGTTTGTCCCTCGGTGTGGAGCCCTCGAGTATGTTACTCAAGCGAATACAGTGACTCACGCTTGTTTTTCATTTCACAGTGGTGGACTGTTTTTTTTGCCCTTTTCGGACTGAAATAGGTCACACAACATAGTAGTCAGATACAAAATACACATATACATTCGTGAAACATGCATGGTCACACATGCATTTTTCACGAATTCATATGTGTAGGAAATGGATAGATAGCTTAGCTTAGCTTAGTCAGATCGGGATATTCGGCAACAGTTCAAGCCGAGGCGCACCGAGTGCCCTTGCGCTGATCGCCTGAACAATATCGGGTGAGTGCCTTAAGCGCTCCCCTTAGTAGTCCGGTGGAACTGTAGAGGCCTTATTGGCTAACAGTGTAGGTCAGTTCGAAAAAAAAAAAAAAACTGCACAATCCAAGCTGCGCATTATGAAACACACTATCTGTTAATCTAATATAGGCGCAAACATTGATTATATTTAAAAAGTTGGTCAAAAAGTGTTCGTTTGTATATCTTTTTTAACATTACGTTTATATATATGTATTACTATACTTTGTTTTATTTCATACTAGCTGACCCGACGAACTTTCGTACCGCCTAACGGTTAATGAATGTCATGTTAATTTTTAGCTAAACTTAATTTATGATTTTATTAACGTAATAAGATTATTAGTAAAAGTTTATCAAGTTAAATACTTTATTGCGATAATATAATTTTTTTATAGATGATTTTCATATGCATTCTGCTGTTCGGGGAGAAGACAAATCGAAAAAGTCAAATATAATGAAAACCAGTACAGCTGCTCTTGAGTTATAAGTATTTGAACAAACCGACTTTGTTTTATATATATATAGATTTATGTACTTTCTATATGCCTATATGACTTATATTTTATGGTATATTATATATGTAAGATATAGTTCACACGTTTATCATTTATGTCATATTTATTTGTTTTGTTTTACTTATACACCCAAAATACTCCTGATTCTTCTCTCTAGAACAAATCCATCTAAAGCTTGTCTGAAAGAGATTGCTGTCAGCAAAAAGGCCACCCTGTGTACTAACCACATAATTTGAAATGTCTTGTTTGGATGTATAACAGTACAATAAATTTTAACCAATAAAAAAAACTTTAACTACTGATTTTGAAATCAATAACATATTGATAAAAGGATAATTATGGATGTGTAGACGGAATATTCAAAATGCCGTTGTATACAATCTTATAATCAATCGCAATGTGAATTAGTCTTTGTATTATTGTTCTGACCTTTATTAAGACAGTACATTTTAGTGCTAAAATACGGACACGCACGTGCAACCACGACATTTTGGAACTACAGAAATGCAATTAAAACTCAATGTAGCCTCTGCTCCTGTGCTGTTATGCGACAAGTTAAAGCATTATGCAAATTTTAGTTAAATCTGGATAACAGATGTACATATTAACTAGGAGTAATTTTATACTGCAATTGTTATATTATCATTTGAAAGGATTTTCATGCAAAGATTCAACGAATAAAATATTGTATGTAAGCAAAACAAAAATGCATATATTTACCGTTTACGTGCTTTAGGTATTTTGTGAAAAATAATAAATGTATATTTACTTTCAGTCTTAAGACTTTCTGAACTGATGTCAGTCACACAAACTTTTATTCGCCTTCTTGTCTGTTTAAAGGTCGACTTTTAAATATTCTTAGTACGTCTCATCGCCACAAACCGAACCTACAATCTAAATGTCATATTTGTAACTACAGTAGAATCGAAACTACGGTGACCGATTTTCAAATAGGAAATGTTCTATTAAATATTTAATGCTAACAATTCCTTAGATTCTAAATATGTCTATTAATAATATATTTAACTCTATTAAATTAGACAAACATTGAAACAATAAAGGTGTCGGCACGCTACACCGGTCCATACTATGAACGTATCAGACACTACTGTTACAATGTGTTTGCCGACACTTGCCAAATAGTCTGAAGAGGAATTCGGTGGCAGTACGGTCATGCCATGTCACTGTGTTTGATTTCATATCAATTTATACAAAGAATATTATTTTGCATGTTTCGATAAGGTCGCTATGTAAAGGGCCAAGACTTGAATGTATGCTTAATAGTAAGTAGTAAAATAAAAATTGATTGAAGCAATTTACCACAGATAATTTTATTATTTATTACATATCAAATGATATTGTATGTTATAGACAGTTAGTGTATGAGTTCAGAGAACAGTTTAGTTTCTCAAAAAAAAATCTCATTTAGTATTATAAGCATTTTTGAATTATACATAAAAAAAAACACAATTTTAAATATCAATATTAAACATAAACACGTGATTACTTTTGTCAACCTCTAACCTTGTTTGTATTACATTTCTCAGCGGTAGTGACTTCCTTAAGCCGGTATGCTATTCGTATTCTGTCAAGTAACAATTTTACTTTCTCCTTCGGAGAAAAATGTGCAACCAAGATTAAAACTAATTTTTCTTTTATTACAATAATAATAGTTCTAAATAATAATTATAAATTATACGACTTTATTTACGTCTTAATCCAATTAATATTATGAATGCGAATATGAGTTTGTTTGTTTTTTTGTTACGCTTTCACGCCTTAACTACTCAACCGATCATCGTGGACTGGAATGTGTATAATAATCGTCAAGGGCACAAAAAGGACATAGAGTAACTTTTTCCCTTAATTTCCAAAAAAAAAGTACTATTCCCGAGGGATAGGTAAAATCTACCTTAACGCGAGCGACGCCATGGGTAAAAGCTGGTTTATTCTAAATTGTGACAAAAAGGTGCAAGAAGCATTTTATACACATGTTTTGAGTGAATCAAAGTCATTTGATGTGTACGCTATACATAGATTGACTTGCAGGTAATTCTACATTAAAACA
>JAQQSE010000345.1:0-59998 GCA_035772565.1 Antheraea assamensis
GGCATTTATCCTATTCTTCACCTCTCTGTCTATACCATCGTCATTTTGGATCAATGAACCGAGGTACCGAAAACTGGAGCAAGCTGGTAAGGATACATCGTTTAAGGTAATATGAGAAAAACTGGATGGACCGCCGAAGTCGAAGAACAAATGTTCAGTTTTTATCCTACTAATCCTTAAACCAACATTCTTCAATTTTTCTCGCCATTTCTCTAGCCTACTTTGGACCTCAGCAGCATTTTCTCCAATAAGAACCATGTCATCAGCAAACAGCAAACACCAAGGTGCCTCCTCCTGTATGTCTGATGTTATTGCATCCATGACAAGAAGGAATAAATAAGGACTTAGAGCTGATCCCTGATGCAAGCCTACAGCCACATGGAAATGATCAGTAACTCCAGCCTCGGACCTAACATGTGTTTTCGCTTGACTATACATACAACGGATAAGTTCTAAGTATTTCCCAGGCACTCTTTTCTTTTTCAGCGCCCACCACATAACATCCCGAGGTACTCGATCATATGCCTTTTCCAGATCAACAAACACCATATGCACGTTCTTATGTGCATGTCTGTATTTTTCGCACAGTTGGCGAAGTGCGAAAATGGCATCTGTTTTCGCACGGCCAGGCATACACCCAAATTGATTGTCAGTCACTCCAGTTTCATCTCTTATTCGTCTCGTTATCACTCTTTCCCAAACTTTCATACTATGTGACATAAGCTTTATCCCTCGATAGTTGTTATAGTCCTGCACATCACCCTTATTCTTAAAAATAGGAACTATTATGCTACTGTACCATTCATTTGGGGTCGCCTCCTCTTGCAACATCTTATTACAAAATAAAGTCAACCACATCCATCCATCTACCTTTAAAAACTTCCATACTTCAATAGGTATACCATCTGGTCCTACTGCTTTTCCGTTCTTCATACCATTCACAGCTATTCTTACTTCATCCTCGCTTATCTCCTGCACAACGCCTGAATTTAACAGTACAGCCTCTAACACTCTGGTCCAATCATTTTCTTCATTCATCAGTTTTTCAAAATATCCTTTCCAACGACTCTTTATATCCATATCATTCGTCAAAATTTTTCCTTCACCGTCTTTTATACATTTAACATGTATAATATCCCTTGTATTCTTTTGCTCTTGCTTTTGCTAATCGATACAAATGTTTTTGTGTTTGTGAGCTCTCCAGTGATTGATACAAATCATTTTGCACTTTAGCTCTAGCAATAGTAACCGCTTTTTTTGCATTTCTCTTACATTCTGCATACATCTTTCTCTTATTCTCTTTAATCGTGCTATCCCTGTCATCAATACTTTTCCACTCTTTAAAAGTTGTTTTCTTTTCTTTCAATGCCTTTTGTACCTCTTCGTTCCACCACCAAGTGTCCGTATCTATATTTCCTCTTCCTGTAACATGTATCTGAAAATGATAAGTCTGAAATTAATAATAGAAAGAGCGAAATCTTAGTAGCTGAAACGACAAAAAATAATTAAATGCATCATTGATTGACTATTGAACTCGTACTCTGTGGAGACTTTAGATATGTAGCTGTAAAATATAAAAGTTAAAGTTAATTAATACATGTTGCAGATTAACGTGTAACGACTACAATCTATTACACGTATTCAGCTCCGCCATCCGTCGCCGAAAATATCAATGGATTTCTAAATATGGAACAAGTATCCCACTTTTCTTTTATAACAAAATACAAGTTGTTTATCATCTACCTCAAATAGGTCAGCTAATATATTTTCACTAAGTAGATTTTTATCATATAGATTTTTTACCTGTACATTACACATAACCTGTACGGTTCAACTGGTCGTCATAAAAAATCGTATGTGTTTGGGGAAAAATATTTTTCCTTTTGAGAAGACCCGATGTGCACATCTGCCAGCATCTTTGTTCATGATTATATTGGTCATGATGTTCATGTCTATGTTTCATGATTATATTGGTCCAATTCACAGATCTTTTAGCTGAGAGACTAATCTTATTCAGTTTTACACAGACTAGTTATGTAAGCAATGGCTTTCTCACATAATAATGCGAGAATTGTAATTAACGCTCACACCTTGTTCTTCACCCAAAATAGTTAAGACGCGATAAATGTGATCATGATATAGAAACTTTTAGTAAAGTAAGCTTTTTCTATGATATGTTGAGACAGTTGTTAACTTAATTTAATTTACAAATTAATATTTAGAATTAGCTTCACTTGCGCATAATAACCAAATGACATACAGGTAAAATATCACCCAAGAACCGAAATATAGAATTACGAACGCAATTTTAGATTGGTTTGAAAAAAAAAAACAATTTAGCGTAACAGAAATATTTGGAAATAGTAATACTCGATAACAAAAGGCCGGTATAAGCAGCGTAAGCAGACGGGCATTTAACCGCTAGATTGTAATAAACATAGCGTGGTAGAAGCGTAGCCATTGCTACGCTGGACACAGCTTGACTACGAAGGGCTAAGACAACCACTGAGTCGAAATTTTTTGTTAACTTTGTTTTGGAAATAAATTCCATAAAATGATGATTGTTTAAAAAAAATGGGTATATTTGAATGTAATAGTCTATTTATTCCTTAATAAATGATTATGTGAGATTCGTTTTAGAAGTTTTATAATAATTATCTAATATATAAAATGTATAGTATACAACAATTAAAAATGCTGTTAGGATTTCCTTGTTTCCTTATAATACATTAACATTCCTTCCGCGGCTTTGCTTTATGTAGATTGTAAGATTTGCACAATTTTTATACTATAATTGTTCAAGAATGTTGGCTCCTAATCAGTGGGCCAAAAAAATGTAATAAAAAAATGTGACCCGTTTTATTACGCGTATGCATCGTTTTTGTCCTGGTTTTGATACGTTACGATATCTAACGCTTAAAAAATATTTTGTCACAATTGTTACAATATTAAATCGATATCACGTTTCGAAATTGGTACTTTGACTTAGACGATGATGAGTCAATAAAGACATTATCTTTAATATACTACTTACCAAAATGTTATATTAATTAAGAGAACTGAGCTTGTTGTTTGTGATTACAAGCAAACTGGTAAACTAATGCAATGAAGTTCATTAGCAAAAAAAAAATTTGATTGATACGTTTAAACTCTTTGTTAACTGTATTGATTTTTTGTTTTTTGGTATTAACAAGTTTTAGCACTATCTATCTGGTAGAAAACTATCCAACAACTTCCTACGTTTTATGAGAAATACATAAGGAACTACAAACCTGCACTCGTTATTAGACCAATTACAGTAACGTAAATTGAATCCGTTTAAAAATTAAAACGATTAGTAGAAAAGTCTATCAGTCAAACTTAAATTGCAACATATATATTTTAATCTTAATATATAATTATGAAAAATACTCGTATATGGATTGTAATAAAATAAATACAAAAAATCCACATTTAAATAGACTCCACAGAGTTTACTGTGCGAGGTGGTAGCCGGCGCGTCCGTCGCGTCGCCCTCGTTAGAGAAGCTCAAATTAATGCAAGCCATTCTCCCACTGACGGCGGTCGGTTGTTCTTAAATCTAATTACCATGCGGACTGCTACCTCGTGCCTCCACTGTTTCAATACACGTGCTCAATGCTTTATGACTGTACAACCAATAGCCAGTAATACTCAATATCTCGTTACTTCATTTGAACATTTATTAACTGGGTAACGCCTGATCCAAGAACAAGACGTTATTAAACTTGTCACTGAAGCATATGTTCACTTGTTATATGTTTTACTGGTTTTAGGGTTGCGATTTATTTGGATAAAATAGCCATGTCCTGTCACCCGTATAGGGATATAACTGGCTTCTTTTTTATACTTTATATATAGGTTTTAGCATTTAAACACATTCTCACCTGATGTTAAATTATGATGTTATCCAAGCTAGTAAACACGCTAAATCTAGAGAGTTCTCGCATAATAAATTTCAACTTGAGAGTGATAGGTAGCGGACAGCAGGCTTAAAAAGAGTTCTATCAAAATCAAAAATACTTTATTCAGTCTAGGCCCTGAGAAGGCGCTTATGAACGTCAAAGTTACCACCGGTTCGGAAAACAACCCAGTCATCGAGAAGAATCGGCAAGAAACTCGATCTGGTTTATCTTTTCATTAACATATTATAACTCACATTATTAAAACATAGTTATAAATAATTCGGTTTTGGTGGATGCACAGAGAGGGCGTCATTTCCAGACGTCACCGTCGTTCACATAGTGATCCACCCTGTAATAGCCTTTAGATATTAAAACCTGCTTGACATGGTGCTTGAAATTAGTATCCGGCAAATGGGTAACGTGTTTTGGAATTTTATTATAAAACATAACACTATTACCTAAAAAACTGTTACCGGTCCTAGTGAGCTTAAAACATGGAATGACCAATTTGTTATTATTTCTTGTATTTAGATTATGTCGGTCCTTTACGAAATCTAGCTTATCTAAGTTTTTGCGGACGTACATTAGATTTTCAAGTATGTATTGGGAGGGTAGAGTTAGGATACCGAACTCCTGGAACTTATCTTTTAATGATTCGCGAGGCCCCATATCATAAATTGCTCGAACTGCCCGTTTTTGTAGTAAGAATATGGTGTCTACCTCAGCTGCTGCCCCCATAGCAAAATACCATAAGACATTAAGCTATAAAAGTAAGCGAAGTAGACCAACCTTTTTTTTTTTTTTTTTTTTTTTTTTTTTTTTTTTTTTTTTTTTTTTTTTTATTTTTTTTTTTTTTTTTACGTGGGGAAAATCCGTAACGGATACCCACCCCGTCGGGCAGCGGGGGGTGGGTTATGTCCGAGTCCCACGGACTAAAAACCCCACGGTGCCTCTCACACCTATTTGGCCGGGGAGCAGGAACTGCCAATGGCATTACTTCTGCTCCCCGGCAGGTGTCGGCCCCTCATCAGGGGCCCCGTCTGCGGTCTGAGGGGTCAAGATGGTAGACCCCTCAGGAGGGGGCGGGTGTTAAACCCCCCCGACGAACTGTGGGAGTCGCTCGGCACAAGCGACTCCACCACGCGGGCCTGTGCAGTTTGACGCTGCTCAGGGCGACGGACGTGCCCGCCCGTCCCGTCGCCCACAGGCCCTTTTTACGGCGGCATGAGGTCGTCGCCGACCCGTCGCCGCCGTGTTCGTCGACCGCGGGAGGGGAGCCTGGTGGTCTGCTCCCTCTCCCTCTCCGCCGCCTCCTTCGCGAGCATGACTCGCTCGCAGTACGAGGCGACGGAGATCCACCCGGCCTCGCTCTCGACCATCTTGACGATGACGGTCGAGAGCGAGAGATCCGGGCCTATGGCCGCGACGAGCTCGCGGCGTGGCTCGTCCCAGGCGGGACACTCCTCCAGAGTGTGCTGCGCCCGATCTTCGGCGCAGCCACAATGATGGCACCCTGGCGTTGGCTCCCGGCCGATGCGACACAGGTAACTGCCGAAGCAACCGTGCCCCGACAGCACCTGTGTCAGCCGGAAGCTCAGGGTGCCATGCCGCCTGGTGAGCCATTCGACCATGACCGGTCGAACGGCTCCTATAATAGCCACGCCCGAGCTCGGTCGCTCAAGTCGTCGTCGCCATTCTTCTATCACCAGGACCTGGTGGAGCTGGGACCGGAGCACCTCGATTTGCCGAGGTGCGAGTCTCCGGCCCTGCTCCAGCGCCTCCACGCGTCGTTTGTACAGTGACGCGTGGGCTCTCGCTTCCAGGTCCCAAGGTGGGGATCCGGCCAAAAGGGAGGCCGCCTCGAAGGAGGTCGTGCGGTATCCGCGGATGGCTCTGACGGCCATCGCGCGCTGCGGTCTCCGCAGCAGGGCGCTGCCAACGGCCGTCAGGCCACACGCCCATACGGGGGCCCCGTAAAGGGCCACCGACCGCACGACCCCGAGGTACAACTTCCGGCAGACGGAGTTGGGCCCCCCCAAGTTGGGAAGCAAACGGGCTAATGCGCCCGCTACTCCCATTAAACGGGGGGCCAGCTGCCGGAAGTGTTCCTTGAACGTCCATCGGCTGTCGAGGAGGAGGCCGAGATACCTCATACTCGACCCGACACCGATGGACTCGCCTCCCACGACGATCCGGGACCCTGCGGGTGGCGCACTCCGAGGCCCGTGGAAAAACAGGGCCTCGGTTTTACTGAGCGCCACCTCTAGTCCCAGACGCCGGATCCTACCGACGACTTGAGCGACTCCTGCAGTTGCCAGGATCGCGGCCGCGCGGTGCGTCTTCCCCCGGGATAACACCAAAGTGTCGTCAGCATAACAGACAATGCTGACGCCCCGGAGGAGCGCACCGCGCAACACCCAATTGTATCCGATGTTCCACAAGAGGGGGCCCAGGACAGACCCCTGCGGAACACCGGATACCACGTCTCGCCGACTTATCCTCCCTCCCTGACCCGGGAAGGTGACGTACCTCTCGCAGAGGTACGCCCCGACTACACGGCGGAGGTAGCGAGGCACTCCATGATACCGGAGTGCCTCTTCAATACAGGCCCAGGGCAAGGTGTTAAAAGCGTTGACGATGTCAAGGGTCACCGCCAAAATCACCTCGCCCCGGGCAAATGCTGCCTCCGCCTGGATCTTAACTGACATCACCGCATCAACGGTGGAGCGCCCCTGGCGGAAACCGAACTGGTTTTCCGCCAGGTCCGGCCCTACTCCTGTTAAGTGCCGGACGAGGCGGCCTGCGATTATTCGCTCGCAGAGCTTTGCCGCCTCGTCCAACAGCACTATGGGCCGGTAGGCAGACGGACTGTCCGCCGGGCGCCCCTCCTTCTTCAGCAGGACCAAACGGCCGGTTTTCCAGATGGTCGGAAACCGGCCCTGCTGAAGCGATGCGGTGACGATCCGCAGTAGTCGGGGCTCGAGGGCCTCGTAAGCCAGGACCCAGATACGGCCAGGTATGCCGTCGGGTCCTGGGGCGGTGTTTTTCGCCTGGAGGCGTTTCACCGCCGCCCTCGACTCTTCCCGGGTCACCTCGGGGACCACGTCGTCCTCGCCGCAGCCAGCCGCGTTGGGCGTGGGCGGAGCCATCGTGGGAGGCGTATGCTCTGTCCTGGAAGGGAACAGAGCAGCCAGAATCTCGTGGAGGAGATCTGGCTCGAGACTCTGGGTTACCGGGGGGCCGCCCTGACGTAGTTTCCCGCGTACTACGCGGTACGGGCGCCCCCACGGATCCCGGCTGAGGGTCTCGAGCATCTCCTCCCGAGCAAGGGCCTTCCCCTGCTCGATAGCTCTACGGAGCGCCAATCTGGCTGCTCTGTACCCTTCGTAAAGCTCTGCCTCCCTTGCGGACGCGACCTGCGAGCGGCCCCGCCTGCGTCGCTGACGGGTGTACTGGCGACGGACCGCCGTGCACGCTACGCGCAACTGCGCGATTTCGGCGGTCCACCAGTACACCTGACGCTTGGCGGGGATCGGCCCCCTAATCCGGGGCATCGCCGCATCGCAGATTTTCGTCACGTCCGCTCGGAGTGACTCCGCCTCCAGGTCGACGTCGGGAGGCCTGTCCAGTAACTCTTCTGTCACCCAGGCCTGCACGACGACGGCCTCCTGAAGCGCCTCGATGTTTAGGCGCTTCAGTGCCCAACGCGGTCCTTCCGCCACGGGGGTCCTACGGGCTGGTCCGTCCGAGGTCTGGGTGGAGACGTCGAACCGTATGTAACGATGGTCCGACAACGTCTCCACCCCCTCAAGGACTCTCCAGCCCCGAACACGGCGTGCTAGAGCAGGGCTAGCGAACGTTAGGTCCACTATCGACCCGCTCTGCTGTCGCACGCACGTGTTAACGGACCCCCTGTTCAGGAGGAGTAGGCCCGATGTTATGGCCCACTCCTCCAGCACCCTACCCCTGACGTTCGTGGCCCGGGAACCCCAAGCCGTAGACTTGGCATTGAAGTCCCCGAGCACTAGGACGGGGCGAGGGTGGCTGCGGCCTACGACGCTTTGTAGGTCCCCGAGGAATCCCTCGAAGTCGGCGAGACTCATGCTTGGGGGTGCGTACACCCCCACTACCACTACGCCGCTGTGATGCGCCGCTACGTATCCCCGGCCCCTCAAGATGTTAGAGAGGGGGGGGGAGCCGGCGGCGGCTTGGGAAACTAAGGCCACCGAGCCGTCGAGATCACCCGCCCAGTTATCATCGGGCGGGATGAAATACGGCTCGGCCATCACAGCGACGTGGATCAACCACTGCGCCATGCTCTGGAATAGAAGATCCTGGGCCCTGGCGCAGTGGTTGAGGTTCCCTTGGAGGAAGTGGAGTGCCGCCATTAGGGACACTCCACTTCCTCAAGCTGAACCGTCCTGGCCCCAGCGGCCCCTGACGGCAGCGGGGGATCCTGGGGCTTTCTCCCCCTCCCCCCTCTCCTTCGTTTTGCCTGCCTCGCAGGCGGCGCAGGCCTCCCGCAGGCCCTGCTTCCCATTCTATGGCCAGCGGATTTCCCAGCCGCTGCGCACACCGCACAGTGTGGCTGGGACGTGCATCCGCTGGCCTTGTGCCCCGGCTGACTGCACCGGAAACAAAGGTCGGTGCAGTCAACCGCCGAGGAACACGACCCCCCCAGGTGACCTTCCCTCAGGCACCTGAAGCACCTGAGGGGACGAGGCGGCAGGACCTGCACCTGCGCCGACACCCAACCTACCAGGATGCGGCGGCCATCGCCCAGCCGCTTAGCCACCGCCACCGGACACGTCACTACGGACGCCCAGAGCCCCCTAAGGCCGGGGCGGACGCCGTTCGTTTTTATGTGGTCCGGTGGACAGTCTCCGGCTCTGGCGACTGCGGCGATGACCTCCGCATCCGTCACTGATTCATCCAGGCCCGATACCCGCACATTGGCGCAGCGTATGGGCCTGGACACAGCCACCCCCTCGGGGACCGCCTCGTGGACCTTGGCGGCGAGGGCATCCGCCTTGGCGCCGCTGGTGGCGCCAGGCACCTCAAATAGGTAGCCGCCGTTGGCGGCCTTGCGCCACCTGATGCCCTCGATGCCAAGGTCCGTGACCTTGACATGCGCCTTCACACGCTGCAGGACCTCCAGATAGGATAGTCCCGCCTCCCGCGCCCCGGACTTAAGCGTTATCGTCACTGCTGACGTCTTCGGGGCGCGGAGGTTTGGGAACTTATCCCCTCCGGAGGCCTGCTCCTTTGGCTTGGGTTTGGCGGGTTTTGCCGGCTTCCCCCTCTTGCCAACCTGCACCCAACCCTGATCTGCCGGTCTGGGTGCAGGGGCTTGCCCGCCGCCGGTGGTGGGCTTGGGCTTGGCCTTCCTCTTCTGGGGCCTTTTCCTGGCCCCCCTTCGCTTCTTCTTCGGCAGCTGCGATGTGGCGGGCTCCCGCGGGCTTCCCGCGGGTGTCGCCGCTGATGACTCGGCCACCATCGCAGCCGCCCTGTCGGGGGCCAGGACTGCCCTGTCGGAGGCCAGGGGTGGCCGCAAGCGCCTCTCCGGGAGGAGCCTGTCCTCCAACGCTTCGAGGCGTGCGCTCACCATGACGCCCACCTGCGTCATTATGGTGCGCGCCATCACCTCAAATTTCGCCTCGGCGTTGGAAGGAGGAGGCCCCTCAGCTCGCGGTCTGCGCTGCGGGAGAGGAGGGAGGTCTTCCAGCCTCACTGGGGACGGGGTCAGCGGCGGCTCCGGAGGAGCAGCGCGTGCGGCCCCATTCCGCTCGCGGACCTTGGCGAGCTCCACCTCCATCAGCGCGAGCTTCCTCCGGAACTCATCCAGCTCGCGCTCCTGGCTCGCGTTTCTCTCCTCGAGCTTGAGGTTACGGGCACACATCTCATTGACTGCATCCGTAATGGATGCAGCCGCTTCGTTTAGTGCCCGTATGAACGGGCCCTGGAGGTGCCCCGACTTCTTGCCGACGTTGACCACTACGTCAACGTCGGCCAGTATCCTCTGTTGGAGGTCCACCAACGGTTGGTCCCCGGTGTTGTCTGGGACCACAATAGGTTTTTTGGTGGACCTCTCCTTCCTCTCCTTCCGGGCGCGGGACGCCTGCGCCTCCAGCTCCGCTTCCGCCTGTTTTCGGAGGTCCTCCTTCTTGAGGCGCTCCTCCAGCTGCTTAGCCGCGGCGAAGCCGACAAACTCCCCCGTCGTTGCCAGCCTGCCTCGCCCCTTCTTCTTCTTCGCGACAGGAGTGCAGTGCCCGGTCGCCTCCTTCTCCGCCTCCGAGCCCGAAGATTGCGACCTCTGTCGCGGGGACGGGTTTGGCGCTCGAGGTGTGGGGTCTGGCACAGCATCAGCCACGGCGTCGGCGTTGGCGGGGGTTGCCTCGCCTTCGCTCGCCGTGTGCATGCGTGCCGGACTCTCCTCGCTGCCCTCGGAGAGGGTCTCCAGTGCTGGCTTGCTGCTCACTGCCTGCTCTGCGGGCAAATCGGTTGTCCGTGAAAGCGTGGCCTTGGTCGTCGTGTTATTTGCGGAATCAGTGGTCCTTGAGCTTGCTGTGGTCAACGTGTTATCTGAAGATTCCGTGGTCCTTGAGCTTGCTCTGGTCCGAGTTGTTCTTACAGAACGCAGGGTTTTGCCCCCCCCAGAAAACGAGGGGCTGCCCAGGCCAGAAGGCCTGGGGAGGGATTCTCCCCCCGCGGAGCGGGAGGTACCCTCCTGGGGTAATAACTTTTTTAACCTTGCCTTCATCCTTGACACCTATCTAACGTCAAGTTTGCAGTACGCCCGCCGGGACCAGTGTTAAAACACCAGCCCCGCCGGCCGCTGTCCGGTACTGGGCCGTTGGGGCTCAAAACTGAGCCCTCATCCGCCCCAGCCCGGTACTGGATGCGCTGCGCACGTACCACATCCAGGTCAGGAGTCAGCCGCCGGTCAACATGACCGACGTTGCCCGGGGTGCACCACGAGGAGGTCCCTGACATCGCACCCTTAGTAAGTAGACCAACCTAGCAGTGGCAATATCTGTTAGTTGGCGACTCTTTCGAACTGCAAATGCAGCAGAACTTAATCTTCCTGCCAATTTTTTAACATGAGGACCCCATTGTAATTTAGAATCAATTGTGATACCCAAGAACACGGTACTGTCTACCAACCCAACTAGATTTCCTTCGATCTCTATTCTAGTATCAATACATGAAACATTAGGTAAGGTAAACCTTATGCATTTTGTTTTGTCTGCATTTAGCAATAAATTATTTAATGCAAACCAATTTGAAATTTTATTTAAGGTATTATTTCGATGTCTAGACTCGGAGTCTATTCTTTTTACTTTAAATATAAGCGAAGTGTCATCCGCGAAAAGAACCATGTCTGCACAGTTATCAACCACCTTTAGTGTTACTAATAATAAAGGAAAACACTTTTCTTTCCCCACCGTCTATCACACACATATTTAAATTCCTCTGTTCAAATATGACAAAATTATTACAATTCAAGCTATTAATAAGATCGTTTGTTGTTTTACAACAAGTTTTACATACACATTGATTCTAACTGAATAAAAAATTTTAATTGAAATTTAGTTTTAATTTCTCATTTGTTAAATATATTTGTTTTAGAAAAATATTTAAATAACGATCACCTTTTAATTTGCCATTACTTTTTCTGAAATATTTCTAGTCAAATCATAAGAATTATATTTAGTATCACAAAAACAATTACACATACATGGGTACTTAATCGTTGTATAATTTTGAAACATTATAATTCTATTTTTTAATAAAGTTATTACACACCCTTGACCCAAAGGCATATTTCTGTATATAAATTTCAAACGAAAATCCATCATTCGCTACGTTGTTTATCTGAAATCGTAAAGCGAAGAATACATTAATAAAAATAAATCGCTGCAGATCGCCATTTTGCGGTTAACAATATATTTTTACTTGCTATTCTATTCACAAGGTGTTCTCAGAATCCGAGGATACAGCTATGCGGGCGGTAAAATAAACATTTAACATCACTTTTTATTACTCGAGCACCGGTTATTTCGACGGACCAATTAAAAATTAAAATATTTACCAGCATTGTGGGGTGAAGTGAATACGGATCGTTGTACTGTGAAGTTCCGTTTGGAACTTTTTAAACTTCAACAAACATGCGAGGGCGCGCCGCTAAAATACAAGTTGCCGAGTTTAGAAATGTTACGAAAAAAGAAACTTTAATTTCTACATTTTAAAACAAAAGTCGGACTCGGTCCGGAACGGTTAATGGCTTGGACGTGTTTGGCTCGCATGCGACTCACAGAAGCATTAATAAATACGAATATAATGGAAAGGCTTATTTATTTTAAATCGACTCGCTCCGGTACAATTGTTGAGGTTTTGCGCGCTAAGAATCCGGTTTCTATATTGTCACCAGTAAAATTTTATTTTGATATCCCGAATTCTATCTTTGGAATTTTGTTCGGGCTAGAGTAATTATAATTTATTTTGACAGGACCTTTATTGACAGACAGAAGACATCTCACAGTATTCTCTAGACTACATATTAATATGGTTTCTCCATAGGAGATTAGTACGAATAATAAAGGTACTAATATAATAATTAATCCTAATAAAACTAATCGTTCCAATAAAACAAAAAAACAAAACATTTCTACGAGAACAAAATCGCGGACGATAGCTAGGTAATTATAATGCTGCTCAGTTTTTTTTGTGAAAATAAATGGGAAAAAGAGGCTACAATTTATTTTGATGATTTTAGTTTATGCATTGTAAAAATAGGATTGATTATTTTAGGACCTAAAACACTAGACAACAATACACCGTGTTAAGTGGTTCTTATGCTCTCATTATACGTTCATTCACCAAAATTCCAATACGTTATTGGATTTCTAAATTATGCCGTTTGATAAAACGTCTGATCGTCGACAACAGCGCCATTATTGCTTTTACATAAACAGAATTTCAGCATGCAATTATTTGTGAATTCTCGCCTAGTATCTAGCTGTGTCATTTATGTCACAAATAACAATGTTATTATCGTATTTTGTTTTGAAATATTCCAATATGATTTTCGTGTCATGCTAACGATTCCCGTGAACTATGACATTTCAAACGAATTTTTTTTTTTTCGAACTGACTACACTGTTGACCTGGCAAGGCCTCCACAGTATCAAACGAAGTATTGTACATAGTACTTCATACTTAATATAATATCTCTTAAATAAAATTATCTATTAAAAAATTGGTTGTCGGTTTACGGACAATATTTTTAGGTCATAACTTCATAAGAAAACATTGATAAAAAATTGCATACTTTTATGAATTGAACTGAATTATTGTCGATGAATTACCGATGCAGGGGAAGAGAGATAGATGCGTCACAAGCCGAATGCTTAGACCGATCGCGCCTTTCTATCGCTTGTTCCGCGCTCTCGCTTACAAGCTCGGCTCAAGCGGAACGTGACAATGAGTCATGCTTTTTCATGCGTGCAGCCGGCGTTCATCGATTTATAAGACATTATCACGTCAAAATGATACAGGTCTACCGTTGTACGTGCATCACACAAAAACTACTGCATAGGTTTCAAAAATTTTTTTTAGTTTAACTTCTTAGATACTTAGCCCTTGTTTAAAGAAATATCCCGATAGCTTTATTTCATATAAAATGATTCAAGTTTTGAGAAACCACGATTTTTAGAAGCAATACGCTTTTAGCCATGTGTTTTCTTGGCGTGGAAAAGTAGGGCAAGCGGCGTGGTTCTTATGTTTTTTCTCTGTATAGAAAACATTGTTAAGATATTAAACGACGCAGACGCAGACGAAGTCACGAATTTAGTTAGTAATTGAATAAAAATAACCAATACACCTTATATGCAGATTTTTACATATTTTAAGCCAAAAATGTTTCAGTGATATTGTTTTCAAATGCCACATCTATCGATTTAGGTTTAAAACCTACAACCAGTTTGCACTTTTTATAAAAGAAATCATAGCATGGTGTTAAAACTTTTTCTATTGTCCGATTTTTCAAGTTTAAAATTTGTCTACAATAACCTCCCTCCTCTTACATTATAGTGTATCTAAAGCTATAACGTTTAACATCAGGAGAGATTGTTGTCAAACGCTAAATTTATAAAGTATTAAATTTATATATATATATGTAAGTGACATTATTTAATACGTACGTACTGTGTGTAAACGCTTTTGTAGAATAGCTCGCATGCTCCTTTGGAGAATGGAATGCAGGTGCAGACAAAAAGTGCCTCTCAGACTCGGCTTCAAACGGAAGGGTCACCAGACTTCTATTGGGTAGTCGTTAAAGCAGCCAGCGGTCTCCAAACTGCACTAATTAATTTTGTTATTTTAATATAAACTTAAAACACACATGTACTTATGTACTTACTACAATACACAAATTATTACAATACACCTTTTGCCTGACCGAATTATGACGACCACAGACCAAGTTTTGCCATCAGTGGTCTCTGTTGTTCTTGGATTATAATGTGCTTTTATCAAACTTTTTATTTTTGATACATTTATTGGTAACACACCTGTCTTAAGTGACATACTGTAACTGAAATTGACAGCAAAGGAAACGGAAATATCGAGCGTTCTCATGAGCTAATAACATTCGCAAGAATCAGATCTCTAGTTAAATAAATAATGCCAGTTCATTAAATAAAAAATAAAATGACGTCTACGGTGAACATGACTTTGGTCGTCATATCTGTAACCATCAGTGCCTTCAAATTAAATTTACATGCATAAAGGAAATAGTAAATTTTTAACACCTCTGAATTTTGAAGCCGTGCTGATACAAATATGTATGAAATTCTATAGATTTAAGGAAAATAGTTGTGGTAGGAGTAAATGTGTTTGTTATAATAAGCATTCAAATAATACCTTCAAAATCGAATTAAAATTTTGGTTCAGTTTACTCGAGTGTATTGAAGTAATGTTTGCTTATTTTAATTTTAAACTAGCTTTTATTTTTTTCCACAGTTTTTGAAATATATTTTTATTACCTTCCCTTTATTATGGAAGTACTAGCTTTTGCCAGTGGTAGATTTGAATTTTTCCCGGGAATAGTGCTATGTTTCTGGATAAAATGTACCGTATGCTTTTTCTGTACCCCTGATAACATGTACATAAACTTTCAAGATGATCGATTGAGTCGTTCAGTTGTGATAGCCTAACAAACAAATAAGTACATACACATTTGCATTTATAATATCAGCAAAAGTATGGATTATAGCTCTGTTAAATATTTTATTCAATATTAGAATACTGTAAATTGTGAATGCGTTAAAATAACATTCAATATGTTAACATACAAAAGTGTGAAGTTATATTAAAAAATAACTAACTTTGAGAACCACGAGTACCGTCCATATACACAAGTAACAGTACTGGCTGAAGCTTAGTTGCCTAATGAAAATGAGCCCTTTCTTCCGCCCCGCGGAACTCCGCACGGTCAAGCGGCCCCTCGGACATGCCCGAGGAACCTTAATGCGGGCCGCGTGTGTTTTAAATGGAAATCGCACTTGCAATTTATGTGAAAGGGTTAGAATTGTTCCTCAGTCGTGTTTCATGCTTGTTCTGCTGCTAATTTCAAAGTGACAACGGATTGCTTTGATTTTTATTAAAATATTTAAAATATAAATATGCATATGAAATACTTTCTTCCGAGATACTAAATCTCGAATATTGGATTGAAGATAATAGAAACACTCATAATTTATAGCAAATACTTTTCAGCTGGTGAAGTGCATACAATTTTGGCATTACTTGGCATTACGTGCTTTTAATTGTGTAAATGTCTATTTAATGGCATAATATATATATCTGTCAAATATAAACATTCATAGACTGCTAAACTATATGAAATGGCTCCTCTTAAATGTCGAAACAAATGGTACGTAAAGTAAAGTAAAGTGTTTGTACTAATATAGACACTTTTGCGGGTGTGCGCACGACTCACCAAAGATTCATCATAATAAGAATAGTATAGAAACTCAATAAACGGAGATACATTTTTCGTTTTCAAGATATATAATTGCCATAAACCTAATTGGGTAAGCTTAAATAAATTTCGTATAAAACACGACCACTGCGTAGGGAGCCGGTTAAATGATTGCATACTTACGTATGCATTCAAGTTCAGCTGTTTCCGGTAGTATTCGGTCCTCGTTAAGCAGCATATACACTCTTGATCCTGAGCCCCCACGCCGCGGCACACGGCACGCTACTGTTATAGTACGATTTTTACTTTTATTTTTACGAACTATAGTAATATAGTTATAGTACGATTTTTTTTCTTTATTGTCATTGATGATAGTTCCAGAGACTATTGCATTCAAATAAACAAAAATCATTATATTTATGTGATTAGTAGACCTTAAACGAATATTGAAAAAAACTTAAGATAATTTTTATCATGCTTATTTAATTCGTGAATATCAAACATAATACATATATCTAAAAAGATCATCGTTTGTGAATTTTATATCAATATTACATTAATATTTTTAACCACTCAGAAAATTAATCTACCGCGATTCAGACATTTTGAATTATGTTTTAAAATACATATACCATAAGTCACATACTGTAACTGAAATTGACAGCAAAGGAAACGGAAATATCGAGCGTTCTCATGAGCTAATAACATTCGCAAGAATCAGATCTCTAGTTAAATAAATAATGCCAGTTCATACATTAAAATGACGTCTACGGTGAACATGACTTTGGTCGTCATATCTGTAACCATCAGTGCCTTCAAATTAAATTTACATGCATAAAGGAAATAGTAAATTTTTAATACCTCTGAATTTTGAAGCCGTGCTGATACAAATATGTATGAAATTCTATAGATTTAAGGAAAATAGTTGTGGTAGGAGTAAATGTGTTTGTTATAATAAACATTCAAATAATACCTAAAAAATCGAATTAAAATTTTGTGATGGCCTAAATAAATTCCTTAACAATAATTTAAATACTGTAATACAGAATTGTATACATTGTATAATACATGGTAGAAAATAAAAGTGTCATACTTATAGTTTAGTAGGATCGCATATTGGAAAATTATTATATAGCGATTTATGACGTATTGATATCAATAAAATTGTAATGTCATTTGTCAGAGTAGTCTTTGAAAGGGCTTAACGAAACTTCTCGTTTCCGTAATGTAGTCTGATGCTTTTATTTAAATCATTATATATTTGTCCAGAACTATAATTGTTCGAGGTTGGTTATAAAACTTAGTTTCAAGATATATTAAAAATGACACTGTGACAGCAAAGTGAGCTCTAAATATTTCCTTACTATCATGAAGTACTTCTTCTAACTTCTAACTGTTTGATCATCTAAAGGTTTGATTATCGTTAGGTCCAAGTATTTCTTTAGTAAGTTTGGACTAGATTTGTTAATCTTAGGTGAATCAGACAAGAAATAGGTATACCAATAAGTGGGGTACTTCTCTTATTGGAACATTATTTAAATACTTCTTGAAATGAGGTGCGTCATAATGAAAGGAGCCGATAAAAATAATTATTACGACAATTAAATTTCTATGGATAATAATAACACTATAACTCTGTTTTACAAAGATGCTTTAGTGTGTATGATACGTAGTTACATCATATTTATTTATTCCAGTATAGTAGAAACATTTTTATATAGAAACAGAATTCCAAAACCAAAACAAACTAATATCGTTATAATAGAGTTTTAAATAGGAACATATAAGATACACTTACCCATAAATTCATTTATTCTCAATAATACGTTATACCACAATAGCAGTCTAGCCTAAGAATACACTTATTTGAATATAAAAATATACACACTATATAATATGTTTATATGTACTTTGTAATAGGCACATGTTTATAAATTATTATTTATAAATATATACCAAATAAATAAATATTATGTTTCTTTTGTTAAGAATTTAATTCACAGACTAATAAAGTTAAAGACCACTGTTTTACTTTTGTTCTAAACTTCTCATCTGTTTATTCAGATGGAGGAAGTGTAATTAATTCACACATAACGTTGTAGGTAGTAAAGTAAAATAAACTATAAATATTAAAATTACAAGTTAAGTTTATTGCTTTTGTTCAGTAAGTATACATTTTTAAATTATCTGCGCTCCGCGGCTTCACCCGGAATAAATTTGCATTACGTGTGGCATTCGTATGGCCTTACTAACTGTGTTCTCCTTTAGTGTACGTACTGTCATACCTACACTTTATACTGTAATTACTACGTTCTTAAAGGCTATAGTATAATATTAATATTATAAATGCGGACATAAGTTTGTTGACTTGTTTGTTACACTTTCCAACTATTTCGATTTTACAAACACGTTATTAGGGGTGCAGAAAAAGACACAGGGTACTTTTAACAAAGAAAATAAATATTTTATTCAATGTAAATTATATTTACACGAGTGAAGCTGCGGGCAAAGGCAGTAGGTTATAAAATATAATACGATATTTTCAAGAGTATCTTGGATGTTATAGAAATTCAAATAAATAATTTCCTGAGCTTTACAATAGAATTACAGATACAACTAGCTGATGCTCGTGACTTTATTCTCTGAGTAATATTTTAAAGATAGATTTTAAGTTAGATACCTTTGCCAATTTTTGTAAGTATTGTTAACGTAAGCCGATGACGACGTGTGGCGTACATAATATTCCGAAAAGTTCTATATCTGTAAGTAAACATTTTGCCTAAATTTATATAATTGCGGAAATTTACTTGGAAACATGACATATACTTTAATTTCTATTTATGTATATATTGACTTATTATAGATTAACCTCACACAAAAATCACATAGTTCTCATGTAACAACAATACCATTTTTATGAGGACAAAGCTATACAATTAATTTATATTCTACATTAAATTAAAAAGAAACTATTTTATAAATATCTATTTAGATTCGCCTTCGCATACATATTTATGATTCAGCAACTATTTCAAATCTGAATAACTGTTGTAAAGTACCCAACAGAAAACTAATTAGTCTCGCTATTTAGCTTTGCAAATGTTTTACAAGACTAATTAGAAATTCCAATTAGATATTTCGCGTTGCCTTTCTGAAATTCTCTGAGGTCCAAACAATAATTGTTATCGGTGGCCACCCAAGCGGGCGAACCTTTGATACCTTTAGGGTTCCCTCCAACCCGAACCCCGCACTCGCCCATTACGACCCCGAAGACGGCACAGATCTCTTTTTGATGTGTAACCACTTCCGACGGCGTAAAATAGGTGTTTTGATGTACGTACAGTCTGTGCGTTCGTGCGTGTGATATATTAAATTAACATTTCGATTGATATTTATTGTTTTTATCATAGCTATGATTAAATATCTCATAAGAAATAAATGCTATTCTGATAACAACTAACCAACATAACTAACAAACCGTATGAACACATTGACTTAAAACAATAAATAATATAATTTTGCTGAACAACAGAAAAATATTACAGAAATAACTTGTGGTCGAGATTTAGTTCATCTGAAAATGTTTTGCTGTTGGTTGATATAGCAATTAGATATTACGCCTCCATGAAAATGCGTAATAAATCTATATTATTTTACAATTCCCAGAAAAAGCTAAATTAATATTATAAAACAAAGTGTAGGTTAGACTGTGGGCCATTTACAAGTTTTCACAACTAGACAAAGTCTTCTGTCTGTCAATAAAAGTCTGGTCAAAATCAAAGCAACCCTCTCAGTGATAATCGGAACAAACAACCAATACTTCAATTTGATTTATTCGTATATATTTTTAGATATTTAATGGCACCTATTAGGGAAAAAAACTCTTGGAATATATATTCAACTGTACTTTTTTGAGAATGTCTGTGCAAAATTTCATGATCATCGGTCCAGTCGTTGAGGCGTGAAAACGTAACAAACAAATGTACATTTGCATTTATAACATTAGTAAGGATATTATAGATAAAGCTTTAAACATTATGAACTATAGAGATTAAGTAAGCACTAAAATACATTGTAACAAAAATAAATTATAGTCCAAACTTAATCGAGATAAAAGATATTAGTTTCTGTCAAAGAGCAAAACGTGAACTTGCAACAACTGGTAAAAAAATTAATTGTATCATTTTATATGTAGTGGCTGTATTCCGAAATTTCCGAATTGTACAAACTTACCTATCATAATGCGACACTTTACTATAGTAAACAAAAGAGACCATCTCTGCGCGCATAAAAATAATTTGTATCAAAATGTTATAAAATCCCATTTTCGTTTATAAATGAACAAGCATTATTTAGAAAAGTAGATACTGCTCTACGTGTGTTCCTATAACCACATTTTACATTTAACTAAACAGCTTTTCATAGAATATGCTTACATATTCGTACACACGGCGACTTAAGTCCTATTGGCCAGCCTGAATATAAACATAAGTTTGAGCCTGCGTATAATATTGTCGAAAGTGTAACAAAAAAACAAATTTAAAATATTATTATAGGAAT
Organism: Antheraea assamensis; assembly: GCA_035772565.1. Classification (NCBI taxonomy): domain Eukaryota; kingdom Metazoa; phylum Arthropoda; class Insecta; order Lepidoptera; family Saturniidae; genus Antheraea; species Antheraea assamensis. The sequence goes on from JAQQSE010000345.1 coordinate 20,467, forward strand.
TCAAATTAGGCATTTATTTATCCTTAAGTTGTCTCGATTGTTATTGTTGTTATACGTATTTATAACTAAACGTGTGTTCTGCTCACCTATATTCAGAGTGGCTAAAAAGTTTGCCTCGGACTGTAAACATGAGTAGAAATGTATTTTATTAGAAAAATAAATACATAATGCCAATATCACAGATAAGGTTTTGTTGGTAACTATCTGTGCCTGTTATTTTGTACGCTTGAAATAATTTTTTACCGAATAAAACTTATTTGCATTCAAACGTTTGAAGTAGTTTGGTCAGGGATATGAACAAAAGGGTTTGCTTTACTAAAACGAGAAAGGTCATGTAAAACTGACCGTGCCAAAAATAACTGATGTACACGTAACGCGTAGCATATACAAACCGACAAATTAAGCGTTATCTTTAGAATTTTCTATACACTAAACTAAGCTAAGAAGACTCCTTTTTTCCGTGCACCTATTTTGATGATGTAAAGTCTACATATCAGAGATACTAAAAATTCTAATAAGTACTATAAATCCAAAAATGAATTTGTTTGTTACGTTTATAACAGGTACATTGAAAAAGACGGATGTACTGTCCCCGAGGGATACATCAGAACTACATTAACACGAGCAAAGCATTTGAAAGCCAGTCGTCTTCTAGGTTTAGCGTGACTACCATCTTAGACCACATCATCATTTAACATCAGATGAGATTGTGGTCGAACGCTGATCTATAAAGTATAAAAAAAAATTAGTTAATATCGAGGATAAAACAAAAAAATGTGAATCTTTGTGAACACTGGGATTTAACTATTTACTTGAAACGCTTGCTAATTTTTTAAATTATGACTTAAAACCCTATCCTTACCTTTTACTTTATAACTGACCTACAATAATTGCAATTGTACAGATTGCTTTAACTTTTCATGATAAAAAATTTAACAGCTTCATAGAATATATTCTCAACTGTACCTACTTCTCTACTTGTTAAGTGTTTATTCAATAAGAGTTAGTTTACCGGCGAACTCAAACTGAACGGAACCATTCCGCTTTATTGACACATGTAATGAAATAAAAATAAACACGCACCAGTTCTAAACTATATCGCTCATAAAAAATATTAATAACATTGAAACGGTATAATTTAGAAACGGTTTCCTTCTTTTGATTCAATTGAATATTTGTGAAATTATAATCATATATAAGTATGTTTGTTTTATTTGAAACTAGCTGTACCACCCTCTCACAGAAAACCGACGTGAAGTAACAGTGGTTGCACTGTTGCGTTTCGTTCGGTCAGTGAGAGCGCCGGAGGCCCACATATTTAAAAGGCCGGCAACGCACTTGCGACTCCCCTTGTATATGGTCTAGTGTCTATGGACGGCGGTGATCACTTACCATCAGGTGACCCACCTGTTCGTTTGCCCCCTACAATATAAAAAAAAACCGAATGGAATAAAATGGCAACTCAACAATTGAACGTCAATCTGTCAATCGTGTAAATATTTTTGAAACTGCCTTCTGTCTCACTCATTTTTTGTGTGGAGTTTTTTTAACCCAGTTTATTTCCTTTACCGTACGATTACACACACAACAAAAAAGAATTAGCCAAATTAGTGTAGCCATTTTAAAGTGGTGATTACATATATTCTGCAACTGTTTTTTAAGTTTAAGATTTGTTATAATTCTATGTAAGTTTCAACCGGCTATTTAATACGTTGTCAAAGATACAGAGCCTTTTTGTTATAGAAATAAATGATTAAAACTCGTAGAATAAGGTTAATCCTCGAATAACTATTATTTTAAAGTTCCTACTATTTATGTCTTACAACCTTATATACTAAATCAAAACTACTATACATAAAATATGACAGGCCTGGTAGCGTAGTGTGTAAAGTCTTACTGTGAAACGGATATAGCGCGGATTCGATTCCTGCACATACTAAATTTTGTGTGTTGAACCTATTTTCAGTGCTGTACCTTGGTATTATATATGAGTGTTATCTATGTTTTCGTATAAATGAAAATTATACAACTATCGTAATGGAAAGGCTAAATAACAAAACATAAGTTACATATTATACAAAGGAGCCAATTGAACAACCATTACCATTCTTCGAGCTCATAAAGTAATAAGTAACCAAGGGCCACCACAAATATGAGCTTTATTATAAGGCTGTACAGATCAGTTTTTAATACGAAGCGCAGTGTGTTGTTAAAATTATATCGGACTGAATAAGTTTGTGAATTTGCATAAGACGCTGTCATGTTCTTGGAAGGGTTAAAATCTCAAGGGCTTTCCCAGATCCAGGAGGCTTATCCTGATAATTATTTCAATTGTTTATGCCTGTCGACGGTGCATTTAGATGGCGTATTATAGTTTGTTGGAGTGGTGTCTTCATTACTGAAGCAGCCGGGACTGTCAGAGAGTGATCTATGTCTTAGGGATGGAGTTACGAATAACCGATATTGTTCGCTTCAATTATATTAACAGGGATTGAGGAACTGTTTTCATTTGTTTATGGAGTAATATTTCAACATTAAACCATTGCATCGTAACTCCATGTAGATTGTCATATTTAGTAAATTAACTATATTACATTATATAAGTAAGAATGCAATAAAAATTATAAGCCAAATAACTATACGATTTTTCTTATACAAAGTAAGCAATAATGACATAAACATACATTATGTTCGATTTTTCCGTGCAAAAAAGCTATGATATAGTAAATAATAAGAATCACGTAATAGATATAAAAAAATGTATACATGGCTAATTAAATTTAAACTAAGCATAGGTCGTTTTATGGGAACTAAATAGTCGCTAAACCGCAACACCCAGACACAGTTACGTTTATTACATAAAAAATGTTTTTTTGCTGGAAATGATCCACGACCTATCGGATTAATAGGAGCTCTTGCTACCACTGCGCTACAAAGCCTATTTAACAGAATGACGACCACAGTTTAATAACGATACGTCGCGACAGTCGACATCTTAAATCCGTTTTTAACACCATTTTACATCTAATTAAAGTCAACACCATAATAACTCAACAGAAGCTGAGAAGAACATAACAAGAACATACTGACAGGAAGACCGATTTAAATCGAATAACAATTTAGAATAATAGTTTCAAAATATAAAAAAAAAAACCTTTACTTAATTTAGGCCCTGTAGAGTCGATTATGAATGTCATAGCAGTAACGCCTAGCACCTGTTCGGAAAATAGCTAAGTAATCGAAAAGAGCCGGCACGAAACACAATCCGTTATATCGTTTTTTTTAAATTATTTTATAAAAAAACTAAGATAAACAGGAAAAAGTATGTAGTTTAATGAATAAGGACATTTTATAGTAATACAGATTACGTGACTCGAACCCACGAGTCAATGGTAGTCTATCATATTAAGAAGAATATGAATACTCTTAAAATATAATCCCTTACGCATTCAAGTTTACACATAACAACACAAAACACGACTCGTCTAATGAATTGTTTCCCCTCGCTTCATTAGAACGAGTCGATTCTTCAAAGTTAAATATGAGCCGCTTCCCTAATAATATCTCATTATTGTTCAAAATTATTAAAATTAAGACTTCAAATGTGTGCTGTATGTCGTGATATATTTTATCAAAATCTTAACTAATAGATATTATAAGTGCGAATGTACGTTTGTTTGTTACGCTTTCACGCATTAACTACTTCACCGATATTTATGAAACTTTGCATACATCTTGACAACGATAGAAAAAATAGCATGGCATACTTTTCATCCAAATAAACTTACTGTTCCCGACGGAGAGAACAAATGTAAATTAACTCGAGCGAAGCCACGGGCATTGGCTAATGGTTTATATTTGTACGTACTTAATTTTAATTTTTGAAACAAATGATGAATAGTTTGATTGAGTGATTTTTTAAATATATTTTTAAGCAAGTTAATTTGTTTTTGTGATTTCGATAAGCATAAGTATGATATGGAAGCAATTTTACCTGCAATCTTGATGCGTATCTTAATGGTGCAAAATACATTATTTTGATTTATTCATTGTTCTTTAAAATTTTTAAACAGTTTATTATAACTTTCACATGTAAGCTTACTAACAGCGCTAATTTGCTTCTCATAAATATCGTTTAATTTTATATATCGAATGAATGTCATCATACTAAGGTAAGCTTACACAAGTTCTATATATAATAGTGTAATGTGATTAGTAAATCAAGAGCTAACGCTGTCAAACAAACAATAACAGCAGACAATCTTTAGAGTATAGCGTGAATGCGAGAAGTGCACGTCCTCTCTTACCTCACCTCGTCAGCGGCCCTCGTGAGTCTCCTCCAGGTTGATTCATTTTTCAGTAACAGAATGTCCTGGGGCGAGTGTGCTTGCGCAACAATTGTTTTGTGTGTAGAGACGCCGGCGCGGGTCACGTTAACTCATTCGCGTGTAAATGAATTGTGTTATTATAATTTTGTATAATAGTTATAAAATTCAATTTAATTTATCCGCTATAATGGCTTTATAATATTAATACAAGTGTATATTTTGAAATTAGAAGCTACTTCCAATGAATTATTTGAAAAAACTATGAAAATGTTACTAAATTCATATTGAGTATTTTGAACTGAAACAGGGTTATTGATCTACCAAAACGACCAATTTCTAACTAGCTAAGGTACTAACCTCGGGTCTGCAGCGAGAAAAAAGGGGTACTAACCAGATAAAACCATCTGAAATATAGTCGGCCTTACAGAATGTTAAAAATATTTGTAAAATCACAATATTTTTACTAAACATTGATTATTCAAATACTCAATTCAAGTTTAAAATACATTTTTTTGTAAAATGGTTATAAATCATGATAAAAATATTATAATTTTACGATTTTTGTATACAAATCAGAGACGTTTAATAAATTCACTATTCAATAACGTAGTTTTTTTTATGAAAAGTAGTTTAAATTGTCTACTTATATTGGTCTACTTATATTTAATTTCCTGTAATAAGTAATAAAACTAGAAACTCGTATTTACTTATAAGCTTGCCTGGTCAAAAATTGATGGTAAAATTACAAAACTTGATTACAAAATTACTTTGAGAATATTATGTTAGGTGTGTAGTAAAATACAAAAACGCCATTGTAGTATTATAAACTTGCCTGATCAAAAATCTCTTGTAAAATTGTTTTGCAAAGTATTTAAAGTGACGGATAATCACATGTTTTGTAAAATTACTAAACGTAATTTTGAACAAAAATTTTGCCTATTAGCTTTTTTTTCTAACTTACATACCCTGTTGACCCTGGAGACTCTACAGATTCACCGGACTACTAAGGGAGCGCTTATGGCACTCATCCGATTTATTTAAGGGTATTGCAAAGCTTGTCTCGTAAAATTACCGGAGACAATTTTAACAGTGCAGTAAATGCTACGCAAAATCAAAATGTGATCCGAATGTAGAAAATCAGTTCATATAATTCTACTGTAAGAGCATTAGAAATTAATAATATTGTCGATAGGTTATTAGCTTTCATATATGTAAATATGTTATAACAAGAAACTCGTCCAAATCCCTGTGAAGAGCGAGTCGCCCCAGAATCCTCGCGATCCCAACCTCGGGGCTTCAAGAACGGTTTAATTAACTTAATAAATACACACTCCATTTCATTACGCACATACGTCAAATATTATGAACATCTATGTACGAGACTTACGCGTCATATCAGCGAGTTCTCGTTACGAATATTTAGGAATCAGTCGGTGAAATTGTTAATATAATTTGACTTTCTTTTTAGAATAATCATAGCGAATATTAAAATTACTTTAAATTTATTAAAATGTCTGTTTGACAAATGAAAAATAAACGATATGTGAAGTGCGAACATATTTTATTCAGAATTTTAAACTTTGCAAATGTTACTTATCAACACTACTATTATAAAATGGTAGTTTATGAGTTTAGATACTTACTATTAATGACATACAATATAATTTTATATAATTGATTAATTCGCCCAATGATTCTAATTTTCAGAGTATATACAGATAGGTTACGTGATACGTCACTGTACCTATAGTTTTTATAAAAGTACTATATTATTAATTTATTTTATATAGGTAACTATATATACCATTTACCAGGACTGATTACAAAATGTTAACCATTGTATCAGTTAAATGCTCAAATGCGCATTAAGACATTTGATTGATGAAGGCGTTACTTTCCAGAAATTAATAAATAAATATTGGCGAGTAAGTTACTTTGTATTTCTGCCTGGAATTGATTTACCGCTGCAAAGTCTCACAGCAACAAAAAAAAATGATTTTATTTACCCGACCTATACCTGAAAAAGTTAAATCTGAAACTAGAAATAGATAGAGTGAAATATTAGTAAATAGTGTAAATAAATTAATATCAAACGTTCTTTGTTGCAGTGATACGCGGCAGCGCCCAATCAATTTTAGGCAGAAGTACAAAGTAACGTCCAGTCTAATATTTCAAAACATTAAGGACAAAATGTCCTAACTATTACCATGCTGGTGCAGTCTATAACCGTATGGATATGATTCATTGAAGTTTCAGCTACATCTTTAATGACTTCCTAATTCTTTTACATCAATCATGGTGGCCGTGTGTACGATTTCCAACAAAAAATGTCGCCCGGACCAGACAGCGCGGCACCGATTTTTTTGTTAGAACCATTCAAAGTAAACAAACCCAGTTTAAAGGACATGTGGTAATCAGTACGCACTCGGAAACGTCCACGCGACTGATCGCCTTCATATGCGGATGTTACAACTTTTTTTTTTGAACGTGGGTGTCTATGTTGATTTAACATTTACGTTAGATAACGTTAAGCTTTTGTGTCAACAAGCCTAATTTGAAAAAGTAGATTATCTTACAGAATCAAGTGACTTCATAAGCAAGTAAATGTACTTATTAATTTAAAAGTAGATTAAAAAAAAAATTGAATACGGCACAATATTCTATGAAATGCTTATATTACTAATTAACTCATACGCTCAACTTCATCTGCATTGTCTATTATCTTATACTTTTAGTAACAATATATTTAATAAAGATATTGTTATATTTTTTTAGATAAATACTAAAAAAAAAAATCGAAATTTCTCAAGTATTTTTTATGTGATGAGCGCACAAATGTAGACTTTTATCGTTTTATTTATATAAGAAAATTAGAGTAATTATTTACTTTTTTTCTTGCCCTTATCCCGCTTATAAAGGGATGGCACACGCTTCTCCGTTCTACTCCACTTTACCATTTCTTTCATACAAGCATTGTTCTAACAATTATGAACACTACTTGTGAGGCAGGCTTGTAAATAGCCGTGCTCACTCAACGGTTTGAGAACCTTTATGACTGAACACGGGAATACATATCATTTTTTTTTTTTTTTTTTTTTCGAACTGACCTACACTGTTAGCCTGGCAAGGCTCTACAGTTCCACCGGACTACTAAGGGGAGCGCTTAAGGCACTCACCCGATTTTATATGGACGACTAGCACAAGGGCGCACGGCACGCCTCGGCTTGGGCTGTCGTCGAAAACCCGAATCTAACTAGCTAAGCTAAACTAAGCTAAGCCTATCCGTATCATACCTGTATGGGTTCGTGAAATATACATGGTTACCAAGCATGTATGTTTTACGATCCCGTACATGTATTTTGTATCTATCTATCTGTGTTCTAAACTATTACAGTTCGAAGGGCAAAAAAACAAACAAAAACAGCCCACCACTATGTGTACCTACGAGTGAGTGTGTGTGCACGTGTGTGGGGTGATCGGTGTTGTGTTGTAGACGAGTGTTTGATCGAATCAGTGGTACTCTGTTCGCGCATGCAAGCTGCTCGAGGGCTCCATTCCGGGGGATCGGACCTCGGCTAGAGCAGTTGCCGAGGGAGGCCTAAGAATGTGTGCTGGGGCAAAATTCACAGCCAAACCGCGGCGGCGTGATCTGTGATTACGCGGGCGTGGGCGCGCACACGCTGTGTTTCGAGGGACGGAAGGGTAGTCTTGATTACCTAGCGAAATTTCTTCGGGAGGGTCGGTGAAAATGTAACGCGGACGTCTTTTGTAACGCGGCGCTCCTGGCACGGTATCGTAAGTCGCGGCGGATACCACTAACGGATTGGGATGATTCATGGCTCTGTCGAAATAACTAGTCGTGAGAGTTTTTACGTACTCCCAGATAGACGGCATCTCCAGGTCCCTATGGAGGTCGACTCTCCGGATGTACCACGGGGCACCGATCGCCTTTCGTAGAAAACGGTTCTGTATTTTTTGTAAAATCTTGAAGTTCGCTTTTGACATATGCGCGAAAACGGGACAGCTATACGTCAAAATCGGACGAATACACATTTTGTAAAGTGTGAGCTTATGTCTGACGGACATTTTGCTCTTAGCACATAATAATGGATGCAGACGACCCAAAACCATAGCGGCTTTGTTTCGTACTCTCACTGCATGCTGCTTAAACGTGAGGCGTCTATCTAACGTGACACCGAGATATTTGACCGTAAGGGCCCAAGGAATCTCGGTGTCATACAGTTTAAGGGACTCTATATTGCTCGGACGCGGACGCTGAACCGGATCGAAAAAGATCGCAGCGCTTTTCTCGGGATTAACCTCTATACGCCATCGAAGAAACCATTCGCCGAGTTCCTCGATGGCCCTATTCATACGGATAGCTAAATGCGACGGCCGCCAATCGGAAGCGTAGATTACTGTATCGTCAGCGTAACAACCTACCTCGAACCCCGGGGACCGAGGTAGGTCACTGATGAACAGGTTGAAGAGGGAGGGCGCGAGGATGGACCCCTGGGGCACTCCTGAACGTATCGGGTGGGGCTGGGATAACTCACCTTCCACTCTATAGCGGAAGGTCCTATCTGTGAGAAATTCGCGGATGATGTGTACTAAATTATCCGGAATACTAGACTTAAACAGTTTATAGACTAGCCCGTCGTGCCAGACCTTGTCGAAGGCCTTGGCGACGTCAAAGAAGACCGCTATTGTACGTTTCGGTTTAGGCTTGGCCGGACTGACCTGGGGCTGGGGGTCTTCATTAAATTTCGAGAATATGTACTCCGTGAGGCGGTGTACTTGGTTCGTGCACGAGTGTTGTGCACGGAAACCGAACTGCTCAGGCGGCAGCAGATTCAACCTTGTTATCGTGGTCTGTAGGCGGTTCAAAAGGAGCCGCTCGTATAGCTTGCCTAGTGTATCTAATAAACTAATAGGGCGATAGCTAGCGGGAAGCGTAGCTTTTTTGCCGGGTTTGTGTATGCCTATCACTATGGCCTTTTTCCAGACGGCTGGAAAGTGACCCTGGGACATGGCAGCATTGAAGATGCATACCAGCAGAGCAATGATGAAGTCAGGAAGGAGCTTCAGTACCTCGTTCCTGATTCCATCGGGACCTGGGGACTTCCTAAGCTTCAGACGCTTGATAGCGGCCGTCACTTCGTCAAAAGTAACCGGGGTTAGGGTATCCGCGCGAGGAGATGCGAGAAAGCTATCTACCGCGGATTTTATCGATTCGATATGGACAGGGTCAGTGTTAGCAGTGTTTGGAGAACATTGCTCCTCTAAACTCGCGGCGAGACACTCCGCTTTGTCTATACTTTCGAACGCGGGAGGCAACCCATGACCTCTGTCTAACGGGGGCATCGATGCACTCTGCTCTGATTTGAACTTACGCGTGAACGTCCAAAACGCCACGTGGGACGGCTGGATATCCTCCAGGAGTTTGTCCCACCTGGCGGCTCGGATTTCTGCGATACTAGTTTTAACTAACTTTTGTAATGAACGTAATCGAACGCGATTGTCTTCGGTCGGGTAAGTGTCGTAGGCTCGGGTCGCGGCGTTCTTTTCCGTGATCAACGCCTTCACGTCGTCAGGGAGTATAAAGCGGCGATCGTTCACCGCTTGTACCTCTCTCGAGGTCACCCTGACGGCGGTCTGGAGGTGGTCGACCAGGGAATCGATAGCCAGATCCGCGTCGGCTTTAGACACCAACACGTCCGGAATTCTATTTAGACTCTCCGAGGACGGATTGTCTTTCAAGTGACTGCGGAGTTTCGCGTAGTCAGCTGCGCGCACGGACTGACAGTCGATATCGAAATCTGAGCCTAGTTGCAAGATAACGGGGCGGTGATCTGAGTCTAGTTCGTGTACGACTTGTATGAGTCGCACAGAAAGCTGGACGTTTTTTAAAAGAGCTACGTCTATTACTGTCGGGCGACAGCGATCCTGATAGTGAGTGGGTTCCGGCGGGGCTATGACGTCAAAAGCGAGATCGCCACTTAGTTTGTCGAGTGTCACCCCGTTGCGGGAAGTACTCGAACTATTCCAAATGACGCTCCCACTGTTGAGGTCCCCTGCTATGATAACACTGTTACTTAACGCGAACAGCGCCTCCAAGTCAGACTTGAGAAGCTCTTTACTCGGTTTAAGATAAGCAGAAACTATCGTTATGTTCGCATGACCGGTCATTCCTAACCTGCACACTGACACTTCCATATTTGTAAGAACGGGTGGCTCTACTGACATACAATATAACGAACGTTTAAAATAAATCAAAGTGCCGCCCCCGCGGGCGACACGGTCGTTTCTGATAATATCATAATTCGCGATACGCGGATTATTCATTTTCGGCTTAAGGAGCGTTTCCTGTACTAACAATATATCTATCTGCCTATCGTGTAAGTAGTCGGCTACTAAGTCGCGTTGCGTACGGAGATTTCTCGCGTTAAAAAACGAAAGACAAAGAGCGCGCGGTTTAATTTTACTCGGCGGTGTGAATACTATTGATTGTTATTTACTGCGGCGCGGGCGAGGCGTTGTATCGTCGCGGCAACGTTTGGGAATGCAGAGACCGCATTCAAAAGACCGATGTCCCTATTACTATTTAAAATTTTATTGAATGCGACTATTTCGCTAATGTCGTGCTCGAGTAAGACTTGAGACAGCCAATCGATGCCCGAGAGAGAGAATGAAAAAGCATGAGAGGGCTGAGCGGGCAACGCTCTTTGAGGCTGAGGCTGGGGCTGCGCCTGAGGCTTGGAAGCCTGAGGTTGAGGCCTAGGAGCCCAGGGGGCGACAGGGGCCCGCCAGGACTGGGGGGCTTGCGGCACAGAAGGTGCCACGCACGGCATCGGGGCCGGAGTTACCGGGGTACGGGAGGAGCCCGGGAGGCCCGGGAAGGTCTCAACGGACATAAGAGGTGGAGGCGGAGGGCGGGCAGAGACAGCAGGAGCCCTCCGGGCTTGTCTCGCCTGGCGTGGGCGTTGCGGGCGGGGCGCGCGGGGACACCCGCGATAACTCGCAGGGTGGCCCGCGTTACCGCACAGAACGCAGCTGGGAGGCTCGGGAGTGTCGGGAGTGCGAGCGCACTCCTTCGTGGGATGGTCACCGAGGCACTTGACGCACCTGGGACGGAGATGACAGCCTCTGGCTGTGTGGCCATAACTCTGACAGTTATGACACTGAGACGGGGTGTGAGTCTTGCGCGGCGGTTCGGCGGTGATACCGGTGAGGCCGCAGACCGTGGTGAGGCCGAAAATGGCCTTGCCTTCTACGGAACGGTCAAGGATGACCAGAGCCATAGGGTAGGGAGCTTTGGTGCGGGGGTGGTACATCCGGTGTACCTCCCGCACTGGGAAATTTTGCTCCTTAGGGGAGTCTGAGATTTCCTCGGTGGACAACTCCACCGGGACGCGCCTGAGTACGGCTCGGAGAAGGCGCTCTTCTTCGAGCGCGTAAGTGAAATAATTAAGCTTCCTCTCTCGGAGGTGAGAGGTCAGCTTGCGGTGGTCGATGGAGGTGGGGACTTTGACCTGAATACCTTGAGCGGTATTCAGGGCTGAGGTGTAACGGATACCCGACCCATTCATATAGGTCGAAATCGCGAGCCAGGAGGCCTTGTCCTGAATGGTAACGGGGGGCGGGGGGCGGGGCTTCTTAGCCTCGGCTACGGGAGCCGTAGCGTCGGCTTGGGAGGGGGCGGGGCTAGCGTTGCCCGAGCGAGGCGTTCGATTGGCTGCGATCGCGGCCGATTTCGCGGGCACCCGGGCGCCATCTACTTTTAATGTTTTCTGAGCCGGGCGACCGGAGCCTGACTCAGAATCAGAGGCGCGCGACGCGGCGGCAATGGGCGGCGTGCGGACGCGTTTTCTATTTACGACGGTGAAGCCGTCGTTAGCTGGCGCGGAGCTAATAATATCTAACTCCATGTCGGAGCCGGCCTCCGAGCATGGAATGGGTGCGACTAAGCTTATACGGTCTAATGGATTTTCCGGCGACCTAGGCGAGTCTAGCGCGGCGAATGAGTTCGCGGTCGCCACGCGGGGCGAGACTACGTCTATTTGCTCTACAAGCAAGTGCGGGGCTTCGCGCCTAACCCTTTCTTTTAACAACCTGAGTTCAATAACTTCTGCTTCTCTGGCCATCCCGGGGCCTGCGAGGGGGGCGGGGGAGGACATAATTAAACCTCCCTGCCTGAAGGGCAGGGGGGCGCGCCAAAATTAAATTTACGGGACTATCCCGAGTCCGGACCAAAAGAGCTGTGGGCGAAGTGCAATGCCGCACAGAGAAGAACCTACAAAGCCTAGGGGGAGGCCCTATCAAGCCCAGGGCAGAGAACGCAGACCGGTAAACCGGGCTACGCCCAAACAGACACCCGGGGATGGAATGAGGGGATAGGAGGGTGGGAGGGCGATACCTGGACCTGACTAGGCGCACACGCCAAGGCCAGACAACCCAGGCCCAACTGCCTTTACCGTTTGCCTCGGGGCAACCGGCGAGCGGACAGGGCGCTCTACTCACTCGTTGGCACCGTGACACGTATTCCCGTGAGTAGCCACTAAGCGTGGTCTTCGATTGACAACGCGAGAGGTCGCACCGAAAAGTGCGGTTTTATATTTGCACTAAAAGTGCGGGGTCGCAGCAGATGTCTTGTTTCTTCGAAAAAGGCTCGAACAAAGCACCGGCCGTTGAATCACTCGATAACAATGCGGGTCGGGCGGCGACGAGACCGTCGGAATGCGGACATCTGGTGCGCAGGTAGGCGAGCGCGGCGCGGCGAGTCGGAAATAACCGAGGATAGCCGAGCGCGGCGAACCGAATGGACTGTCAGAGCTGCGAGCGGGCGCACGTGTGCACTCGACCGCTGCTCAGACGAGACTCGGAATACATATCAACCTAACTGTAACTATTTATGGGAATGGGAGAGTATATGAACGATAGGGAGTAGATAAAGCAAACATTCGCTTACCAACTCGGCCCTGGATGCGGCTGCCAATCATCGAACGTTTCACTAGTATCTTGCGTTTGGTGGCCACCAGAACGTTAACTCACGTCACACTAAAGCTTATTTTGCGGTGAAAGACGCGGAGATGGTTTCTTAATTAAACTTAAAACCAAAAACGAGTTATATACAAAATATATAGCGATAATAGTGTGTAGTTAATGAGCACGCGGCGATAAGCGAGTCGGGTATAAAAAACAGTTCAGCGAAAAAGTACACATAAGCCAAATGGCAAATGACACCGCCGTATCGACGCATGACTTATGACGCACAAACTAGATGGCGGGGCTTCCGCGTCACCAATAACAAAAAAGAATTACTAGCTAAACAAGTGCAACCGTTCTGAAATGATGCGCGCTTACATATATGTAGCCATTGTTTTTATTTTCTATACATATAAATATTTGCTCCATATTCTGTTAACTATATTGACCGTAGCTTGCAAGATCGGCATTTATTAAATAAAAATTATAATAAAATAACAATTCATATTAATTTAAGGTAATGTTAGAACGCGAATGAACAATAAAAAAGACAATACATAAGGCACACAATCTCGCACCAGGAAGCAAACAACAAAACCGAACCGCACTCCGGCTCATTTAAACAAAACGATTACGGGCCAAAACCTAACAGCTCTTCAAACAGCATCCGACCGAAATTACTCCGAACACGGGGCAAACATCATCATTGTAACACGTGTAATTTCGCGTTCACCGGTCATTACTTTTGACCGGGATACCCTGGCGCGGTGGGGTATACGCGGGCACGACTGCCCCCGGTGAATAATTGAGCGACGCGTGAGAGATGGACTCGTGAAAATATGAAATGACCCTGCTCGTATGTAGACGGTTAACCGGACTGTGATTCAGAGCTCGAAGACAAATGGGTTAAACGTGATATTTATTTTTACGATACAACTCTTGTAGATAATATAGATGTATTTTTGTTCGTCCGGGCTTTTATGCGAATCGGACAAGAGTTTAACTAAAAGATAGAGGACTTTTCCGAGTATTATATAGATTACATGCATACATCATTCAACTATTTATAAAAGCTAAGGAGTAATTATATAATAATAATTAATAAAAAAATTAAAAACAGTCTACACCGTAGTTCCTATGATATAATAAAATCATGTCGACGAGAACGAAGTCGCAGCCAGTTATCAATAAAATATGGTGAACATAGGTACCTCTAAAATACAGAACTTAAAAAAAGACTACAATTCTCTTGCAATCGATGGAAAAGAATATATAAGATTTTTTTTTCTTGATGGCTATATTTCGTGACCCCAACTTCTTTCACTTGACACTTTGTTAGTATTATTTAATTCCTATAAGTAAACACTTTACCAATGTGTGTTGTCGCTATTAAATTTCCTCGTTACTGCTGAAACTCTTGTGGAAAAGCGTAATTATATTGATTACTGATAAATATGCTGAGAAGTCTTTTGAGGACACCCGTAAAATCTAGTCAAATTGGTTCGATGATGTAATTTCAGAGCTGCTTACTATTGCTATGAGTTCCACAATAGATTTCCCTACTAATGATCAGGTTTCCTTTCCCATACAAAACAATTTTAATTTAGATCGGTCTTATGAATTTTAATTTATGAATATCAGAACATCTGATGTGTTTGTTATACGCAAGTCAAAGTTAAAGTGAAATATGAACAACTTATACGTTTATAGTAACATCTGGAAACACATTAGGAAGTAACCACACAAAAACGATACGCTTAAAAAAAGTGTGTTAATACCGTGCGATGTAAAAAAGCATTAAACAAATCCGTACACGCGAGTGGGCTAACCGGGAAGTGAATCCGACACCACGACCGCGGCCCACCGGCGAGCCTTCCTCGGCGGCAGTTTTTGTTGCGGCACAAAATTTATAGTTCCGGCCACCTTGCTGGACACGTGAATAAATAAACTTAACATATGAGGCGCTGATCATGTGACGGATTGTGCTTACAGGTTCAAAACCTTTCATGAAAGTGATGATTTTCGTAATGGTTGTTGCTTTGACATCAATTAATAACTTCCTATAGGTGAAACTGAACAATCTATCTTACACAGGTTTGTATCACAAATAAATAGCTTAGATATTTTACGCAGAGTAATTAAGATATTTAAAAACATTATTAAATAAAAATAACGACAATCAATTGAAGACGCGTAGCGCCCTCCGTTTACGGTGGAATAACTAGAAAGCTTACTGTTCTTGGAAGTTTAGCTTGATTCAATGCCGTTCTGGTAGATGGCGTTATTATAAGTTTTTAAACAGTAAAAGGGTTAAAAAAACGGTAATATATTATTATTTCTAATATAATATGGTAACATATGCACAAATAAATAATAAAGAAATAGTTGAAATATCGACAGTAGAACGACATAAAAAGTCAGATTTCGTTTTATTGTAAATAGACACCTTAACAAAAAAAAAACACTGAAAAATTTATGATTTCTATAAAAAGTATACAAACATTATATAATAATATCTATTTATTATAGTATTTCAAAGCCGATATAGTATATAACTATTGATGAACGTACTTCCGAGGTTGCAGTTACCACTGCTCAACTAAAGTAGGTACTGAACTTGACTTGAATCCATTTACCTACACTGTATAGAATACACAGTCATCAAAACATATGTAAGGAGTGTCGTCATCTTATTGATTTTGATTTGCGATAAGGAATAGTACAAAATGAATAAGTATAACATTTTTTTTTAAATATGGCATCATCGAACAAAGTTTGGGTCCTTGTTGATGATATTGTGCAACGTTCCGTGTTTTACTCTGGACCCTTGCCGTCGCACAGTGTGTTAAAATGCGTTGTATAGATTTATATGTACGCATATGTTCAGATGTTCACATATCGGATGCCTATCTGATAATGGTATCCGCGCTGTGTGCATATCTGTCACCAATCGACGCGCTGGACACTGGCCTCGTGGTAAATTACGTTACCACTTACATTACGTTACCATATAGGAGTACCATTTCTAATAAATAAAATAATTATCTTGAATCATTTGTTTCTTCTTTCTTTTAATATGAAAAGATACTATAAAAAAAAACAATAACTTCGAAGTTAAATAGCGTGTATCCACATGTTTTTCTGTCTCTTTTCTTTTTGTGTCTCATTTTTATAGAAATAGTAAGTACGCTATAATAACAAGATTTTTGTTCTTGGTGGACATTAGAAACGCGTACACTCATTCATTTCTTATTTGAGGAACTGTTACTACGAGCAACGAAGCTTGTTCCTTATTTCAACGGATCATTATAAGGTACACCGCCCCTACCAGACCGACATTCAGTAAAAAAATAGACGTCTGCAAGGAACATATGAAATAATAATTACGATGTAATAGTAATCACAATCTTAACAAAAAATATTTATTTACAATAGATATCGACTTAGTTACAATAATTGATAAAATGCTGTTGTTCAGAATTAAGGGTTTCTCACGTTACGGCATAACAAACCAGATTTAACAAAGAGTAAAGTTAATTCTGTTTTTATTCAGTTTTTAAGATGTTCATTGTAAATATTCTGTAGAAATAATAGTGAGTGAGCTTGTAATTATTAGTTGCGGCTCTGTTATATTTTATTCGCCAGTGAACGCGCTAAAAAGCGACCATGCATAATTACCTCCCGCGTGAATCGACTCTACATAGAACAAAGCCAACCTAGGAGTAGATTTAACATTATATGTTTTAAAATCTATATGTACACACCGAAACACGCATGTAATATTGTTGTCTGGTATACGAATATATTAAGGCGTATTTTGAAATCTTCACGAAATGATTTAGAAATCCGGCAACCTGCTCTCTCTTATACCGTGTCGGTGATGCCGCATTCCCCGACCTTTCTCGCACGCGTATGCGTTGCGAATATTAACAAGCCTGGATACCTTGCAGTTCCACCGCAACATCTTTGTTTCGGCAAGTTTATCGGTATAGACATTCTTTAGGCTTACAGCCATCGTTTCACTGTTATTAAATTTAAAGTTTTAAATATGAACGAAAAAAAGAGGAAAGAGAAAGTTTTTTGAATACATCACGGTTAAAAGATAAACAAAGAAAACATACATATGCTTAATTCAAAATGTCCAACAACACCCCCATTGCTCAATGCTACATGGTGTAATATAACTGAGTGACACTGCAACGCTGATTTTATATGGCGGGCCATTGCAATTTACGGATGTGTAGTCTTAAATAACATTTTTGAGATTAACTAGCATTCATTTATCAAATATAATAATATTGTTTTAATATTAATTCATTACTGATTACTGTGATATGCATGAATTTTATTTTTGGTAACATATTCTCCACACAAGTCTCTGTTCGTTACTCAACTCTTTTATATGCATTTGTCAGTGAATTACAGCGACAGCTCTGTACCTAGTGAAAAACTGTTTAAACAGGCACTCGTGTGCTTATGTACTATCAGTACGACTTTATTTATTGAACATATTTAGTCACATGCCGTTTCAAATTATGCACTTTTTTCTTTTATTTTCTATATTCAGATACGCAAAACCTAAAAGCCTTTTTCAGAAAGCTCAGGCTCATTTTAAGACGTATTATGCCTTTCAACGCGATACGTCATGAAAAAATTGAACTTAAGGAGTTTTTTGTAATTTAGAATAGAAATATTAAAGAAAGGAAATAACAGTGTATAAGAGAATTATATTCGATCGCGTCTAATATGGCTGCTTGGATAATATGACAGCGCTGAACCTTGCAGCTCGCTGGCAAAAGCAACGCTTTGAGTGATATTGTGTGACTCAGAAAAATTTGTTAAATCTCCGGGAGACAGGACTTGATCTCTAACGAGAAAGGTGACTTTTGAAGTAAAAAAATATGTACCTCCGGTTAAATTGCAAAATAAAATAGCGATAAGAGAAAACCATATATTATGTTCATAGAACTATAACAACACTTTAATTACTTATACGAAATAATGAAACTTAATCACTATTACTATTGAAAAATATAATAATTGAAAGCGTTGTCCCAAACGTAATGAAATTATAGGTAGATAGGGATTCACGTCCGCATTCATTGGGTTTTTTTGTCTAAGGCTTATGCAGTTATATAAACAGATTTATGCAAAGGTTACTAAATCAAAACAGCGTGGTAGCGGTTTCAAAGTTACACATTTTTAATATAAAATTAAATTTATATTATTGGGCAATATAAATTATAAGAAATTGTATTATTTGAAGCCGTTAATCTCTGAAACGATCACTTAGATTTGAAAATTATTTTTATACGTTATAGCTTATTTATTGAGGAAGTTTATAGATTTAAGCCTAATATTACAATAAGACCCTTAGGAATGGAATTATTACCATACAAACTTTCTGTTAGAGTGTATAAATTGTACACTAAACGAGAATGAAGTAATAGTGCAACAGAAGGGCAACGGCGGGTTGACCACCAGGACAAGAATCGAACATTAAAAAAGGGCCGAACTGTGAACATCTATGACGAGTGGCACCAACATTTTAAGAAATAAACGCGAGAAAAACTACTGTGAACAGTTAGGATACAATTAATCAATTCAAGTGGGATATGGTTTACTGTGTATTTAGTTAGTACGTGTGGCATAATGTCGCTTTGTTAAAATTCATGACATAATTGGTTGTATCACACAAGTGAAAATAACACACAAAATGAATAAAGTTATTTAACAGACTTTATGCACTTTTGTTTCAAAATATCAACTCTTATTTGTAAAAAAATATAAACAATTTATAATAAAAACTTTCGATCTCTCCCTTCTCTTGTTATATGAAATAGCAAAATTCCATTGAAGAAAAAAACTCAGAGAGAAATTAAAAGCGAACAAATCACGTTCCGCCGAACTCGAACGTACCGCAAACCCGAAAACCTACATACGATTTTTCAAAAAAACAAACAAAAATCCCGTGTGCAGTCGAGCTAAATCGATACCCAGTCGAACGACTCGCCCGTCAAACTTTTGTAATATGGCCACCAAAAGCCGGACTCCGCCGCATATCTCTAAACAACTTGGAGGTAACTAACGAAACTACACACGACCCGATAATACTACACGGACAATAGAAAATATAACTCGCATTCAAAGTCGAAAAACCGTGATATCTCGTGGAGCCTTTTTTGGTAAAAATATCCCCGAAAGTAGGTTAGTAATTCGGGTTTTTGTCGACAAAGAAATCCGTTGAACAATACACATCCGACACACTATTACACGGTGGATATAATTAGATATGGTGTATGGATTTAGATTTTGTTGTTGTGATAATTTTTATGAATACACTGAACAAACATCTGCTCGAGATTTGCGATTCGACAAGCGAGCAATCTCATTCAGATGTCAAGTAGAAAACTGATCTCGTATTCGACAATAACATTAAAAAATGGTCAGCGTATATTAACGCATATTTGTAATAGTTACTAATATGTTGAAATTTAAAGGGATTAGGAAAATAATAGTCGCAAACATGTGTAGTGTTCAGTAAATAAAGTTCATGGGAAAGTAAATGACAGATAATTAAACAAATTTTCTTTGATTGTTTGCATAATGTTCATAATTAACAAAATTATAAAATAATACAAGTCCTGAAGTATCGTCCTTTTCAATAAAACTTGTTTAAATAGTTATATTTTTTTACTATAGCACCCCAAAGTGATGATAGATTTACGCCTCATATGCAATGGCCGCTGTCATCTCGGCCTACAAAGCTCTTAACAGCAGGAGATACTCCTACTATTCCTCTT
Organism: Antheraea assamensis; assembly: GCA_035772565.1. NCBI lineage: Eukaryota > Metazoa > Arthropoda > Insecta > Lepidoptera > Saturniidae > Antheraea > Antheraea assamensis. The sequence continues at coordinate 40,583 of JAQQSE010000345.1, forward strand.
GAGTGATACTGAAACGTGAAAATTGAAACAGAGACGCTGTAACGGGTGTAACAATTAAGTCGTATAGTGACTACTTGGTTTTGTACTAGAACATCATAACCTTAAACGTGTCACTTCAGTGGATCTTACATTTATAGGTAGTTAGTATTTTGGGACCCAATCAAACACCGTTACCATGTCCAATATCTTGCACTCATCATTTTTTATTATGTCGTGCAAATTTATCTGTTGTGGCAAAGCTTCTTCCATAGAGAAGGCTGTTCAGTACGTGTAGGCATTGCGAGCGAGAAATTTAAATTCCTTATATTTCCCATCACAAGGGAATTTCCCTATAAAAATTTGCCTAACAATAAACTCGTTCACCGTCAGCCGTTATTATTATCAATCTAACTCAAGACGATAATCAGCTGGAGAACTTATGTCGCAATCACAGTGTTAGTTAATGCCCCGATTAGCGAATAAGCATTTAGAATTACCAGACAACGTGGCAACGAGCATCGAATTGGACGCCATCCATTCATTATTACTCAAAAACATTTAGCTTAGTAATACCATAAAATTTATATTAAATCCTGATGAAACCATACCATTTTTATAATAATTACCAACTTCAAGTTGAAAAAAAATCTTTTGGCAAGCATATATAAGTTGCACTTGATATCTAGTTCTCCTCTAGGTTTAAAATGTTTATCATCTTAGCCATTTAAGATTGTGAGCAAACACTAAAACCAAGAAAGTTCAAAAAAGTACTGTTTAAAATCACTAAAAAAATAAGAATTTACAACCTCATTTGTAAGATAGTTCCACTTAATTTACGACTAAATTAAAAAAAAACGAATTGAAGAGGTATTACATACAGCCTGTGTTCATTTTAGTTTCATTCATTAATTATTATTTTCATTCTTAGAGTTCTATCCAAAACACAGACACTTATAAAATACATGTAAATAAAAGTGAAACAAAAAAAAATCTTAAAGTTCCGGGCACGCGTCCGGCCTCCTGTCATCGTATCCGAACTCGTAACCTTCGTCATACTGACAGATTAATGCTTATAATGATACCATTGCACGTATGAAAAATAAGTTAGTCGAATATCCATCCGAGTCTAACACACTTTAATCTAACATCCATCGCATATATGAGGCATCATTACAATAAATTTAAATAACGATTTAGTTCAATTTACTACCTATTGAGCCTTAACTTTTAGTGAAAAGCAACGTTCTGATGAAATCAAACTTAAAAATACTTTATTTAGTTTAGGCCTTAAAAAGGCGCTTATGAACGTCAAAGCTAAGGTTAGGAAAACAAACCAGTCATCGAGAAGAACCGGCAAGGAACTCGATCAGGTTTATCTTTTCATCAAACATAATATAACACATATTTTTAAGAACATTATATACCTATAGTTATAGATATAAATAATTACATTCGTTTTTGGGGATACACAGAGTGGGCCATCATTTTCGGACGTCACCATCGTTCACATAATTAACCTTTACGATAAGCTTTAATTAATTGACATAGGACGTAGACCTTCGTCTAAAATAGTACTCTTTCCGAGGTATCGATTAAAATTACATTACTATGAGCGAAGCCGTGGGCAAAAGCTAGTACTCTAATTTTTCGGCAACTGCAATTGTGACTTGGTCTCTCTACAGGCTCAGAGTGTTTTGATCTTATACTACATCTTCATTTGACATCACGTGGATTGTGATCAAATGTTCTAAATGTACTTATAAGAAAAAAAAATCTTTTATTAATATTAAAGTACAACACTTTAAAAGGCTGTTTTTTTTGTATCAAACGTTAAAAGTTCAACAAAATTCGAGATAAAGCAATCGTTTTCGGCTAACGTAGTATTTTACCAATACACACATGGCTTCGTTATCGCAGCTATAAAGTCGTGGGCGCGCTGCCTCGCTGCGGATGATAGTTTTCCAGTTTCGTTTTTTTTCCGCTGACCACAGGAAAATACAGTCGGATTTTTTCGTTTGGTCCCAAATCTCTGTCGAATGCGTTTTGTTTCTAAACCGGATTTTTAGAAAATCAATGATATTCGCTCTACCGACAAAATATTTAAATTTGAAATCTAAGTTAATATTTTTTTATCAAACGATATTTCATTGAACAACTTTGTTATAGGCCACAATTACTTCTAATTAATTACCAAATTGACATGATACTAAAGTAATAAACTTTAAAGGACAATATATCAACTAGAATAAACCGGGTCCCTTATTAGGTATATCGAAATATCAAAACAATACAAGAAACGGTTAAAAGTTGCTTTTACAAAATCAAATTAAAATTGTGTAAAATGTACATTACATTATAGATATATTATAACAACGAAAAACATGAAAAATAACCCTAAACTTCCCATTTCTTATTCAGTGTTAAAGTACTAAAATAATACATTCGACTATTATCAAATGTTCCATATATTATTAAGATTTAAAAGTGTTTTGTCTCAAGAGACAAGCATAGGTAATGTAATGCGGATGGCGCGGTTACGTCGCGGGCGCTACGTCGAACCGCTTTCCCAACGCGATCGGGTCTCGCACAAATGGGTTCCCGACCTTATCGCCGCAGATAAAACAACTTTGTCACACAGAACGCCTTTTTCAATATAAGACAGCGCTATATCGCGCTCCATTTGCTCGAACATTATGTAAACGTGAGGGATTTTATATTAAATTTTTCTTAGCAAATGTTTGTTTTCATAAAAAGCGTCTTGTAATGCAAAATCCACGATGGATTCTTACTATACTTATACTACTATAACAGGCTATACTTCGATGTATTATTCCAAATTAAATCCTACAGCTAGAACAAACAATAATGTATTTGTGAAAAATTGTGTGGTTTTATGAAACCACGATGTAAGTGAAACTTTATTTCGGATTGTAGCATTTGAAAAACTAAACACAATATTTATTAAAATCATCCTATCATTTTGAATTGAGCCATGGACGCAACCATTGGCCTTGGCTGCTTTGTCGAGCGCCTTTCACCTTACCACTACTCCGCAGCCGGCTGTAATACGACATGCGATAGGCGGACGAAAAAATTTGAGGCAATGTAAAAAAGTTTCACCTTAAAAATGTTGTACCTCTTTCTAAGGACATTGGGCCCACAGAAGTCTTTGAAATTTAACGTACTCAAAATCCATATGGAGAAGGAGTGCAAAAGCATAACGTTTATATGTATATAATACATGCTTTTACCTTTGGCTTCAAACGCGTTAAAGTATATTTGACCTATTCTTTGGAAATATTACCTTTGCTCTAGGCCTATGTCCTTTTCTTTACGCCTGACAACTTGCATGTAAAATTTAATAAAGATTGGTTGAGCAGTTAAAGAAATGAAAGCGTAACAAACAACTAAATTCACACTCATAAAATTAGTTTTTATTTCAACAAAAAAATGCATACCTAATGACGTAGATAATGTATACGTGCTCGCAGCTGAGGTAATAAAAGGAGATAAAAAGAAGACCCCCAGACAACATCTAGTATTAATATAGATTTGTGGGAAAGAGGTATCCCAGCGTGAAAAATCACAATCACATCGGACAAGGGGCATTTGTACTGGATTGATCGATCATAAATAATCATCTAGTACATATGGATTGTCTTTACTCTTTATACTTATTTAGAACTTTATGACTGAAGAATACTTTACTGTAAAATTCTTAACAGAGTGGTCTTCGTGGCTGACAAATATGATGAATTAGAAAATCACCGCACAAGGGGACGCAACGTGACATTTAACAAAACAAATATATGCTTTTGTAAGTTCCTCACGACATTAATTAAATAGATTTTATTTTACGATTCGAACCCATTCGCTTCCCGACAACCAACTGACAGCATATTGCAATGGTCGAAACTCGCGTCTGTAGGAATCGATTATCGTTCGGGTTAATTGTGATGCGTTTAAACAAAAAGTCTGGCTCGTCGGCCTGCTGCCTAATGAGCCCATAAACTGGAAATTACACGGTCCGTTACTTCGACAGACCGTTGTTACTGTGTCGGGTTCATTGCGTTTCCTGAAGTGTTTCTCTGTATGCAAACGCATATGCATGGTTTTAATAGTTTCTTTATTCTTGAAACCTTATTGATTGAACAAAATTATACATTCACCTTTCTTTTTATTGTTTTAGAATTAACTGTATGCTCTTGGCCTGATGAGCCTTCACACCTTCACCGAACTTAACTAACCTTTTGAACTACAATAGATTACTGAAATAGAAAAGTTTACACGTACACTCGCCTATTACCTTGGATAGTTCATCACTGACGAACCGAATTTATACACCACTAGCTGCCAGCTCCGGCTTCGCAAGAACGAAACGAAGGAAATGAGACCAAATCTTCTTTTACAGTACAATTATGTAATTAAATAAACTGGCAACTGAACAACTGTATCTCAATCTGTCAATTCTGTGAATATTTTTCTGTCTTCTGTGTCACTTACTTACTCACTTTTTATGTTGAGATTTTTTAACCAATATTTTTTACTTTTTCATACGATTTTGCAAACATTTTCTATAATACAAACCTTCTCCTAATAATTGCATATACAACAAAAAAGAACAAACCAAGAAGGTGCAGCCGTTCTGAAGTGGTGTGCTTACAGACATTCGATAAATGATTTTTATATACGAGTATGTATAGACTATGATTGACTTGTGATTTTTCTATTAAAATTATTTTTTGCTAGATCCCACTTTAATCTATCAACCGCTTCAATCAAATATATCAAGACTTCAGAGAAGTTCGTTCGTTCGTTTGCGTCCTATTTCAATGATTAACAAGAAAGTAATTCTATAAAAAGGTAACTGTGCATCGCAGTTTACTTTTTTCCTTGTTTTCAACCCCCAAAGCACGCGCCGCCACACGGTTTTCACGTACTGCTACTTCTTTCTAACTTAGCGTACTCTGTTACTTACAGTTTATGTATTAATTGTTTCACGATTACGGTTATATAAAACAGAAAAAGAATGTAACTGGTACTTCCAGAGACTGGAACGTACAAATAACTAATTATTGAGCTTTATAATATTACCAAAAATTTACCATAAAACTCAAATGTATAACACTCAAATTTATTCAATCATAACTCGATAGGTATTTTCCTCCCTAACAAACCTATTGTGTTCGCCACACAAAGATTATCTGTTTCATGGAATCAGCGGATACATTCAATCACGCTTACGCTTTTTCCTCCACTCCAGACAGATAAGACGGTTTCCTTTAAGGGTAGTAGCGGGGGTGAGGGCTACGTGTGGGACGGGATAGATCGGGAAGTGGCATTTGGCACGGGCAATTGACGCCACTGATAGGATCGCGAGCTGAGTTAGCAGATATATAGTGTAGGAGCCGAGCATTATTTGACTGACATTGTGTTTCTTGAATTTCGCATATCAATTAATGAAACATTGATGGTAAATAATACTTAAATACATTGTTTATAGAGAAATATAAAAATAAAATTGTATTTCAAAAACCACATCAAAATATATATTATTTTTTACAATATTCTATGCCGTAAAATATTAATTAATCCTTTTTTAATTTAATAATCAGGATGTAACTTCACACACTTATGAAGATGTTTAAGTCTAAGCTAAAGGTGTTTGTATTATGGTAAATAAATATTGACTATTCAAACAGAACTGACAATAATGCTCGTCGCATAAAAATCACTCATGTGCGAAAATCAGGTTAGTGAACTTTTGGTTCTATAGAAAAGCTTACCAGCACATTACACATATAGTTTTTAAATAAATAATACAATATAAAGAGATTACATGCTTCAGCCAAAACAAGAATGGCAACACTTCTAAAAAATAAATATAAGTCAAAGTAGGTACTAAAACTAATTTTAACAATACAAAATAACAACAGAAACTAATAAATATATTAAAAAATAAGTCGCCCAGGAGCCTTAACAACTCAACTAGATCAGTATTTCTTTCTAGTAATTTCTAGCACGTTATGTTTTTGAAATGACCTAGTGATAAAAGCATTTATTTTATTTTAGTTTTACCGCATCTCTTCCATCAGCTCCAGTAAATATCCTCTCCATGACATCTAATGGACAAAGCTGTCATAGATTTTGGTATCGATCTCTAAGTACCTTTCCAAGTCCTTGTGTTAAAACAGTTCTGTTTTGAAATGGGCTGCGCTGTACAAAGAGCCCTGAATATGCCTTTCGAAACCGTTGTTTTCAATTTGTTTTTCAAGATATATACTTGGAGTTCAGGGACTTTATGTCTGAAATTATAGTAGGTACGTAATCTATTGCAGATTGGACTTCTGATTATTATCGTTATTTTATTAGTGAAATATTCCCTAGCTCTTCGACCTAACTCCGACGTATGGGAGCCCAGTGCGGTATCGGCTTCCCGCGACACCGCTTTCAAGAGACGCCACTGATAAAATACATCGACCTAAGCTAGCTTCTCTAGATTTACTTTTATCTGTATAAAAGTTACATCACTTTTAAATCTAACGCTATTGCTACTGAATAGAAAAGTGGTTTTGAAAGAATGGTAATATATAATAATCAAAATTGACCTGGTTACCGTTATCTTACAATTTTATACAATCAAAGTATTTAAATTTAGTTTCTGGTAACGACGACACTTAATAAGACTATATTCAATTACTTTACACTACTTTCAATTGAATGAATAAACTCTTGCTACAAACTATAACACGTGCGATCAAACCAATACGATATTTATTAAAAATCTATGTAGGCAATTGTAACTAATCTATTTATATAAAAGAATAACTGAATAACAAGGCGAAGCATAACCTGAACTACTGAGGCTGGGGCTGTGAAAATGTGCGTGCCGATTCCTTTTACGCTGTAGATGAGCATTGCAGAATGATTTTTGAAAATTCAACGCATAACATGGCGAAAAGAGGATGGAAGTTTGTTTTAAAATTCCTCATTTTTCTATCAGACAGTTATCTTTTGAAATATATCTATATATGAAATAATGAGTCAAAAATAATGATTGCATAGAATGTAAATAAAACAGAATTGTTTGTTGTTTGTCAGCCTTAATCTAACCTCCAAAATGGCTGAAGTGATTTTGACGAAACGTTTACAAAATACACTTAACACACTAAATATGGTAGAATCTGGAACACTTTATTTTTACTTTTCCAGATAGTAGGAACACAACTTATTCATTATTGCAACTACTTATGAGTGAGGTACGCGAATGGCATCATAGAGTGCTGCCTATTCTATTACACATAATAGGATTAACAGGTAATGATAGAATTACAATCTAAAAAATATTAATTCGGCCCTAATTCATATAAATAAAATGCGTAATTCTTATAAAACAATAATACACAAGAACGGAGCAGCGGGTCACCACTTAGTTCAGATAATCATTAGTCATTCATAGTTTCAACACTTACTTAAACTTATATACCTTTCTATTTAGTTTTTTTTAACAATTTTAACAGAAGTATATAAAACATCAGGTTGAATATAAAGGTTGTTAATTGCCCAAAACTAAAAATTAAACCAGCTGACACATCGTCATGGTAAAAAAGAACGTATAATCCACCTGTCCCGGTTATATTTTACGCGCGTCCGGAACGAAATAGTTTTATTTGTTTAGAGATATATTAAGCGCCGTCATTAGGTTAGCCACAGGAGACGCGTTTTATGTCTTTATTGAGTTTTTATTGTGCCTATATTAAAACGCGAAGTGTGATTGAGACGCAGCGTTTTACAACGGTTTTTTTGTCAGTTTACCGATCTCTTATCAAGTTTTAATAATGATTCGCGTCGTGTCCTTGATTTATATTTAATCATGTCTCTTTATTGTCATACATATCGTTTTTCAATGTTAAAATACATCAAGTCGCGACTTCGCAGGCGGTTATTATTACTAAATGCATTCTCTGTGTTGGAATATTTACGTATAGTTACCAGTTTTCATTAGCATTGATTGAACTCAAATTCAGATATTAATTTTAAATTTAGCTACATTATGGCGTATTTTCTCTTTGATTATAAACAATAAACCTTAAGATATCAATTCATATTTAATAATTTTATTTGTAATAGTCAAGACGCGATAAACGGCAAGTCGGACAAATGTCAAATAATGGCAAAATTGAGTACGTTTATGACAGTAAAAAAAAAATGTGCTTTAGATGTGAATTGTACCGCAGCGCAGATGTAAAACCTATCATACATCACTCAGATCACTAAGTATTCTTCAATGATGTCTCTATTGTTATACAAATTTCTATATCTATTATTTTATGGAATATTATTTAAAACAATTTTTAAGGTGGCATGGAAAGGTCCATCACAAATTTCTAGTATTGATCTATACTACTATTATAAAGAGAAAAGATCTGATATATTTTGCAATGATTAAAAACAAAAAAAAAATCGATTAAAAAAATTACCCATTGATAGTTATATTACCAGCGTATAACATGGGAGGTATTTAATTTCTAAAATCAACACTAACGTCATCGAAACTTCGAATAAAAATCAGTGGGTTATATAATATCATTACTGTGGGTTTCAAATAATATTTAGCTTGTAACTAGAATTAGTCCATATAGTAGGAACCATACGAACTATTAAAACCTATTTTACAATCATTCACTAATTGAATTTCAAAGTAGGTACATCTATATTCCACCGATTCCTTTACGAGTTGTTTTTATTGATATATTTAATTAACACATTTATTTGTTTTATATTAAAATAGGTCTACAGTAATTGAATGCATTCAATACTTAAGTTAAGTATAGTTTTTGTTAAGTAGAATGTAAGCAAATTTATAATACCTAGGTACTTATATTAAACACTGTATCAAACATTAATACATCAGAATATAATTATAGGGATATATATATATATATATATATATTTAATACGCTAAATTATTATTCATTAGCCCATGCACATACAATTTTAAATGTTCCACAGTCGTTGAACCGTATTACAGTATGGTGGTGAACGGTCACGAACGATTGGCTCTCACCATGAACTTGCCCACGACGGTTGCGACTTAATTGCCGCAGTTTATCTATTATAATTGATCTATATATTATTCCTGAAAACATACACTTACAAATTTTACACACAAATTTATATAAAACTAGCTGTTGCCCACAGCTCTACACGCGTTTTTTTATAATTGTAAATTACTTCTTATAAGATCAGCTATCCTGTTAGTGAAAATTCGGTGAAAAATGAGTCAAACGTTTTGGAGATAGTACTGCAAACGAAGCCATGGGTAAAAGCTAGTCCAAAATAAAAAAGCTTTAATTACTTTTTATAAAGTTAGCTATCTGTCAGTGAAAGTCCGATGAAAATAGGTCCAATCATTTTGGAGATAGTACTACAGACGAAGCCACGGATGACAGCTAGTCTAAAATAAAGTAGCCAATGTCACCCGCTGTAACTTTAACTATCCGTCAGTGAAATGTCTGTCAAAATCAGTCCAGCCGTTTCGGAGATTACCCGGAACAAACAGACAGATAGACAGACAGACAAAAATTTTAAAAATTGTGTTTTTGTTATCGTTTTCGTGTATACGTTCATATTCAATCAATAAAAAGTCGTTATTTTGATATTACATACAGACACTTCATTTTATTTGTATGTATAGATAATTGTAATATCGTGGACACTTGTTGATTAGGCATTTTTAACAGATGACAATACAGTATTTAATTATTAATTTTAATATCTTTTTGTGTAAATAATAAAAAAATAATATTGGGGCATAATTTTACACACAACCATTTATGAAATTCAATGTAAGCGAAGCATCTCTTGTGTTAACTGCATAGTGCATAGTGCAACTGCATGGTGATATGCAATAGGGTAAGCGTAGTATAGTCGCCTTAAGAGAATAGATGCCTCATAATCTATATGGGAACATTCAAACATAATACACATATAGCTAACACATGTAAGGAAAATAAAACCCCTGTACCAGAAATATGTTAGCGCTCATCAAACTGAACGGAGTTTGTTTTGATTATCATTAAAATTTAAAGGCTTTGATAACGAATTAAAAATTTAATGGTTTTACAGAAGCATGTGACTTTTTATTCACTAAGATAAGTTGGTTTTATTTTATTGTTTTTTGCAAGAGTATGATTTCAATTATATTCATTGGTAAAGATTTGAAATATTTAAAATGTGGGGTTTATATTCCACCTTTACCCTAACATACATCCATATATTGAAAAAAAAATGTACATTTTTATGTTGATATGTGGTATATTTATATATTAAAAATCTACATTTTTACAAATATTCAAAACGAAATATCGATTTATGTCTATTATGTCGTTTATTAAATCTTTCCCAGTTAAGTTACAAACAGAACACAGCTTTGAATATAGTTTTCAACAAGATATTTAAAAACGCCTAAACAGTTCGACTAGCCACATTATTTATAATAATGGTAAAATATAAATAAGGACACAATTTTACACTATAAGTAAAGTTTGTGTTATGCTAACTAGAAAGTTAATATACAATTAATACTCCTTAGTTCTCAGTGATTCAAACGACATGGGAACTACGAACCGTTAAAGACTAGCTCTACGCCACTGGACATAGGTAAATAGGGACTAAATACAAGTGACTAAAATGGAATGTATTAATTACACTTTCTTGAATAATGTATTAATATGAACATTCGAAGTATTTTTTTATTTGAAGACGCTATATAATCATGCAGATTAAAAATGTATGTTATGTGAAATTTTTGGGTAGAAAAATAGAATAAATGAAATAATACTACACCAAAATTTCGTAATATACAAATAAGTTCTAATTCATAAAAATATGAAAATAGAGAATAAAATGGAAATAAGTAATTAATATAATTAAGGGGTTGGCGAAACAAAAGTTGCAGTCAAAAGCGTCATGTTCTATGGTGCAAACTTACAAAAACGCGGCGGGGTTTCACGCCACTCTCTCGCTTGTTTGGTACACTAGGGTTGTCAATGATAAGGCACTTTATTAAAGTAATATTTGTAGTATTTATTGTCTGGTCGATAATTAAATGCAAAGTTTTTTGCACGTTGTAGTATTTCTTATAACTTATTCTAAGAAAGTATTAATGTGTATTGGTCTCTTCGGCTGCTGAATGACTTTGTCAATATCATCTATTTTGGAGCCTCGGTGAATGTCGTTCATTAAATGTCATTCCGTACCAACAAACATCATACTGTAATGGCAGTAACACAATGTTATTCAAAATTTAAATCATGAAAAATAAGAACGTTATATTGTTTTCAAATCGTATCACCAAAATAATATTATGCATTTATAAAAATTTGAAATATCAATCAACCCTAATGTGCATTTCGCTTAGACAAGAATATGAACCTCACGAGGCCCGATACAACACACGGAACCGGTGACATTAGGGGTGTCGGCGTATGAGCGTATGCTGGGCTTTGTCAGCGGTCGTCGGAGCGGAAACTGCGCATTGTGACAACCCTCGAGGGGATCTACGCCCGTCAATCGGCAATACACCGATTTATTTGCTTTACGTCACTGAAATCAGAAGTTTGCAACTTTGAACTGTTATTAATAACTGATGTCTCCTATTTAATTATTTATTAAGAAAACAAGTTAATGATAATAATGTGATGGTGGGTTTTCAAAATACTGTATAAACTCCTTATGACGTCATTCGTTAACGTAGAAATTAGTTAAACTTTGTAAGCTTACCTTAAAATCCATATAGTAATAAACCCATTATAGTGCAAGGTCACTTCCTATCACGAAGAAATACGTTCAGTAAATATATAATTGTTAAAAGGTGCGAACTAAAACATTGAGGTGCCAAAATTTCCAAGAAAGACACTTGAGGTTGTAAATGTATGCCTCGGTTTTCTTATTGTTGATTGGTAGGAACACGTGTGCCATTACTCTTGGATTGCAGTGACTTTAGGAGATTATAGTCTCAGGTAGGTACTAAATTCACCACGCATATGCGTTTTATTATTTTTAAATAAACTTTGAAACTGTTAATAGGGCCAGTAAAAGAAAAACGTTGTGTTTCGATAAAAAAAAGGTTATCTGATACGTGTTATAGAAAAGGGGGAATAAAATATGATTACGCAAACCATTTATAATATTGCAATTATAGCGTTTTATCGAACTATCAAATATCCTGACGTTTGGTTTGTAATCTAAAATCAAAATTTATTTTCAATTTAGGTGTATTATCTATAGGTAGTGCTACGATCGGCTTCCAGTTCATAAAATATTAAGTTTATTTATTTTCGCGTTTATAATATCATTTAGTTAGGATAACATATCACATTATATTATAGGTATTATACTCACCAAACATCACTTCAAATGGTGACTGTTCTATGCCATGATGGCCGCACGCTCAATATAAAAACATGAAATGACAAAATAATTCATCGGAACACCACAAGAGAAACGTATAAATCTATTTAACCATGTTGCAAGTACAGTACAGATCGATATTTGACCGCAGACTCTAGAATCTACTAGGCAAAGCCCCAAACAGATTATTTAAATTTCGACGTTTGACTGAAAAGTTAGGGACTTCTAGGTTTGAATAAAAATACTTCGGTCAAAAACCGAAACTGGAATTTATATCAGGGTTTGTCCAAAGGCTTTGATCAAATCTAGGATAGATCAGTCATTCCGGGAAGAAACTACCGATAACCGATCGACCTTTGACTATAACATATATAAAATTTAAAGTGCAAGTGCGACAGGTAGCGGAACTCTTTTTGTTTTTGCTTATATTTCGAAATAAGAATTATTGTCATTTTGAAAATTTGTTAAAGCAATTAATAATTGTCATTTACATAAAAAGCATCAGAAGGCAAGGTATTTCTAGATTCCTGACGTTTAATTAAAATGAATTATCTAACACTTTCCAGTAGCATTCGATATGGCACGCAATATGCCCAATGTGGTCCACAATCTGGTTTATTAAATACCTATATGAAATTATAAGGGTAAAATAAAAGTAAAGACTCATAAGGTATACACGAAGGCTAGAAACAATAGGGATGTAAACAATGCGTGCATCGGCCGGAAGCAGAACATCACTCCGCTGATGAAGATGTGATGAGAGTGACACTGCTGCTATTGCATGGCGGTATTACATTGTGACGGCGGAAATAGGTTTCGCGATACCCTTTCAGTGATCTCAACAGCAGCTTCAGACTCATGTCACTTCATTTATTCATTATTTTAAAGCAGAAAAACATGGTATCAATATAGTACTTAAACGAAAACATCACTATTGAGAATTATCTAAAAAGTTGTTTTCAAAATATTACAGTTTAAAGAAACGATTATACAATAGAAATATTCATATTTATAAATACGATTGTAAATACTAACAGACCAATTCATTCTTAACCTTTTTTAATTCGTACATGATAGAAATATTTTAAAGTTTTTTAAATTTTAAACCATACCTCGAAAGACTGCTCCAAAGAATTACAAAATTTAATAGATCTCCACACGTCTACTTAACGTTATTATACAATTCACTGTACTTCAATAAAACCCATCGGAAAATCGATTACTTCTTTAATAAAAAAAAATGTCAAGGGGAAACCGGGGTAACACGATGCTGCAGTTAAAAAGCGCGGATGCGAACATTTGTAGTAATAATTTGGCCCGCAAGCCCGTGGGGTGAGCCGCGGCTGCTGTTGAAAGAATGATACATCATCATACCAATAATAAATCACACATGATTCAATTAGAAAAATAAAACGGGGCGGGCAGCCGCGCCACGCCGTACGTATAAACGTTACGATTTTGTCGCTTTCCAGTAAAGCTGTCGACGTTTTGGGGTAATATTACCTTTTTTAATGAAATCATCAATCAACTTCAATTAAAAATATTTAGTGACATTTTATGTTTTCTTTTTATAAAATTAATCTCGCTATTTATACGATATAAATCTTATATTTAATTTTTGAAAACAGAAATCATTTTAAGAAAATACTTATCACTTACAAAATAGTTTTTATTTTACTATTTTATATATTTTATGCTACTGACAAAACATATGTATACATTTTTGTGTTCTATAGTATTTGACGACATTCTCAACTAATGTTAAATGATGCTGGGATTGACGTTATTAACAATTTAATCATAAACCGTAAAAGAAGTTCTTAAACTAGTTGCCTTAATATACTATGCAACGTCAGCGTAAACTTTAACCTGTTGACTTGTAATAGATATTTACTACATAATTCTAAAACATAAAAAAATATTTTTAGTAAACCGTTTGTTAATCAGGAGCAACATGAGTAATTCATTACTAAATAGTATCCGTCACATATTTTAAGTGAAATTTAAGCTGTGAATTTTATCTGAGTTAGTTGTGGGATGTCTTTTACTTTTTATTTAAATTATAATTTTGTCACTACCTCTTTAACCTATACGGAAAAGCACACTAATATGTCGCATAAATTTAAAAGTCCTCTATCTGCCAGGGAACGTCTTTTCTAAATCAATTCAACCATTTCAAATAATGGCTTCGAGAAACGTAATAGGTTACTCATACAAAGAATAAACACGGTTCATTAAAACAAGTATTGCTAAATAAATAATCTTTGTCTCATTATAATATTTACCTTAAAACGGCATTCAAATTATGTTATATAATATTATGATCGACTTTTTTCCTCGTCAAAACCAAACATGCCCTGTTAACACATGAGCTTTCGGCGCACTCAATAACTCAGTGCCAAAATATAGCAGTGTGAAGGGGCAGGAGGGCGCGCGGCGAGGCCCGTGTCACGTGCCAGTAATGAGTTCCAGTCGCCCCCACTCTCCCCGCCGCGTTCAGTTACTATGGAATTTCACACACACCATGCATACTTGTGATTATTTGGATTTATTATGTCACATTTTTCGATAGGCACGCAAATCTCTTCGTTCCATAATGTGAAGAATTTTCTGTATAATTGTTCATTTATTTTAGAATTTAATTCGAATTTTAAAATATAACTAACTACCTTTGCGGCTTTACATGCATTTTTTATTTATTTGTTTTTATTATTATAATAACAAAAGCTTTATTTACCGTAAAAAAATAATTTACAGAAGCTTTATTGTAATAAAGAATTGAGTTGTTGCTAAATTGATGTTATGTAAATATATCTATCTCTGTGTTGACATACAATTTTTTATAACGATTGTTTGTACGATACCTATGTTGATGTTGTAGAATAGCACAGAAATAAAAAACAATGTTTTCCATGAAAAACACCAAATGGTGGCAAGTTTCATAGTGAAACGGTATTGGAGTTCGACAATCTCAAATAGATATTTGTATACTTTGCTTAAAAACAGTCTTACGAACAGAATTTAGTCATTATTATTAACCAACAATTTATGAAACAATTTTAATTTACGTTATATCAAACCTACATATATAGGTAGAGAGAATTACCTATGTTTGTGTGCGTATAAGTCAAAAATTACTAGATAGATTTTTTTGGTAGACACTTGATCGTTATCTAAAAGAAACTATCACGATAACTTAATTTAATATACAATTTTAAGGAACTACAATCTTTATAAGTACTAAGGGTTCGGTGATGTGTGTTTTCTTGTCGCGGAAAGTTGGGGCAAACGGTATGGTGTTTATGTTTTCTCCTCTGTACCTGAATAAAATATGTTGTTGATATAATAAACAACACAGACCAAACCGCAGGTATCAGTTTTTCTAATAATATATTAATTTCCTTAACTATTCAATAGGGACAAGTACCTATGTTACAAAAATTGTAAGAATAATTAACTAGAAGAGTAAAAAAAAGTAATAATGAAATCATTGTAGTTTCTTCGTTGTTAACACGAAATATTTTATTGAATTGATTTATCATAACTTTCCCTAATCACAATACATCAGGATCAAAAAGCTACAAAGTTTACTTCCGGTTTGTGATTTTTGTAGAAAGAATTCTATTATTTTTAAACTAACAAAACTACACTTAAAAATAAGTATAACGTAAGTGTGGCCTCGGGTGATTACCGGATTTACTCTATTTGCACGATACTTTATGCCGCGACTAGACGGTATGTAGATTTGGAAAAATACTGAACACGGCTACATATATAATATTATGAATTACAATCATAGTTTTTTTTTTCATTTTTACTTACGCCAAAGTTTTTCTTGCGACTTCGTCTGCATTCTTTATTACCTTATTAGATTGTTTTATGTGCAGAGAAAAATCGAGCACGACACAGCATACCCCACTTCTCCACGGTACGAAACCACACATCGCTGTATACGCAGTTCTTATAAACAATATAGTTTCTTAAAACTGTAATAACTATTTATTAAATGAAGCTATCATAGTTTTTTTATTTAGATAAGGACCAAGTGTCTAAGAAGAATAACAAAGGGAAATTGATAGAAATCGATTCAGCAGTTTTTGAGTAATGGATGTACTACGTTTACCGTAGTCGTCACTTTATTTATAGATTCAAGATTTACATACAAGGCTTAATTTTCGTCATAAGAAAGATTTACCACTTTATGAAGTAGCAAATAGGCATGCAGCCTATGTAATAATAAGTGGCCACTATAGCCTAGTGTTATGGGTATATACAATAAACTGTAAAAAGAAGAACAGACAAGAAAACAGATGTCAGTAGATAATGCCTCTAGCATTACCTAATAGAATGTCAAAATTACCTGGTTTGATTTTACCTTAACATGACTTTTGACAAACATTTCGTCTTTGTAAAAATGCTTCTGCAATCGCTGATAGTTTGTATTCATTACGTTGTATCTATCCTCTTAATACAACCTGGTGACCAATCAAAACATGCATTTTAGTAGTAATTTCTCTTTGTTTTTTTCTATTACATTGTAAAACAGAATAATTCGGTTCAATACCTCACGGGTTAGTTGAAATAATCTAAGTAATAAATTCCTGAAGCCTAATTGAGATAAAAAACATCTGGCTTTTTTAAAACCTGTGGCTATAGATATCTGAAATTTACCTTAAGAATTAGGTATACTTATATATTATAGATCAGTACTAAAAAAGTATCTCTCCCATTCTTCAAGTATCTTCCCATCGATCACACAGCTATATATATAATAATAAATTGTCAAATGTATAACTACCCCATATATTGTAAGCGCTTCATTTTAGAACGGCCCACCTATTTTGGTAATTCTTTTTTGTTGTGTGTAATTGTAACGAGAAGGTATATATGGGATAAAATATTTCAACAATCGTGCCGGAGAGTGAAAATTTTAATTTAATTTAATTTTTAATAATAGATCTCCATATAAAAAAGTGACTGAGTGAAGACAGTAATGCAGATCTTCAAAAATATTGATAGATTGACGTTCAGCTGTTCAGTAGCTATTTTATATTATTACATTTTCGTACTGTAAATTAATTATTTAGTCTCGCATTTATCATTAGTACACCCGTACGATGCGCGGCAGGCAATTAGTCTTAGAATAATTTCACGTTTTCGATTTAAATTTCATGTCATATCTAGCGATGCTTAACTCTACGATATAACCGGAAAGATTTCCTTTAAACTGGAGTGACCAATTACACTCGTCTTTTCATACAAGCTCACTTGCTAAGAGCCCTCGGCGCCTTTTGTGTCGGAATAAACATTTACAACATTGCGGAATAAGTACCTACACCACATCTATGATAACCGCAGGATATCTAATGAAAAATTTGATGTATGCAGACTAGTGTGTAGCATTGTTAACGCAAGGGTATTACAAGATGATTTCTTATAATCATGGTTAAGGTAATAGAGTTTGCAGCTTTAAATTCACACTGGATGATTTCCTTTTATGAAACTGTATGCCTTTTTGAAAGGTATAAAAATTGTGATTATAACATCGGGTTCTTAATCGTTAGTACATATATATTAATTTTGTTTTAAACGTAAATATTATAATAAATATTATGTTGAATCAAATTTTATTCTAAGTGTAATAAGCACCTACCTAATATTTTTGCTACGTCTCAGGTAATTTGCAGCCGTTCTAGTAAAAAGCTTTAAAGAGATGAAGTCGCTTAATTGTAATTTTAGTGGATTAATTGAATTGAATTAAGGATATTAAGATAGGTGCTGCGAAGCTAAGATTTGCAATTATATGTTAATTTATATGGAAATCTAACATATTTGATTATATAAAAGCGTTAATTGGTAATTTAAAAAATCTAAATCCCAGAAAAGCACCACCTGCCGGATACAAATATCTATAGCTGACATTTATCCAGGTGCTTCAAAATATCATCAAAATCGGTCACGCAAATTAGGAGAAAAACAATTACAAAAACACAGCGAACACTAAATTTTGTATGTAAAACACATAACAAAACACGATTCGAGTATGAATATGAAAAGTTAGTGATAAATTGAATATATTAGCATTATAATACCTAAAATCAAATTAATTCAGCCCTGTACAACATGAACATAACAAATATAATTTTGGTATGAAAATAGACATTCAATATAAGAAGGTTATATTGTATTTTAAACAGAACCGAACCAAATATACACCTGATTTCTATATTCCCATGTTATTATATCAGGTCATTGAATAGAGTTTTATATGTAATAAATATTTATATTTTGACATATGCGTTTACAATTTTTTTAACCCCTTTAACATCGTAAAAGCATTGTCTGCAATTAAGCTGTTGTGTAGGGAACGGTTGCGTTTAACCTTTCACGTGGCAGTTGCAGCGCTTACTTCCGTCCGTCGTTTATTTCGCAGGTAACGTATTATATATCAAACGTTTTTCTTTTAATCGTGTTTATGTCTCAATATTCCGTAGCTTTATAGATTCGTTACACCGTCTTCTTATTGTGGTCTAACAGTATTGAAACCAGTTTATATTCGTAGTATCACAATATCTAAATTTATTCAATTTTGGCTATGAAAACGCATTCATAATCGTCAAAACTCAAAACTATAAGCGATTTTGAAATTTGATCGGATAAAAAAAAAAATAATGTCTTTGAGTGTTTCCTATGTTATATCATTATATATCGGATTCTATCTCACCTGCTTCAAGTTTTAGACAGTAAATATAATAATTTACATTATTACATTACATAAATATATACATCTTGTAATACAGTAAGGGATAGAAGATATTAGTTATTTTTTCGAACTGACCTACACTGTTAGCGTGGCCAGCCTCTACAGTTTCCCACTCACCCACCAGGACTTACACCTATTAAGATATTATATAATTACTACTGTGCGATTACCATATAAGCAGATGAACTGTAATACAAGGTTATTGAAAGATCGGCAAATGGGTAATTCTTTATGACCATGTTACAAAAATAATACTTTCC